>CM055266.1:45106754-45358894 GCA_029237695.1 Conchocele bisecta
GTCCCGCAACGGCCGCAGGCGTTCGGTGATCCGCTCGGTAGATTCTCTGTCGCCACGGGCTTCCTCCAGTTTTCTTTCTTCTAGCGCAATATGTTCATCCAGCGCCGTGAGTTTGGAGAGGTTAAGGACCAGTTCGCCCCGGACTGTTTGCAGAGCCTTATCGAGTCCCCGGAGTTCTCGAAGAGGTAACGGTGGGTCATCGTTGAGTATTTCGTTTTCGCTGAACGTGATCTCCATCGTGTTAATAGCGTCGGTGGCTATTTGAGGGAGTTCGCTGAGCTCGACAGTTTCTATCGCGGAGGCCGTTTTCGCAATCGTTTCGTCGGTAGTCTTGAGGGCCTCTACAGCGCGGGTAGACATAATTGTTTTACCGCGCTTCCAATCTACGAATCCGAGTTCGTTCCTTATGAGTTCGCCACCGCCCCGGTTTCCGGCAATGGTACTCAGCGCTAGGGGTTTTCCGGTCTTCATGTTGACGATTGGGATATTTGATGCTTTTAGTCGCAATCTACCGTTCGGATCCAATTCGAACTTGTCGTAGTAGCGACCGACAGATGGAATTAAATCTTTTTCCATCCAATGTTTATAGTATGAGTTTACAGCTCCCTCGAGTAATTCAAGACTTTGACTAGTGGTAGTGTCACCTAATCCACCCGATTGGATTGGAACTGGAGTCTCTATGGTGGGTGTCGCGAGGGAATTCTCGAAGTCATCATCATCATCATCACCATCGAGGTAATCGTCTTTGCAGATTTCATCCATGTCAATATCGTAATCAGCCATCTTTATAATTTTTATTAAAATTAATTATTATATATGTATTAAAGACAAAACCATACAGGTTTAATAGATTCACTAAATTATGTCTTCGAGTCAATACGGTCGCAAACTCAATCCATACCGCAGACTGCGGGAGCCCCTCGGGGCAAAAGGCGTGAGACAGAGTGTCGTTATTACGAACAACCCATCGACGATCGACCAGAACGAGCAGCTCTTAGTTCGCTTCCCCAACCTCGGAGCTAGCGACGTCATTATGCCGGGGACTGTTCGCCTCGCTTTCACTATTTCGCTGACGTAGACGGACGCGGACCGAACCGTCGTTCAGAACCTGGGTCGCGCCATCGTCAAGAAGACTATGATAAAGATTTCTGGTAATGAGGTGATGTCGATCGATGACAGCGACGTCTACCATTGCTACCAGGACCTGTGGAAGACAGCTCGGCAAAGGCGGCGATGATCAAAAAGAAGGACATGCTCTCTGAGCTTGCATTTTCTGGCCGCCATGCGAGACAAAGTGTATGGATCTCCACTCAGAAGTACAACGCCGTCCTAAAGGATCTGCGCGAGCAAACGAAATGGGTCGCCTCTTCCACTGCAAGGACCGAGACTCATTCGATGAATGTCTTAGAGAGAACGATGTTATCCCAACGCGCAAGGAGCGCCTGGAGGTTCGACGGATACTTTCGGAAACTAAACACGCCAAGCTTCTGCTAAAGACTGATCAACCAACTGCTTATAATGTATGTAATTAATTTTAAGAAAATTAATTAGTAACTGCTGAGTAAATGCTGAACAAATGCTGAGCAATGCTTAACAAATGTTGAACAATGCTTAACAAATACTTAACAATTGCTGAGAAAATGCTTAACAATGCTGAGTAATTGCTAAGAATTTGTTGCTCCGCTGCGAGCTTTATTGCGAGCATAACGGTGATCATAAGTATCTGGTGGTGCGCTTGGCAATATGTTAGACTTATGAGACTTGTAAGAATAAATAAATTAATTTTAAGAAAATTAGCAATAATGAACTGCGACGAACTTCTCGATCAGCTAATGGAAGAAACAGTCGCTGTGACTGCCGAGACGACTGAAACTGTAGGAACACCTGTCAGCATGACTGCCGGCACGGCACGCTACCACCGTTAGTATACTTCTCCCTATACCAGACACCGCGGGATTGAGTTCCTTCAGAACTTAACCTCCAAATGTGATTGTACTTCCAACAAAGGTTTATTATTAACGACGCAGTTACCGGACGAGCTGACGAGTGCATGTTGGAGATTGTCCGATATATTAGAATACTTCGCATACGATGAACACGCGCAAACTTGATACCAAACTAGCGCACAAGCTATCAAACACGTACTACAGCCCACGCGGCTACTGGAAGGGACTCGCTGCCATCAAGAACCTCGTGGCGGCGACCAAGGTTTCCGAAAACGCTGTCAAGGAATGGCTCAAGAAGCAGGCCATCTGGAAGATCTATTTACCCGCGCCTCGCAATATTCCGCGCCCGAAATTCGACGTGCCGGTGCCGAACCAAGTTCACCAAGCGGATCTAATGTTTCTACCTCACGATCGCGTCGGTCGCAAGACGTACAAGTACGCGCTGACAATCATTGACGTAGCGAGTCGTTATAAGGGGGCTGAGCCGTTGGTCACTAAAGAGTCTAAGGAGGTGGCCGAGGCTCTTTCCCGAATATATAAGAGGAGTCCTCTCAAATGGCCGAATCTTCTCCAGGTTGATCCCGGCCGCGAGTTCATGGGCGCTGTCTCTCATCTATTGGCTAAGCACACAGTTTCTGTCAGACGCGGCCGCGTCAACATCCACCGGGACCAGGGGATCGTGGAGCGCTTCAATCGAACCCTGGCTGAGAGACTGTTCAGACACCAATATGCCAAAGAACTTGTAGACCCTCATTCGCGATCGACCGAGTGGGTGGCCAGACTGCCCGCCGTGGTCTCCGCACTGCACGGAGAGGTGACCAGATTGATAGGTAAGAAGCCCGTAGATGCTATCAAGTTTAAAAGGGTGACGAGCAAGCCCTCTGCCGTCTCGCGCGGCGACCCGTTGGTTTAGAGGAGCAACGGCTTCCATCGGATATTGACGTCCGCTACCTCTATCAACCGGGAGAGCTCGAAGGTGGCAGCCGCCGCGCGACTGATCCCGTGTGGTCTCTCAATGTATATCATCTAGATCGATCTATTACCAAACCCAATGAGCCCGTGCTCTACTATTTGGATGATGGGCCATCTCGAGGGTTTGTTCGCGAAGAACTTCTCGCGGTGCCTTCTGACACCCAGCTACCTCCGGATCGTTAGATTGATTTCTAATTTTCTTAAAATTAATTAAATCGTTAAAGAGGTTCCGTATGTATTCCGTCCGATAACCCTTTTATCGTAGTACGCCGATAGTCCTAATTTTCGTTGACAGTACGTTTTCATAACGCCGTCTTTCACTTTAAATCCTCTATTTTGTGCTACATCTATAATGTGTTTTCCATCTTCTGTAGTTTCGCTTAGTACTCGTTTAGATCTATCCCAATTTAAATCGTTAGTTCCCTTGGACATTCCTTTTGAGGAGTTTTTATTAATTGAATTAAATTTTTGTACGAAATAACACTTACTAGATAACGCTATCGCCCTATCTCCGCTAAATTCCATTTTGAAAAGTCCTGGTTCTCTATTACTCCATTTATCCCAAGCCAACCATTTCTTTTTTTCTTTTTCAAACTCGTCTAGTAAGTTAGGTCTAATCAATTCCTCTATCGTTTTTCCACTAACTCCTATATACATACTATCCGTGTCCATCTGTATTAATTCGAAGTCTTCTCTTTTTACGTATTTGTCTAGAAATTCGTAGTAAAATTCCAACATTCTCAATTTAGCTAGTTGATAAACCGCTATTCCACAATGGAATGGTCTCTTTACTGAGACCAGCACCGGGTTTTCTTGAAGATATTTCGTACGCATCTCCTATCTCTTCCAAATCGTCAAAATACGCGGATCTTAATGCTTTGTCAACACAGGTTTCGTCTCGCGTATATGTCGTATTTAAATTGTCTCTTCGTTACCTCTATCATTTTTCCGCAACACGAGTTTCCTAATAATTTCATTATGTCGGCCACCGGTTTCTTATTCGGTTCTACATCCCCGTTCGTCTTGCGGCTGTAACTTCTTTAGCGAACCATCCGAAGGGTTTACCACTAATATAATCTATAACACGATGAACTCCCGTTATTTCTAAGCCGTGTTTTAAATACCATTTCAACAGTGGCGCGTACAGCAATACTTTAGTGGCCGACATGGATCCCACCAATTTTCTTCCGTTTCCTCTAGTTCGGCCAGTATCTGTTAAATATTTTAACATGTGCGCGGGAACTTCATCAACATCTACTTCTCTGTTTATAAAAAGTGGAGACATTTCGGAAAACTTATCTTTTAAGTTGTGTGGAACTTCTATATCCACCTCCGCAAACCCAAACCAGTCTCCGGATAAAACTCTTTTACTAAACGTTTTAATAAGTTTAGGATTATGTGGGTTATTTATGTGATGTATAGTTTTTTTCCCACCCACACGGCATCTCTTTATTTAACGTAGATAAATATAACGCGTTTGCGTCGTACCCCAAAACAGCCTCGCAAGGTTTGGAACCCACTCTAATATTTGAAACACCGGCTTCCACATATCGGGTAAAATATCTATCGATGGACCACCAACTAGAGCGTCTTTCATCATTTTGTATGTTTCTTCTTTCGGTGCGCATAGAGCATCCTCCGGTATAATCGTCTTCGAAGATTTTTGTTCTTTAATGGTTCCTCTCAATAAATATTGCATAGCCACACCCGGTAGTGTTACCGCGTCTTGAAAATATCTACACCCCTGTGTTTATAAAATTCACACATTTTTCCCACAGCTTATAGGAACGGTGCTACATCTAAATCGTTATAATATTTCAACCAATCTCTGAACGTTTTCATATTATTTTCTTCGAAAATTCTACGACATTTAATTAATTCTGTTTCGTCTAGTAACATTTTCTCAGATAGTTTGGAATACCAATTCTCTATATCCGGTAGTCCCGGGTAATCCAGCTTGTCTGTAGAATCGAACCACTCGTAAGAAAAGAAAGATTTCTGTCCTTTGCAGTCGTAGGCTTTTATCCAACTATCGTAACTTACACCGGGTATTACATCAAGAAATCTAAACTCCGGAGTAAATAGAAATATTGTCGAGCTCGCCCTTTTTCCAACCATTACTTTCTTCGTTGTTGATGACAGTTCGCCTACTAAGTATTTCTTTATTAAGTTTATATCGTACTTACTGCTGTTAAAACCTATAACCGGTACTTGCTCTATCCACTGTTCGATCTGGGCGATTTGTTTTTCGCGTAAATATTCCGTATTAAATTCGTATCTTGACCATACTTCTTCTCTTATAGCTTTTCCCCTGACTTTCAAATCTTCTACGAATTTTTCTATAAGTTTTGCGGATCTTTATCACAAATATGTTAGTTACCGTCCTGAGAAAGAAATTATCTCTTATACTAACGCTTACCGGAACGTGCTCAGCTTCGTACTCTAAACTATTACCGGTAGTTTCAACTTCTGGCTGGAGATACGCCTCAAAATCGTATACTATCTGATATGGATAAAGAGTAGTGTCGCAACCGATCTTTATACCTCTACCCGTTCTTCGAAATTCGCATTCCAAAATAACTACTAGGTTGAATTCTTTGCTTCTAATAAATTTATCTCTTCTCATTGTGGATGCGCGTTCTTCTTTTTTATGCTTTGCATGAATCTCACACCCGTGCCAGTAACAGCCGTGATATTGATATACGGTATTGGTTTCTGGACAGTATCCATCTACCGGAGCTCCTAAAATCCATCTTTCACCTCCGTGTCCGCACTGTTCGTGGTGAATGTGAATTCCCTCCCGCTTTTCCACAGAGTACATCCAATCGATCGCGCCATAACTGTTAGAACCTTTTGGGTAGAACGCTTTCTCGAACGACGAACGAGGGCGCTCTAAATAATTACCATCGCATATTACTTTTGTCTCACCTCTCATACATGTTGGTCCGTGTCTCTTAATATTACTCGCTTTCGTGAATTTCTTTTTGCAATTATCGCAGGCGTAAATTTTAGATAGGTTTTTAAGGATTTTTATCAGAAATGCGTGATTATTAAACAGTCCTATTGTCATTGGTTTATTACCTATTGCATCATAGTGCGCTGGTACCTTTTTCAACCACCATACGTCACATTTGGTGGGTTGATATACTTCTATACCAATTTTAAAAAACTCTTCAACCTTTTTCAGATCGGAAAAAGGAATTGGTGAAACCACATTACTACCGAAATATTGCTTACTAAGTTCTTTCGCTTTTTCCGTACATCTGTCAGGTCTGATCTTTTTACCAAGGTGCATAGCTAAACACCTGAACAGACAAAGGTCGTCATTATACTTATCTAAAGAATACATACCTTTTCTATTCCTCAACCATTCTGGAAGTTCTCCTCCCGCTGCTTCGTTGGATTGTAGTCCCAAATCTATTACCCTACTACCCTGTATTAACTTTACAAAAACCTCTACCCATCTTACAAACTTCCACTTTGTATTCGGTCTGTCTATTTTATCGGACATTATTCGTGTTTGCTCCTTATCTGACAACCATTTTTTAACGGTTTTCATTGATGATAGTGGTTCGCTACCACCGAGATTTTTGTGAAATATTATAGTTTTAGGTTTTCCATTTTTAGTTTCCTCCTCCATGTTCTAGCTTGTAAGAATATGAATATCTCAAATAAAAATTTGTTGTTAGATACTGAGCGAGTTTATCGGACATACGTTCAGACTCATTGATGTCAATGTTTTTACGAAAGGATAATGTAACTACCCGTCTTCCCTTTTCTACATTTTCCAACGTTTCATCGTGAGCCCCCAATATTTTTTCACCTTTTTCCACTATCGCGCGAACGATAGATTTTTTCTTATTATCTGTGCGTTTAATTTGGGACGTGCTTGAAAGTTTGATTACACTGGCACTTAAACCCGCAATACTTTCTTTTTGAATTCTGTTACCAACTTCTTCCGCTAGTGAGAGGTCTTTAAAGGCTCCTCGTTTGTGGGCGCGGGTAAACCGCTTCATAAACGCCTCATTCTTTGTGGCGTTTATCAGATTCGTCAACTCCCTAACTCGCAACCGTTTACTATAAGTAATCCCTAGAGATTCGGCTTCTCTTCTCAAACTTTCGATTTCTTGCGTTATCATATTTTCTGTAATATACTTTTGTATAACATATGAAATTTATATGTTCAATTGGATGTGAAAAATTTACATGATGTTTTTTTCTCGTCCAATTGAATATAAAAAAATACATATATACATAATGGAGTGTGCGACTTGTTGTAAGACTTTTGTGTGTAAAGACTATCTACGAAGGCATCTATCGAGACGTAGAAAATTTCCTTGTGTCGCCCCGCAATTTCAATGACCCAGATGCCCTTGTAAGTTCGTTAGTGCCCAAACTCTTTGTAGACATAAGCAACTGCGCTGCCCTGTGGCTAAAGGTGAACACGGTAGACTAGAGCTGGTAGAATTAGTTGCTGATCTGCGAAATAAATTAGCTATAATGGAGGAGGAAAATGCCGTGTTGGAAAAGAAACTATCACTCGCGGACGCATTGAAATTGCATTAATGATTTCTTCTAATAATTTTCCAATTTCTTCGTTAAAAGCGATATCGAACCGTAAACGAATCGTTGATTTTAAACGGTTTTATAATATCATTTTTGATAATGTTTCGGTAGTGTTTCTCTGATCCTATTTAGTCGCTTCATTTCGCGAATTGATCCTTGTACCCGCGACACAACTGCCGGTATAATATTGTAAATGCAACGTTTTTATCGGAGCGTAATAAATTACGTTGATATTTCATGTATTCTATATTGCATATTACTCTCATTTTAAAGTGTTTTAATGTTGTAGAAACACCGTAATATTCTTTAACAGCGTTATAAGATTCCATATGTTTGCGTATTATATCATCCATTTTGTTATAATATTTTTGTTATAACCTATTAAATTTATCTGTTCAATTGAAAATAACATGATGTATTTATGACACCAATTGTCACGTTTTTGTGTTGGTGACCAGTTTGTGCTATTGGACGAAACGGTGTTTTTCGGGGGGGGGGGGGGGGGGGTGGGGGGGGGGTGGAGTAGTATATAGGGTGGAGAAATGATACCACCGTAGGTGGTATCATTTTGACTCCCTATATACTACTAAGCCACATACACGGTGCGAAGCCGGGTACTATATTCATGATATTTCGGGGAAAAGTCACCACTGTGCAAATGCAGTGTACCTGGATTCGCACACCTCAATTTTTTACTTATTTCATCACTGTTGTTACAGTTTTTTTAAACACATTTGTCTCGGGGGGGGGGGGGGGGGGAATGAAAGTAGTGTCTTTTTTTAAGTGGCTTTTGGGGGCGGGGGGAATGAAAGAAAGTAATGTCTTTTTTAAGTGGCTAAAAGCCTATATAGACAATAGATAACAGATAATAGCCTAAAAATTTAGATAATGAATTGACTTGTTGGAATGAAAACATATATTCAAAGTGAATCTACAAGTATCGAGGTTCCACAAACACACAGAGTCCGAGATGCACCATAAATTAGAAATTAGCTATTTAAACAACAATTGTGGAAACAACATTGGTCGCGAAAACCAATGACTCGGCACATGTGTGTATGTTTTTTTGGACACATTAATGATTGTTAAAAGCACAGGCAATGTTAAATATCCCCCACTCACTTGAATTCATGTTAGATTGAATACAATGGAATTATTTTAGTAGCCCTGTGGCTAAAAGTGCTGTCGAAGTCAGCACGATTCAAATATTGGTCAACAGTAATAAAGAAATAATGGGAAACAACGATTATTATAAATGTGGCCTCACATGTGCACCTCCATTATGTACTAGTAATTTCGCAAGAGTCCGCGTGTGGTGGGGGTGTTATACCTGGGAATTAGACCGTAATTATACGCCCGTTTTGTTGAATAGATCTAAAACCTGTTTTGTCCGCTGTGACCATCCGCCGTCCAGCCCTCAGACCAACCTGCACATCCGTGTAGGGCATGCACTATTTGCCATTCAGTCAATATACTACAATGTATATACTTAATGCTGTAAGTAGTAACCAGTTTGTGTCGTAATACGACCGAGTGACAGTGTAAGAGGATTGGCATCTACATGACGCAAACTAACTACTATACACCAATCAATGTCATACGGTAAGAAAGTTATAGCTGTATTGGATATCTGAAAAACACGCAATTCCTGATGAGACGAGCCGTCTCGTCTGGATCTACACTGTTTGAAAATGGTGACTGTATTATGGTCTATTGTTTTTACAGGGTTAAAATGTGCCTGGTTCAACCATGTACTAGTACATGTAATACTTAAAATCTTACAGCGGTGAATATAACATTGACATCTCTTGCTGTGTTCCCCTATAACATGATTTATCGCCATATGATAATCATCTCCATGTCAAAAACTATGATTTTGTTGAGAAATAATGGAATGTTGAAGAGGACAAACCGATGGATATCAATATGTGTATTCTTGCATTCAAATAGTTAAGAGAGAATAAATGTTAATGTGACACATGTGTACAATGAACATCAAACATGAAGCACATTTAATGAAGTATTTTCAGTTGCACAATCAAACAAACACATTTAATAAAGTAGTTTCAGTTGCCTAATAAACGTCAAACAAGAATATGTATATGTATTGTTTGTACATTTGTATACTGATGTCGTTCCCAAACCATATTGTTTTATTGAAGAATCGATTACCATTTCAAAGAATTATTCGCCAAAACGATACTAGGTAAATCCTGTAACAATCATTCATTTCTGTTTGTTTTAATAAAACGTAATCCTTAATCAACTACACTTGAAAGAAATCAGGCAATTCAATTACCCTGATTGAAGAGGATTAGAGGGTGAAATATTTGAAAAACAATTAATGCAATGATTCTTTCAAAACATATGATGGGGGAGGGGGGGGGGGGAGGAATATGTCCTACCTGTGCTTTTGGACGGAGGGGGGGGGGGGGGGGGCGGGGGGGGCTCACGTAGCTAGTCTAATGCCGTCCTGTCCACGTCTAAGTTATATCACCGTAGAATGCGTAAGGGAGTGGAACTTGGTTCAACTCCCGACTTATAGAGTCGCGCATGAATTCTGTTCGCCGCCATTCCTGTCTCGTCTTATAACCGCCGAATGTATATTTAATGTAATTATTTGTAGTCCGTCACGTCCCCACTAAATTCATAATAACGTAGCCCGTCACGTCACTGCTCATTGAGAATAACGTAGCTATTCCAATACCGTCCTGTCCACACCTAAGTTATATCACCGTAGAATGCGTAAGGGATTGGAACTTGTTCAACTCCCGACTTATAGAGTCGCGCATGCATTATGTTCGCCGCCATTCCTATTTATATTTAATGTAGTCATCTGTAGCCCGTCACGTCACCGCTCATTGAGAATAACGTAGCTATTCCAATGTCGTCCTGTCCACGTCTAAGTTATATCACCGTAGAATGTGTAAGGGATTGGAACTTGTTCAACTCCCGACTTATAGAGTCGCGCATTAAATCCGTTCCCCGCCATTCATATCTTGTCTTATTACCACCGAGTGTAGATTTAATGTAGTCGTTTGTAGCCCGTCACGTCCCCGCTAATTGAGAATAACGTAACTAGTCCAATACCGTCCTGCCCGCGTCTAAGTTATATCACCGTGGAATGCGTAAGGGATTGGAACCTCTTCAACTCCCGACTTATAGAGTCGCGCATGAATTCCGTTCCCACCCCCCCCCTTACTACACCCCCCCCCCCTCAATTTATATCTTGTCTTATTACCGCCGAATGTAGATATAAAATGTCGACACTACTAGTCGTCCGTCACGTCCGTGCTGATTTGAAAATAATATAATAAGTACATATAGCCTTTGTGGTACCTCCAGTCAGCCTTGGCCGTGTATATAATAATTACATATAGCCGTTGTGATCCCTCCAGTCGGCGTTTGTCGCCTATATAATACGTACATATAGCCTTTGTGGTTCCTCCAGTCAGCCTTGGCCGTGTATATAATAATTACATATAGCCGTTGTGATCCCTCCAGTCGGCGTTTGTCGCCTATATAATACGTACATATAGCCTTTGTCGTTCCTCCAGTCAGTCTTTGTCGCCTTAAAAAGTACATATAAACCTGTGTGGTTCCTCCAGTCAGCCTTTGTCGTCTATATAATATGTAAATATAGCCTTTGTGGTTCCTCCAGTCAGCCTTTGTCGTCTATATAATCAGTATAGCCTTTGTGATCCCTCCAGTCGGCCTTTGTGGTGTATATAATAAGTACATATAGCCTTTGTGGTTCCTCCAGTCGGCCTTTGTCGCCTATATAATACGTACATATAGCCGTTGTCGTTCCTACAGTCAGTTTTTGTCGCCTATATAAAAAGTACATATAACCTGTGTGGTTCCTCCAGTCAGCCTTTGTCGTCTACATAATATGTACATATAGCCTTTGTGGTTCATCTAGTCAGCATTTGTCGTCTATATACTAAGAACATATAGCCTTTGTGATCCCTCCAGTCGGCCTTTTTCGTCTATATAATAAATACATATAGCCTTTGTGGTTCCTCCAGTCAGCCTTGGCCGTGTATATAATAAGTACATATAGCCTTTGTGATTCCTCCAGTCGGCCTTTGTGGTCTATATAATAAGTACATATAGCCTTTGTGGTTTCTCCAATGAGCCTTTGTCGTCTATCTAAGTAAATATAGCCTTTGTGGTTCCTCCAGTGAACATTTGTCGTCTATATAATAAGTAAATATAGCCTTTGTGGTTCCTCCAGTGAACATTTGTCGTCTATATAATAAGTACATATAGCCTTTGTGGTTCCTCCAGTCGGCCTTTGTAGTCTATATACGTACATATAGCCTTTGTGGTTCCTCCAGTGAGCCTTTGTCGTCTATATAATAAGTAAATATAGCCTTTGTGGTTCCTCCAGTTAACCTTTGTCGTCTATATAATAAGTACATATAGCCTTTGTGGTTCCTCCAGTCCCGTTTGTCGTCTATATAATCAGTACATATGGCCTTTGTTGTTCCTCCAGTCGGCCTTTGTCGTCTATATAATAAGTAAATATAGCCTTTGTGGTTCCTCCAGTGAACCTTTGTCGTCTATATAATAAGTACATATAACCTTTGTGGTTCCTCCAGTCGGCCTTTGTCGTCTATATAATTAGTACATATGGCCTTTGTGGTTCCTCCAGTCGGCCTTTGTGGTCTATATAATAAGTAAATATAGCCTTTGTGGTTCCTCCAGTCGGTAATTCATTTCTACAGAAAATAAAATGCATTTGTTTCAATCACCGATACGATGTGCAAATAATTTACAATTTCCAACACCAGGAATGCCGTTTATTTGTTTGGTCTTTGATATTATACATACTAACACTTGTAGATACATTTAGTGTAACTTATCAGCAAATACAGTTTACAGCAAGCACCGTCAATGAATCTATGAACACTCATTTCACAGGTGACTGAAAAACATCGCATATCAGTATCATTTTCAGTATAAATGCAGGGTCAGCAACGTAGTAAAACATGTGCATATTTCAAACCCGTTAAAATGACAGAAATCGGTAGTTTACAATAACAAGTTCCATGGAATATGTATAAACATACAGAATCTAGAGTCACAGTGCTGTTTACCGGGTTAAAAAGTACACTGTGCATGCGATATAGCACTAGTTTTGTCACCCCGTTCTCTCCGGAAAAAGTCGTCAAATCTACGGACCCTGAAAATGTTAATAATGTATACAGAGAGGCAGGTATATCGTGGTATTGTCAGTCTCCCAGGGCATTGTCCAGACTATATCTATATTATGTACGTAGATTAATATATCTAGAATGGAATGTGCACCATTCCAACTTCGTTGTGCCGAATAATTGTGACTAAATCTGCGAATTAACGAAAGCGAGAAATTACTGGCTACTAGACGCTAGTCTAGTGACAGTTTTGTCGCTGAAGAACGGCCGGGAAAAATCGTCGAGTAAAGGGGCATTTTGGCAGGTTTTATTACGGAAAACTCAACACATAACTTTTCGTGAAATTTCAACCATAAGGCCACACTTTGGTGCTCTACCTGTTGACATGCACAGCTAAGGGGAAACAATGTTAGAAAATCGTGTTTTGGGGCAATTTGTGCCCGATTTTCGATGGGAACAGCCATTAAGGTCGATAAATGGAACAGCCAGACACTTCACCATTTTATTTTCCGCAGTAAAAAATAGTTCCACATTTGATAAAAAGATTTCTCAGCTACAGACTCTGTAATTGTACAAACTAATACAAACAATACACAGGATTGATAAATAAAACCAATATTAATTAATTTAGACCAAGCTTTATCTACTTTTCTCAAAACGCGCTCACGCACAATAATTTACATCTGCTTGTAATTTGGAAAGATTCGGCGTTTTGTTCTCCGCTTCTGCTTCTGATTCTGCCATATACAGGCCTCCTTCAACTGATTGAAGATTTTGCCCAGTTTTATGTAGTATGCGCGTGCGCAGAGGTAGCACGTCATAAGAGAAAGTTTTACTGTTTTTCACTTGGTTAAAATGTTAAAATATGATAAAAACAGGTGCAGTACGTCTTAATATTGTTGGACTGCCACCCGGACCTTAAATGTGTACAGGGTGTCAGCATCAGCGATATCTGGCGGTAGGGCATTCCAGTCTCTGACAGTTCCAGAAAGAAGAAAGAAGGACATTTTTCCTGGCGTCAATGCGTCTGGTCATTAATTGGAACATTAATCGGTAGGTGTTAAAACTTTCTAAATCGGTACATCCCAAGACATTACTAGTCTCACAAAACGTTAAAAAGATCATACTATAACCATATCATCTGGAGGAACGTGGTACAAGTACTGGTTCATGCGCAGGTCCCGAGAATTGCAGTAAAGTGTTTGAATTTTGTTACCCCACCCACTTCGTTGACCTTCGTAATCTGAAATCATCGAGTGATGACAAAGATAACACAGGGATGCGACTTGTAAATAGTTTTGTTGTGTGGCAGTTAACTTTTTTGCTCATTGCATGTATTTGTCTTGGTAGATCTTTGGGATTCTCTTTTGTCTTGAAAACAAAGTGAGTTCTAGACGGAAAGTTGCAAAAAATGTCTGAAAATTTTCCGTAATATCATTGGCAGTAACCAGTAGTCGGACTGTACCAATAGCCGGACAAAAATGATTAAACTTCTCGTTGAGACGGTTGAAATGAGTGGACACAACATATACTTTCAATGGGAAAAATAAGAGGGAAATATTTGGAAAATGTTCAGAATGTAAAGGGTTAAAGACACATACAGACTGTATGCATAATTGCTTATGTATTTTATATTTGGAAAATGCTCAGAATGTTAAGGGTTAATGACACGTGCAGACCGCATGCATAATTGCTTATGTCACGGTACGTAACTCACTGTGGGGAGGAAGTGTGTATTCGTGTCCGACTAGCTCAGTCGGTTAGAGCGATGGTACGGTAAACCAGAGGTCCCGAGTTCGAGCGCCGGACCGGTGCACATGTTTCTCACCCTGTGACATTTGGCACCCTGTGACATTTTGCGCCCAACGAGGGACCGTGACTGCTATATATTATACTACCAAAAATATGGAATTCAGAGACAAATTAAATATAGAATTCGTGGACGAATACCAATTTGGCGGGGGAGTATGTCGCGGTACGTAACTCTCTGTGGGGAGGAAGTGTGTATTCGTGTTAGCTGAGTCGGTTAGAGCGATGGTACGGTAAACCAGAGGTCCCGAGTTCGACCCCCGACCAGTGATCATGTTTCTCACCCTGTGACACTTATGTATTTTATATTAAAGTATTTATATAAATTATATAGGGTAAAGTGTTGATACTAACTTTATACATTACATGCTTTAAATGCATTAATTTAGCAACTTTGTTTTCGCGAGTGTGAAATACGGAGTCAAGCCAGCGATAGATAACATTCTGATAGATAGGCTCTTTCGGTCTTTCTGGAAAATTCCGGTTTAAGTGGCTCAGCAAGTGAAATGAATTCTGCATAAATCGTGTATTACACTGCAGCTCCATTATAACGCGATGGTCGGGGGCCAAGATTTCAAATCGCGATCGAATCCGATAGCATTATAAATGCACTGGTACTGGTATCATCCGCATTTCGGTGACCAACTATTGCGGGAATTCCATTAGCAACGGACCTATATAAAATCATGTCATTTGAACAGAAGTTAAATTAATTATTCATAAAATCATGCTTATTATGTTGTATAGTGCTCGCGATAGACAGACGCTTATCACTATGAATACTGCTCGCAATCAACAGGCGCTTGAAAGGATTAATTGATGATGAGATGATAAATAATGGTCACGTGTCCTGCCTACTCATGCGGACGATTAGCTGTTGATACGTGCATAATCTCAGGATGTGGGGTCACGTGATCTATTGTTTACACTGCAAGTCATATTGGCGAATGAAATTTACGATTTACGCGAGACATCATGAGTATCGTGGGCTGCAGTGTAAACAATAGACCACGGGATCCTATACTCAGATAATGCTGAATGTATTGTTTCAGAATGCGCAGAAACACAAGTCTATTTATAGAACGCTAAATATTACACATGTCGAGGAAAATAGAGAAAAGCGACCGAACACGCAACCATTTAGCGACAATTATGTGTTTACATCGATATATGTCTCATAACATTGACATTACTTGGTGACACAAAGCGGTAGTTATCTTATATTTAAATGTGGGAACTGGTTCAAGAACCTTCTAAACCCGGTGTGACATGCGCGGTAGTTGTACTTTGATGACTGTCACAAATATCGCGTTTCTTCTTTTTTCTATATTTTTTTAATATTTTGTTTCGATCCACGAGAGACCCGCGTTATACATGTACAGAAGCTTTATACAATTTAAAATAGTATTGAATTTAATAATGTTGTGTTTATCGGTTTGGTCAGGCCTTGTAGTGCAGCGGCTAGCATACTGGTATTCATACTAGTGACCTGGGTTCGAGTCCCAGTGGGGCCCATTCTGATTAAACAAGCATTGTTATTTTCAATACTATTGGTAAAGTAGTATATAAGAGTCACAATGATACCATCACCTCTGGAAGGCACCGGCTACGCGCGGCACCTTCCACCGCATGATGGTATCATTTGTGACTCTTATATACTACTACCGCGGAGACCATATATATTTATGACATGAGAATATACACCCTATTAGAGATAAAAATCCCTATGTTATACTCAGTATATATATACAACAATCTGTCATACTTTTATTACGAATAAAATAACAACTGACACCATATTAAAGATAATAAATCCATAAGTTATACTCAGTATTTTACAGCAATCTGTCCACAAATATAAACTGACACCCTATTAAAGACAAGTTATCCATAAGTTATACTAAGTATATAACAATCTGTCATACTTTATTACGAATAAAATATAAACTGACACCCTATAAAGATAAGAATCCATAAGTTATACTCAGTATTTTACACCAATCTGTCACAAATATAAACTGACACCCTATTAAAGACAAGTTATCCATAAGTTATACTAAGTATATTACAACAATCTGTCATACATTTATTACGAATATATAAACTTACACCCTATTGAAGATAAAAAATCTATTGGTTATACTCAATATAATGCCTACCATAAAGCAAATGAGAGAGCAAGCTAAGAGTTGGGGAATTTCCCTAAGAGGTTTGAGACTCAAGAAAGATATAGCAGATAGGATAAGTGACGCGCGAGCCGTCGTCTACGAGCAGAGGCTGCGGCGTGCGGTTTCGACCGCACGACTGCCCGCCGACCCCGAAAAACGCTCCGAGAAATTGGAGAACGAGACGACGGCCAGTCTGCGCGCCACCGCTTACGCGCAGCGTGTAAAAGAAGATCCCACCGTACGTATAAAACCCCTATACAAGGCGTACTACAATAAGATTTATCAAGGGTTGGTGGGGAGACCTCCCAAGAAGAGGAGAGATATCGCCAGAGCTTTGGTGGAGGAGGGTCCCGGGATTCTCGCCGAAGAAGCCGAAGTTAGGGAAACTGTTGATAGGGGTAGGAGGAAGATAGTATGGACTTTCGAGAGGGGGGTAGACGGGGAGATCGCTAATCGCATAATGAATAAAATTCGCCCAGAGATGACCACGGCATGTTATCTGAGGTATTCGTGCTCGTATCGTATTAGGAACATAGAGACCGACGCTACTATGATCTATCACAAACAATCAAAGGGCAGTCCGTGGATAAACGAGATCGCCAAAGCCGAGAGTTGGATATCCGACAGAGAGAAAGGTCGAATGGACATCGACAAAGTCGATAGACCAAACACAAAATGGACCTTCGTTCGTTGGATATCGGTCGAGGTAAAGATGATCATCGACGCACAACAACTTCTCATGGGAGCGGGAAAACTCCCAGACTGGTTAAGACAGAAAAAGGGAATGTATTCCGTCGACACGTACGACGACTACTTGTGTCTGTTTAGGTGCATAGCCATCCAACGTGGAGGGAGACCAGACCGCTGTTGTGAGAAGGCACGAGCTCTGGCTCGCGAATATCTCGGGCATGATAACGGACCGGGTAGCCAGGGAATTCCCCTGGACGATATTAAGAAGGTCGAAGAGCATTTCAAGCTGGGTATTCGCGTTTACGAGCCCACCGCCGATGGATTGTGGTGGGGACCCCATGAAGGTTCCGGCAAAAGACGTGGTTGGGGGGTGGGGGGAAGACAATGACGATAGGAATGTTTGGAGGTCACTCGTTCCTCATAACGAATCTCCGCAAGATGACGAACGAGCACGGATGCACCGGATGTCAACAACGGTTCACAAAGTCGTGTAACATGCACAGGCACGCGACCACCTGCATGGGTGGGAAGACCGTGGTGACATGTCCAGGTAAGAGGGTAGAGAGACCACAGTCGGCCTACGAGAAGGCGTTCTATCCTAAGGGGTCAGCGAGTGTGAGGTCGATTTAATGGTTGAGCAGAGAAGAGGAGAGGGTGGGAAAGCACATACATCACGCCGACTGCGGTCACGGTGGTGAGAGGTGGGTGGCCGGTGATCCGGTCGACGGTTACTGTCACGAGACCGAGACCGTGTTTCAGTTTCACGGATGTTACTGGCAGGGGTGTCCGAGGCATTGCATGAGAGGTAACGCGAGATCGCTGTACAAGAGGACGAAAATTCAAGACGCCAAGATAAGGAAGGCGGGTTACGAGCTGGTGGTGATGTGGGAGTGCGAGTGGTTGAATGAGGTGAATACCTACTATCCACAATCGCCACGCGAGGAGGAGACGACTCTGTATCCCCACCAGATAGTCTACGACTTCGAGGCGTATCTCGACAAGTCAAAAACCACGCGACCCACCAAAGACCTGACCTTCGAGGTCGAGCACGTTCCTATATCGGTGTCGTTGGGGGATACGATGCATGAAGGGATCACACACCTATGCGAACGAGATCCCGACACGCTAGTCGAGAAGTTCGTGACCGAGCTGCAGATGAGAGGCAAGGCAATCAGGGAGGGGGTTAGGAAGAAGTATCTGCCGGCCGACATAGATATGTTATCGAAGTCTCAGCAAGCAAAGATTATCTCTTGGATTGACCAAGTGCCCGGTGGTGGGGTTCAACTGTAGCAGGTACGACCTGAACCTCATCAAGCAGTACTTTGTAGAGAAGTTGGCGGCCACCGTGAATAAGGTGATGGTCGGAAAGAGAGCCAGCACGACGATGTTTCTGTTTACCCCGGAGTTTAGATTTCTCGACATCATCCAGTATCTGGGACCCGGTACCACGTACGACCGGTGGGTTAAGGCGTACGACTGTAAAAACGGTAAAGTCTCACTTTCCGTACGAGTGGTTCGATAGCGCGGACAAGCTCGACCATCCGGGGCTGCCAGACTATCCCGAGTGGTACTCGAAGTTGAAGGGTGAGTTCCTACTGTCGTTGTCCGAGTGGAAAGAGTGTAAGAAGGTATTCCGAGAAAAGGGGATGAAGACGTTCAAGGAATGGTTGCAACACTACAACGACTTGGATGTAGGACCGTTCCTGGAGGCTCTGACTAAAATGACGGAGTTCTACAGGGGAAGAGGCGTGGACATACTCAAGGATGCTTTGTCTCTGCCCGGTGTTTCCCTTCAGTACCTACTCCGCGGGTCGATCGATGGGAAGGCGGACACGCCCGAGCTGTGGTCACCGAAGTCTGAAAACTTACGAGATGATGAAGCAGGGATTGGTCGGTGGTCCGTCCATAGTATTCTCCAGATACGCCGAGGCTGGAAGGTCAACGATCAGGGGTCAGGTGGGGAGTCGGGAGGAGAAAATGTGCAAGGCGGTGCTGGGGTACGATGCCAATGCTCTGTACCTATCTACTCTGTCGAAGGACATGCCGTGTGGTGAGGAGCAGATATGGACGTGTGACGACCCGGAAAGACAGTCGTATATAGACTGTTTCGTGAGGAAGGTCAGGAGTGAAAAGTGGTTCGGATTTGCGGAGTTGGATATAGAGGTCCTGGAAACGTTGAGAGACAAGTTCTCGGAAATGTCACCGCTGTTCGTTAATCGAGAAGTCGATGAGAACGAGGTTCCACAGCACATGAAGGACTACCTGGCCGGGAGGGCCGGGAGGAAAAGAGTCGAAAGACAGAGAAAGCTCGTGGGGACAATGTCCACCAAGAAGATGATCATATACTCCCCGCTGCTAAAGTGGTATCTGGAGCACGGTCTGATCGTCAAGGCGGTGCACAGGGTGATAGACTACACGCCCGGCAAACCGTTTCAATGGTTCGTTAAAGAGGTCACCGCTGCTAGACGGACGGGGGACGTCGACAAGAGCAAGGCGGTGTTGGCTGAGATATTCAAACTGGTTGGCAACGCGTGTTGTGGCAATCTTATAGAGGCACAAGAGAGACACCTGAACACCACATATACGAAGGATGAAAAGACTGTCGATCGGGCACAGAGGTCGGCGTGGTTCGAAGACCTGGAGGAGATTGGGGAGGCTTACGAGATATCGAGCAGGAAGACTCGAGTGGTGATCAACAGACCGTTTCAGTGTGGCATAGCGGTCTACCAGTTGGCCAAGCTCCGGATGCTGGAGTTCTACTACGATTTCTTAGATAAGTACGTGGATCGCGGAGATTTCGAACTGATACAGATGGACACTGACAGCACGTACTTCGCGCTGTTCGGGGAAGACGCTGGCGGCGGTGGTGAGAAAGAATATGAAGAGAAAGAAATTTAATAAGGAGAAGACCGATGTGGTTGGCGTGGGACGTGTGGAGCAACAGAACTCCGGGACTGTTCAAGCTGGAATTCGAAGGGGATAGAGCCATCGCTCTGTGTAGCAAGTGTTACTACGTGAGTGGTGATGGAAAATCTAAGCACTCGGCCAAGGGGATGTCGAAGAGATCTAACGATCTGACTTGGGGAAGGTATAAGAGTGCTCTCGAAGGGGGTAGGGATATGGCGGAGAACAGGGGATTCCGAATGATTAACGGGGTGATGAAGACGTACAAGCAGGAAATGTTGGGGTTGTCAGCGTACTACGACAAGAGGAGAGTGATGGGAGACGGGTTACACACCGAGCATATAGGATAGGTAAAAAAAAAAAAAAGAACTCTGAAAAAAGGAGAGAATACTAAAGACTCTGACGATCCGGGGGTAGCTGGGTGTCAGAAGGCACCATAAGAAGTTCTTCGCGAACAAACCCTCGAGATGTCCCATCATCCAAATAGTAGAGCACGGGCTCATCAGGTTTGGTAATAGATCGATCTAGATGATATACATTCAGAGACCACACGGGATCAGTCGCGCGGCGGTGCCACCTTCGAGCTCTCCCGGTTGATAGAGGTACCTGACGTCAATATCCGATGGAAGCCGTTGCTCCTCTAAACCAACGGGTCGCCCGCGCGAGACGGCAGAGGGCTTGCTCGTCACCCTTTTAAACTTGATAGCATCTACAGGCTTCTTACCTATCAATCTGGTCACCACTCCGTTCAGTGCGGAGACCACGGCGGGCAGTCTGGCCACCCACTCGGTCGATCGCGAATGAGGGTCTACAAGTTCTTTAGCGTTTGGTGTCCGAACAGTCTCTCAGCAGGGTTCGATTGAAGCGCTCCACGATCCCCTGATCCCGGTGGATGTTGACGCGGCCGCGTCTGACAGAAACGTCGTGCTTAGACAATAGATGAGAGACCGCGCCATGAACTCGCGGCCGGGATCGACCTGAAGAAGATTCGGCCATTTGAGACGATCTCCTATTATATTCGGGAGAGAGCCTCGGCCACCTCCTTAGACTCTTTAGTGGCCAACGGCTCAGCCCCCTTATAACGACTCGCTACGCCAACGATTGTCAGTGCGTACTTGTACGTCTTGCGACCGACGCGATCGTGAGGGATAAACAGGAGATCCGCTTGGTGAAGTTGGTTCGGTACCGGCACGTCGAATTTCGGGCGCGGAATATTGTGAGGCGCGGGTAAATAGATCTGCCAGATGGCCTGCTTCTTGAGCCATTCCTTGTCAGCGTTTTCTGAAACCTTGGTCGCCGCCACGAGGTTCTTGATGGCCGTGAGTCCCTTCCAGTACCCGCGGGGGCTATAGTACGTGTTCGCTAGCTTGTGCGCTAGGCGAACCGATAGTTTGGTATCAAGTTTGCGCGTGTTCATCGTATGCGATGTATTCTAATATATCGGACAATCTCCAACATGCCCTCGCCAGATCGTCCGGTAACTGCGTTGATAATAATACACCTTTGTTGGAAGTACAATCGCGATTGGGGGTTAAGTTCTGAAGGAACTTGGGAAAATCCAATCCCCCAGGATTGGTGGAGGAATATAACATCCGCTTTGCGAAAAGTGTGGCCGCTTTTTCGTCCTCGCGCCACGTCTCGAGAAAATCTCGGGCCGACGACGAATCATACCCCCTGCGCCAGCTATGCGGTGTTTAAGGGCAGTGTAGCCTACATCAATCATAGCAAAAAATAAAGTTTCGTCAACTGACATCGTTCTATATATATATATATATTTATATATTATAATTAATTTAAAATCTCGATTGGATATAGTAGCCGACGATACCCACTACACCCATTCCCACGACGATGAACGCGATCTCGCGGTCTTTTTGGGGCTCTGACGGTACATAGAAATCTGAAAGTTTGGGCTCGCGATCCAGCGGCGCGAGACTTTTCTGCGGATATGCCAGCGCGTACTCGCGGTTGGCTTCTTCAACGTTCTGAAAAGTTTGTGCGGCGTGATTTTCGCGGCGAAGCTCTTCATTGATCCAGTCCAGATGGGCGGTTCGTTTTTTCGACCACGCTTCCTTTGCGCTATTGAGTTGTTCTACAGCTAAATCGTGACGCTTACGCTCCTCATCAACGTTCGAGCTTCTCATTTTCAAGAAAATAAAGTTGTTACCGCTGAACGCCAATGCGTTTACAAGCGCACCACCTACTATTACTGCGATTGAAGCCATTTATTTCCATATATTAACTGGTAGAATTCTAGCTTTAACTAGATAATCTCGGGTCCAAACTGCGGCCGCTACATCTAAGGTCGCGAGCCCTACGTCTCTCACAGTAAAGTCCAATTTGGGAGCGGACCCTCCTAAGGCCATCTTTGATAGTCGAGCATACCCGATACTGAAACCCGATATCACCACGGCGTGATAAAGTGCATTCACTAACATTTTACCATCTTGTTCAGCCATTATAATTATTGCATATAAAAGGGGTCGTGATCAATGTTTAAATGGGTCGCATCCAATCGCGATTGGTGTTTCGTAACTGTTTTTGGATGAATTGATAGGGGTTGTTTTTTCGATAAAGATTGGTGTAATAGGGGGTATTTCTACACGCACAGGGCACCAACAACTGCCAGACCACCACCAACAACCCAACTCCAATTCACGAATTAGGGTTCAATCGGATTCGCCCAACCTCGATTGGGTGTTGAGTGTGCTTCCAATTCGTGAATTGGGGGTGTTGTTGTACTCAACTCTGTCTTCAGATGTTTTGCTGTCTCCGTCCCCGATTGCAACGACTGTTTAGCCTCTCGAAGCTCGGCGAGTATTTTATCTTGTTTAACTTTTCGGGTGGCAGCCGCCGCCCTCCCAGCTGCCTGCCTTTTTGGGTTTTTATGTCGTGCAACCCCCAACTCCAATCGCGATTGGATTGGAGGATCAATCGGAGTTGGAAGTGCTGCAATCGGGTTCGATTGGGTTGGAGCAATCCCCAACGCTGTTGGAGATTGCTGTTCCACCACTCTCGCGGGTGTGTCTTGTGTCATCATTTATGATATTAATATTAGGGCTTATAGTTCGTGGGCATATATGTCCAAATTGACAGTGTTTACCCGTGGTCAACACGGTTGTCAGCGGAGCTAAGTACATTCCAAACTTGTGATAAATTGAGCAGCAGGCTGTTCTAAGAGTGTGACCTATAAAAGGGTCAGTCTCTAGATCGTCAATCAATCCCGCGATGTTTGGTATAGGGAGAAGTATACTAACGGCGGTTGCGTACAAATGAATAGCCGCCGATCCGAGAGTTTTTGTCATCTCCGCACCTAACCTAGATTCGTATCGTGCATACATTTTATCAATCTCCGCATCTGACATCTTATCCACCTGAAAAACTGAGAGACGCCTACCGAGATAATGCTCCGATTGTCCCCCAGCAACCAGCACAGCTAGCCGCTCTCGACGCGCCGCATTTTCATTTTCATTCGGAGTCGTTGCACTCAACCCAATACCAACCGCCGTTGGAGTTGCAGTTGATCCCGATTGCTCTGTCGGATCATTATCTTTCAGGGTGTTGGCAGTCGGAGTTAAGGTTTCTTCTATTAGCTGATCGAGAAGTTCGTCGCAGTTCATTATTGCTAATTTTCTTAAAATTAATTTAACTATTCTTACAAGTCTCATCACTTTAACATATTGCCAAGCGCACCACCCGATACTTATGATCACCATTATGCTCGCAACAAAGCTCGCAGCGGAGCACCAAATTGTTAACATTGTTAACCATTGTTCAGCATTTGTTCAACATTTGTTCAGTAATTGCTAAGTATTGTTAAGCATTTACTCGGCAATTACTAACGAGCGTTAAGTAATTGCTAATTAATTATAAAATTAATTGATAACTTCGTAAGCAGTTGGTTGATCAGTCTTTAGGAAAAGCTTGGCATGCTTAGTTTCCGAAAGCATCTGTCGAACCTCCAGGCGCTCCTCGTGCGTTGGGATAACGTCATTCTCTCGAAGACAGTCATCGAATGAGTCTCGGTCCTTGCAGTGAAAGAGGGCGACCCATTTCGTTTGCTCGCACAGATCCTTGAGGACGGCGTTGTACTTTTGAGTGGATATCCATACGCTTTGCCTAGCATGGCGGCCAGAAAATGCGAGCTCGGAGAGCATGTCCTTCTTTTTGGTCATCGCCGCCTTGGCCAATCATGAAGCCTATCACCGGGGTCAATAACGTATACTTCAGGGTCGGTCCATATCCACGGGCGCCGCTGATAAGTATCGTTGTGCCGCACAGTGGGACACAGGATCACAATGTGACGAAAGGCATCGCAGTAGGAGCCCTCGAGCAAGTCTAGGATGAAAACCGTTTTTCCACATCCTGTCTGCCCACATATTATGGCAGAGTGGGCATCTCCAATCGTGAATTGGTATTGATTGCTAATTTTCTTAATTTTTTCAAATTTATTAATTAATAAATCGTTAGATGATTTTTTATTAAATCAGTAGAGTGCTGAGACGTATCGACCATCTTCGATGTTGAGTTGTGCGTCTGTAATTATATATAAGTACACATTCAATGGCCCGGCTCCATCCGCCTCTTTGGTTATCTGGATCGTCACACCCTCGCTAGCGTTCTCAACTTGGCGTCCGCTGCCGTGTATTTGGTCGTCGTCGCTGGCTCGCATGTCTAGCCATAACGCGTATTTGGTATTCAGGAACTCCGCGAGGGAGACGGCCGAGAGATGCAGGTCTTTTGCAACTGCTGCAACCTCCGGAGAGCGCTTAGAGCCGGCAGCAAACTGCTTTCTTACTTCGTCCCACTGCTGGTGCGCGCGAAGACCCGCGCTGTAGAGTTGATTGGGTACTCCCTCGATCGTCACCTCTACCTTCGTGATTTTGGGGTTATAGAATTTGTCGGTTTTTCTAGCACAGAACGCGAACCGAGCATCCTTGAACAACATCAGTATACCTTTCATCGAGCGGGCGGGTACGTTGACATTAATATTCCACAATGTGTCACCTTTGTCTTTCGTCATCTTGCGATGGCGAAGAACTCGGTCGTAAAGTATGGCAACGCGCCCGGCGTAGTGGGTTCTGATCAATCGCGCGAGTTCGGGCATCGTGACCATGTCGTACTCCAGCGAAACATTATCGATCGCATACGTCGATAACATGTCGCTGGCTATGAGAACTCGGCCGTAGTCATTGAACGTTAGTTCGTATTCGAGTCGGTCAGCCAAAGCGCTCTGATAGTAGGGCATGTGACTCTCCAGCAACTCAAAGGCGAGCGGGATGTAGAAGCGGTTGCCGTAAACGCCAGCGACCGCATTGTCGCTCGCGTTGTTATCTGCCTTGTTAGCAGACCCGATTCTAAGTTTGGTTACGTTCTTATTTTTGCTGGTGTCAATACCCTGAGAGACAGCGTTTTCACGCTCTTGCGCCGTCATCCATCGGTCCTGATAACAATGGTAGACGTCGCTGTCATCGATCGACATCACCTCATTACCAGAAATCTTTATCATGGTCTTCTCGACTATGGCGCGACCCAGGTTCTGAACGACGGTTCGGTTCTCGTCCGTCGACGTCAGCGAAATAGTGAAAGCGAGGCGAACAGTCCCCGGCACAATGACGTCGTTAGCTCCGAGGTTGGGGAAGCGGACCAAGAGCTGCTGGTTCTGGTCGATCGTCGATGGGTTGTTCGTAATAACGACGCTCTGTCTCACGTCTTTTGCCCCGAGGGGCTCACGCAGTCTGCGGTATGGATTGACTTTGCGACCGTATTGACTCGAAGACATAATTTAGTGAATATATATTAAACCCGTATGGTTTTATCTTTAATACATAATTAATATGGCTGATTACGATATTGACATGGATGAAATCGGCAGAGACGATTTCCGCGATGATGATGACATCGATGATGACATCGATAACTATGACGATACGACCTTCATAGAGACGCCAGCACCCCAAAATACACCTTTGTTTGTTCCAGGCGAACCACGAAATAAGCCTTTGGTTAATCCAGGCGCATCTTTGTTTGGTTCAGACGCACCAGGAACTTCATCTGCTGGTGTCCCTATGTGGGAGACCCCACCCGAAACTCCGGCATGGGCGGGTGGTGTCGAGATTCCTGCGGGGATCTCCAAGGATGAGCTGGCGCCTCTCACGGAAACGGAGTCTCGGGTGAAACGGTGGGAGAGTGAGGTGTCTAAACACGGCATCAATGCCACGTTGAGTTCCGCAGCACTAAAAGAGGAGACCAGTGGGTTAAATGGGGCAAGAGCTGGAAGTTGCTGACGTACAAGAACAACCCGACCCGGTTCCTCACCCCCTCTTCCTTGAACCGATATGGAGTACTCTTCGCTCGAGCTCTCGGTGTGATCGATGATCGGTCGCAGCTGCCTCAACAAATGGTAAAAACCCTACAGTCTACCGACGAAACGCTGGTGAAGACGGCCGCCGCAATAGAAACGAGCGATATCAGCGAGGTCCCTCGTATAGCCACCGACGCTATTAACACAGAGAAAACTACGGTCAACGAAATAAACGGCACTAAGTATGACCCACCATTACCTCTTCGCGAATTCCTGGGACTCGGTTCTGCAAACGGTCCGGGGCGAACTGTTCAATAACCTCTCCAAACTCACGGTGCTGGACGAACATATCGCGCTAGAAGAAAGAAAACTTGGGGAAGTCCGTGACGATAGAGAATCTACCGAGCGGATCAACAAACTCCTGCGGTCGTTGCGGGACGAAAGAGAAGCTCGCTTGGAGGTTGTCTCGACTAACCGTGAGGCACTTTCCGGCCAATTAAGTCGGAGCCACGAAACAATCTCGAGGGTCCTGCACGAGGACACGACACTCGGTGAGCGTCTTCGCACTCTGTTCAGAGAGAAGGGTGTCACGATAGTAACCATCATCGCAGCTTTCAGCATGATTATATCGACCCTAATTATATCTATATCGTCTCTATTTGTAGCTGTCAATGCTGGTGCCGCACCAGCACCCGCACCAGCACCCGCACCAGCATCCGCGCCATCCGGCGGAGCCAAGGAGTGGGTAAAAAAACAACTAAAAGCCCTCGCCAGTCTCCTGGCTAAATTAGCAGGAAAGGTGGCTGCCGCACTGCCTGGGTTGATAGGAGGTCTCCTCTCCTTCTTGTTATCTATATTATCAAAAACGGTCGGATGGCTCGCCGAGAATGCTTGGGCTTTAATCGTGGCAATCGCCGGTCTCCTACTATTCTTCGCCAGAGAGTTCCTAAAACCAAAGCGCAAATAGTCCGATCGCCACGAGGGCAACGACGAGCGCCAATTTCTCCTCCTCGTGTGTTGTGCTTCCAATCTCGATTGGTGTTTCAACATTGTTGATGATTGGATTGGGGGAACTCGATGGTGCATCCAATTTACGAATTGGGGGTACTGGGTTCGATTGTGTTGAGGGAGGTGTATCCATTTTGTGTTTTGGGCGTTTTATGAAATCGGTTCCACTTACAACACTGTTGAACCCGATCATGTTGGGGGTGCGCTTGATGATATCCGTGTTCACGTTACCGTTGTGGCCGATTTTTTGATTGGCGGTGGCGATTACGATCTGATTATTGTAACCGTCAACCGGGTCGTCTCGTAGTATCATATTGCTCGGCGCCATGTAAAGACCTATTCCAAATACATAGTCTACTGGAGTGCTGGCATTCTGCAAAACGTCTTGATAATTCTGGATCGCCTTCTCCAGATCCACCCTAGCTGAGATGGCGTCCTCTACAAGTGTCAATAATTGTGTTTGTGCATCAAACGCTGTTCCCGTGCCCAGTATAGAACTGCGAGTTTGATTCTGTGCGCCGAGGATGGCCCAGACGTATGTGCGAATGGAGTCGTTGACGCGAGTAACCCCGGCCTGCGTGAACCCTAGACCCGTATCTAACATAAATGTACCCCATGCGTTCTGAACCTCAGCAGCCTGCTGTATGTAATCGACGTGAGCCCCTTTCGGAGGTAATATTTCACAAGAAAACACGCCGCAGTGCCGACCTCCAGACACTTCCGGCCCGAAAGTCATAGTCGCGTGGTCAAAATTCCCAGCGTTCCGACTGACGATGTGGTCACCGGAGTGATCGTGTCTAAAATCAGTCTGTGTCCAATTCCCGGACTGGCCCCGAATGAGAACGTCCCCGAGGCCGGTGCTGGTAGGAAATGCTTTCTGTCTCCAGTCCACGTCTTTTGAAACGTTCGGTCCACTGTCCGGTCTAACCGTTACGGTTGGGTGTACAAGGCGGTTAACAATGTCTTTTTGGGTGTATTTACCACCGACCGCATTACTTTGCATTAGAATTAAAGCTAAATGCTTTGGTATCCATTGAAAGATATTATTATGTTTGCTACTATCACTAATGTTCAAAAAGGGAGTTGTGAACTTCAAAAATTAATAGACAACTGCTGCGGACAACGCCGGGTAGGCCTTAGATCAATCACGTTCACGGTCGGGTGGAAAAATGTTGAAACGCTCGAGTTTTTCACATCAGAAGTCGAGGACGTCGAGTTTTTCGCATCAGAAACCGACTCCGAACACTCCGTCATAGATGTGCCACATAGAATAGACGTAACTAGAGTCATAAGTCCACCAAAGGTTATAGTACCTCATGGTCTTTGGAGTTTCGGAGATCTCCAAGCTTTTGTCGCGGAGAAGATTCCTGGTGTAGTCACTCTCGCAATCTCGAAAGCCACGGGGCTCATGACATTGACCGTTGAGAGGCGTTTAAGGATCTCACCGGGGTTGGGCTCACTGTTGGGATTTAAAATAACATACCCTTACAACGATGACGGAGTGTTTGATCCGGGCGAGCACGTCGGCACGACCCCAATAAACTTCGCCGTCACGAAAACTCTCGGGGTGCACCTGGAACGGGTGAACACATCGTACAACACGGTAGACCGCACTCCCAGCACATTACTGGAAACCGTGCCCGCCAGCGACTGTTTCTTTGGTGGGACCCTGACCTTAGACTTCCCACACCCCGAGATGAAAGTTTTGGAATCGGGACACATCCACGAGTTGAAGATTTCTATTCTTGATGATAAAGGGCGAGAGTTGAAGAACGATTACCCGATTGCAGTCGTCCTAGAAATTTCAAATTAATTAATTTTAAGAAAATTATTTAGAATTAAACGCATGTTCGTAATTTATATATATATATACAACATTATTGAAAAAAAATGAGTATATACCGGACCAGGTAGTTCTTCCGATTGGATGACAAATTCAAAGAATTTGGAACCGACAGAAGGGGGATTCATCCCGACAGAGGGCGACTTTTTAAACTACCCAAAAAACAAAGGCCTTGATCAATAGAACTATATCGGTGGCCACGGACGAGATTCACAAGAGTCTACTATCACAACTTAGAGAATATGCCCTGGCTGTGAATACACAAAGTCGTGAAGAAACGCATACGGAACTAAACGAACTAGGTGAAAAAATAACCAAATTTCAAAAAGAGGCCCGGTTGGGGATTGATAAAGTCCGAGAAGACCACCAGGCGGACCTTACGGAGGCTTATGATGCGTTGCTCTTAAAGGACTCTCTCAGCAAAGAAGCGACACTTACCGAACTAGACGGGAAAATAACCAAATTTCGAAAAGAGAGCAGGTCGGATATTGATAAAGTCCGAGAAGACCACCAGGCGGGGCTTACGGAGGGTTATGATACGTTGCGCTTAGAGGACTCTCTCATCAGAGATGCGGCACTTACCGAACTAGACAAAAAAATAACCAAATTTCGAAAAGAGGCCACGTCGGGTATTGAGAAAGCCCGAGAAGACCACCAGGTGGACCTTATGGAGGCTTATAGGGTGTTGCGCTTAGAGGACTCTCTCAACAAAGAAGCGGCGGTTATTGAACTAGACAGGAAATTAACCGAATTTCGAAAAGAGGCCCGGTCGGGTATTGATAAAGTCCAAGAAGACCACCAGGTGAACCTTGCGGAGGCCATTGCGGAGGCTTATGATGCGTTGCGCTTAGAGGACTCTCTCAGCAAAGAAGCGACACTTACTGAACTAGACGGGAAAATAGCCGAATTTCTGAAAGAGACCAGGTCGGGGGTTGAGGGGGTCCGAGAAGACCACAAGGAGGCCATTGCGGAGGCTTATGGGGCGTTGCGCTCAAAGGACTCTCTCAACAGAGAAGCAGCACTTACTGAACTAGACGAAACATTAACCAAATTTCGAAAAGAGGCCCGGTTGGGGGTTGAGGGGGTCCGAACGGGTATTGAGAAAGCCCGAGAAGACCACCAGGCGGACCTTACGGAGGCTTATAGGGTGTTGCAATCAGAAGACTCTCTCATCAGAGAAGCGGCGGTTGCTGAACTAGACGGAAAAATAACCGAATTTCAAAAAGAGGCCCGGTCGGGTATTGAGAAAGCCCGAGAAGACCACCAGACAGCCCTTGCGAAGGCTTATGAGGTGTTGCACTCAGAGGACTCTCTCATCAGAGAAGCGGCGGTTGCTGAACTAGACGGGAAAATAACCGAATTTCAAAAAGAGGCCCGGTCGGGTGTTGAGAAAGCCCTAGAAGGCCACCAGGCGACCATTACGGAGGCTTATGATGCGTTGCGCTTAGAGGACTCTCTCAGCAGAGAAGCGCACTTACCGAACTAGACGGAAAGATAACACGAAGTTTCCGATAAACTGAAACATGATCGTATAGCCCCGACCAAAGCTCTTGAGGAGGCCTCTTATAAGATTCGTACTGAGGCATATACCTCAAACAGTGCGCTTGCCGGAACAGTGCGAACAATGAAAATGCTAAAACGTGCCATAACAGTTTGGGCTGAGAAGCGGGGCCCATTGGTTGAGGGGCACTATGAATATTCGTTCGGTGCCAAAGCGAGTAATAAATGTGGGGGATACGCTATGACAGCTGCAGGTGAAGTTATCCGAATGGCGGTCTGCTCGGTTAATGCTAGTGGTAAACCTGTGGGCGCGGTCGCGATAAATATTGTAGTAGATGGGGAAGAACGGGGGTTGGAGTCACTAAAATCTCTGGAGATAGTTCGACGGTGGTTTCGTCTCCGGTTATGATCGAATTAGACTTTCCCAAGGTAGTGTTATTAACTTTGTTACGAAAATCGGTGACCCAGAGAGTTCTTCCACTATTGTCTCATTGTTAATTGAACTTATTTTGTAAATACTAATATATTGAAAATCATGAATGAATCAACGCTTCCAATTGTCAATACCATTCCATCAACACTGTGTACAATTAACGAAAGAAGTTCAGATTTTAGGTTGAATAATATCGTCGCTATGCAGGATATTTTAGTTACAGAATATACAAACAGAAAAAGAAACGCTAAAAAATATAGACGCGCGGTGAACATGGCTGAAGCATCTAGCACGGCTCTGGCGAGTGTTTCTGTGTTGTGTGGGGCAGGGACAGCTGCAACTATATCCACCATTATAACGGTTCCTATAGCGGGGATTTTATGTGCGGTGTCGGCCGTTTCTGGGTTTGTTGTGTATGGTAATTAGGGCGTCGGGTGGAAAACTCGAGAAAAAATGTAGAAAACATGATAGAATATCTGTTCTCGACAGGTCGAAGAAAAATACCATCGACGTTATGTGTCCAAAGCGTTGGTTGATAAGAAAATATCAAATTTAGAGTTTGAATCCGTGGTGGAAGAAATGGGGAGATATGAAAAATTAAAAAATGATATTAGAATCAAAGCGCGCGCCACCATGCCCAAGATTGAGAGTACTGATTGGATAAATTTAGGGTAAAACTTGGAGATAAAATCGGAGGAAATTAATATTTTTATTAAATAATTAATTTAAAGAAAATTATAAAATTAATTATATTGGTCCAGTAAACAATTTATTAATTAATTTTAGGAAAATTATTAACAATTTAAAAATAAAAAAAATAAAAAAAAGTTTTCGGTTCCACCGAGGCTCGAACACGCGCCAGCAAAACCCTTCTGGGTCCACCCCGCTAAGCCTTCGCTTAAATTTCTTATATTTTTTTATGTTTTCGGCTTAGCGAGGTGTGTTACACTCACATCTCCTACACCCCATCATTGGACCGATACCGCGGACCTCTCCCCTTCGTTACCTCCATCCGCTATAATGTGCAGAGCAGCCAGAGTGAAGTACATGTGGCGAAACTTATCTCACTGTTGAGATATTAATGCCGGCGTCCCGAAACCGAACTGTGTTTATTTCTCGTATATAAACTTAACTTCGCTGGTGAAATAAAAAAAATTGTTATTTATTATTAATTAATTATTTTATTATATTAATTAATATGTTTTCTATATAATAGGGGGTGTTCAGCTTTAAATTATAAATATTTTTATAATTGTATTAAAATTAATTAAATAACGAACCATCCCGGAAATTCGTGAACTATATAACCCTCACTAAGTGTTTATAAACTGTGTACACCACCTGTGTAAATCGATAGCCCGTTTACATACCATCGACAAGGCTATAAATAACCGTGTGTGTAATATATATTACAGTGTGTTTATTTTCCATCCCGGAAGACGTAATCGTGTAAACCTCTCTATAAATGGACACTTAATATACGTGTAAGGTGGGACACCTAATTTACATTTTCATAATGCGTGTAATTGGAACATTGTCGTCTGCTTGGTGTTGTGATTACAACATAAATTCATAAGCGATATCGTAGAAATGTACATTCGTAAACGAATCGTTGGGTTTTAATAATTTTATATAATACACCTTAGTTTCATATCCGATACGCATTATCCGTCTTAATGTTTGTATTTGCCTCTTGTATAGTTGACATAATTGCCGGTATAATATTGTAAATGCAACGTTTTTATCGGAGTGTAATAAATTACGCTGGTATTTCATGTATTCGATATCGCCTAGTGTTCTCATTTTATAGAATTTATATATAGAACTATAACCCCCGTATTCTTCGTAAACTTCTTCAACACAGGCGTTAAACACTTTCAATTCCAATTGTATTGTATTATCCATTTTCTCTAATAATATTGGTAATTGTTTTTTCTGTTCAATTTTCTAATTTTATAAAATTAGTTTGATAATGTTTTTTACAGTGTTTTAGTGCTGTAGAAACACCGTGACTTATTAGATCGATTCTATCTTTCTAACTGACTTTCCGATTTTAATTATTACTAAACGATAATACTTGAGAGCACGTAATCCCTTGTTAACCATTCGATGAGTAGCCTGAGTGCCACCGCATGGTGGACATAGCAATGACTCGGCTTTGGCCCCTACCCCACAACGCCGACATGGGCGAGGTGAAACGGAACCTCTTCGCATCCATGCACGGTGATGTTTGCAATATTCGTAAATACCGGTGCGATGACACCTCTCGTGACTACCTGTCTTCAACCACGCACACTTAACTAGAATCATTATGTTATTATATATACTGAGTATAACATAGGGATTTTTATCTCTAATAGGGTGTATATTCTCATGTCATAAATATGTGATCTCGCGGTAGTAGTATATAAGAGTCACAAATGATACCATCATGCAGTGGAAGGTGCCGCGCATAGCCGGTGCCTTCCAGAGGTGATGGTATCATTGTGACTCTTATATACTACTGGTAAACATATTGTAGGGTGCTTTTTTTTGCATCTGTCTGTTTATTGTCTTAGTATGTTTTTCACTGAATGCAACAACTATAGCTTGTACCACAATTGCGTACTGCGGTGTGTGTACATAAGAAACTGATGTATATAATTTAAGATACCTGTGATCTATAATACCTATGTTTTATGCATAATTGACAATAATATCGCAAAAATGAGCAACTGGTGATCTGAGAATCCCCATTGCAACCCCTTAATGGAAATGTGACGGCATGAACCCATGTCTATATTGTCAAGTATATATGTCTGAATAACACACACTTGAGTGGGGTACTTCTCCCTAAGAACGTGTACAAATAAGCCGTGTTTCAGGTATTCCGACTGACCCTGTTTTTTTTATGTGGTCGTAATTTTTTTCATTCATTTAAAAAAAATAAAGAAATAAATTGTTACTTGAATATTTTTTATGCAAAAAGTATATTTAACTAGTTAGTCATTGTTATGCACAAAGTGTGTTTTAAACCAATACTGTAAGTATAGCTAATATTTAAAACAATATTTGTTAGTTTTCACTTATGTTTGCCTAAACAAATTTGACAACCTACCAACTAAACCTTTTTTCAGCATGTAACCAGTAGTATAGGGAGTGAAAATGATACCACCTACGGTGGTATCATTTTCACCCCTCTACACTACCCCCACCACCCCCGAAAAATCAAAAATTGGTTAACGAGGAAATTGTCCCCCACCACCCCCGAAAAATACAAAGATTGGTGTCATAAATACATCATGTTATTTTCACGACCAATTGAACATACTATACTAATAAAAAAGGATTTATTTTTGTCTCGTTGTCATAAATACCTCATATTTATTTTTCAACACGGCATTTTCCTCCTCCACTATTGCTAATTTATTCCGTAGATCAGCAACTAATTCTACCAACTCTAGTCTACACGTTCACTTGTAGCCACCTGACAGCGTAGTTGCTTATGTCTACAAAGAGTTTGGGCACTAACGAATTTACAAGGGCATCTGGGGCATTGAAATTGCGGGGGGACACAAGGATTTTTTCTACGTCTCGCTAGATGCCTTCGTAGATAGTCTTTACGCGTAAACGTCTTACAACAAGTCTCACACTCCATTATATATGTATATGTAACTACAAATGGAAAACCTATAACTCTAATATTTCACAAAAATATCGGTGGTAGCGAACCACTATCATCAATGAAAACCGTTAAAAAATGGCTGTCAGATAAGGAGCAAACACGAATAATGTCCGATAAAATAGACAGACCAAATACAAAGTGGACGTTTGTAAGATGGGTAGAGGTTTTCGTAAAGCTAATACAGGGCAGTAGTGGAATAGATTTGGGACTACAATCCAAAGAAGCAGCAGGAGGAGAACTTCCAGAATGGTTGAGGAATAGAAAAGGTATGTATTCTTTAGATAAGTATAATGACGATCTTTGTCTGTTCAGGTGTCTAGCTATGCATCTTGATAAAAAGATCAGACCTGACAGATGTACAGAAAAAGCAGAAGAACTTAGTAAGCAATATTTCGGTAGTAATGTTGTTTCACCAATTCCTTTTTCAGATCTAAAAAAGGTTGAAGAGGTTTTTAAGGTAGGTATAGAAGTATATCAACCGACCAAATATGATGTATGGTGGTTGAAAAAGGTACCAGCACACTATAATGAAATAGGTAATAAACCAATGACAATAGGACTGTTTAATAATCACGCATTTCTGATAAAAAACCTTAAAAACCTATCTAAAACTTACGCCTGCAATAATTGTAAACAGAGATTCACAAAAGCGAGTAATATGAAGAGACACGGACCAACATGTATGAAAGGTGAGACAAAAGTAATATGTGATGGTAATTATTTAGAAAGCGTTCTACCCAAAAAGTTCTAACAGTTATGGGGCGATCGATTGGATGTACTCTGTGGAAAAGCGCGAGGGAATTCACATTCACCACGAACAGTGTGGACACGGGGGTGAAAGATGGGTTTTAGGAGCTCCAGTAGATGGATACTGTACGGAAACCAATACCGTATATCAATATCACGGCTGTTACTGGCACGGGTGTGAGATTCATGCAAAGCATAGAAAAGAAGAACGCGCATCCACTATGAGAAGAGATACATTTATTAGAAGAAGCAAATAATTCAACCTAGTAGTTATGTGGGAATGCGAATTTCAAAGAACGGGTAAAGACATAAAGATCGGTTGCGACACTACTCTTTATCCATATCAGATAGTATACGATTTTGAGGCATATCTCAACCCAGAATTTGAAACTCTCGGTAATAATATAGAGTAAGAAGCCGAGCACGTTCCGGTAAGCGTTAGTATAGGAGATAATTTCTCAGGAACAGTAACTTATATTTGTGATAAAGATCCCGCAAAACTTATAGAAAAATTCGTAGAAGATTTGAAAGTCAGGGGAAAAGCTATAAGAGAAGAAGTGTGGTCAAGATATAGGTTTAATACAGAACATTTACGTAAAAACCAAATCGCCAAGATCGAACAGTGGATAGAGCAAGTACCGGTTATAGGTTTTAACAGCAATACGTACGATATAAACTTAATAAAGAAATACCTAGTAGGCGAACTGGCATCAACAACAAAGAAAGTAATGGTCGGAAAACGTGCAAACGCAACAATATTTCTATTTACTCCAGAGTTTAGATTTCTTGATGTAATACTTTATCTAGGACCAGGTGTAAGTTATGATAGTTGGATAAAAGCCTACGAATGCAAAGGACAGAAATCTTTCTTTCCTTATGAGTGGTTCGATTCTCCAGACAAACTGGATTACCCAGGACTACCGGATATAGAGAATTGGTATTCCAAACTATCTGGGAAAATGTTAATAGATGAAACAGAATTAAGTAAATGTCGTAGAATTTTCGAAGAAAATAATATGAAAACTTTCAGAGATTGGTTGAAATATTATAACGATTTAGATGTAGCACCGTTCCTAGAAGCGGTGGAAAAAAAATGTGTGAATTTTATAAACACAAAGGTGTGGATATTTTCAAAGATGCGGTAACACTACCTGGAGTAGCTATACAATATTTATTGAGAGGAACCATTAAAGAACAAAAATCTATACCGGAGGATGCTCTATATGCACCAAAAGGAGAAACATACGAAATATGATGAAGGACGCTCTAGTTGGCGGTCCATCAATAGTATTTACACGATATGCAGAAGCTGGTGTTTCAAATATTAGATCTAATTCCACAGGAATTAACAAACCTTGCAAGGCTGTTTTGGGGTACGATGCAAACGCGTTATATTTATCTACGTTAAATAAAGAGATGCCGTGTGGGAGAGAAACTATACACCATATAGATACCCCACATAACCCTAAATTTATTAAAAAGTTTTGTAAAAGAGTTTTATCTGGAGACTGGTTTGGGTTTGCGGAGGTGGATATAGAAGTTCCACATAACTTAAAAGATAAGTTTTCTGAAATGTCCCCAATATTTATAAACAGAGAAGTAGAGGTTGATGAAGTTCCCACACACATGTTAAAATATTTAAAAGATACTGGCCGAACAAGAGGAGATGGAAACAAATTGGTGGGATCTATGAACGTCACTAAAGTATTGCTGTACGCGCCACTGTTGAAATGGTATTTAAAACACGGCCTAGAAATAACTGGAGTTCATCGTGTTATAGATTATATTAGCGGAAAACCATTCGAATGGTTCGCAAAAGAAGTTACAGCCGCAAGACGAACAGGCGATGTAGAACCAAATAAGAAACCAGTAGCCGACATAATGAAATTATTAGGAAACTCGTGTTGTGGAAAAATGATAGAGGCAACGGAGAGACATTTAAATACGACATATACACAAAACGAAACCTGTGTTGACAAAGCATTAAGATCTGATTCTTTGACGATTTGGAAGAGATAGGAGATGCGTACGAAATATCTTCAAGAAAACCCAGGTGTGCGGTAAAGAGACCATTCCATTGTGGAATAGCGGTTTATCAACTAGCTAAATTGAGAATGTTGGAATTTTACTACTTTGAATTAATACAGATGGATACAGATAGTATGTATATAGGAGTTAGTGGAAAAAACGATAGAGGAATTGATTAGACCTAACTTACTAGACGGGTTTGAAAAAGAAAAAAAGAAATGGTTGGCTTGGGATAAATGGAGCGAAAGAGAGCCCAGACTTTTCAAAATGGAATTTAGCGGAGATAGGGCGATAGCGTTATCTAGTTAGTGTTATTTTGTAGAAAAATTTAATTCAACTAATTTTGAAAAAATTAATAAAAACTCTGCGAAAGGAATGTCCAAGAGAACTAACAATTTAAATTGGGATAGATATAAACGAGTACAAAGTGAAACTACAGAAGATGGAAAACACATAGATGTAGCACAAAATAGAGGATTTAAAATGAAAGACGGCGTTATGAAAACGTACTGTCAACAAAAATTAGGACTCTCGGCATACTACGATAAAAGACGCGTGTTACCAGACGGAATACATACAGAACCGATTTAATTAATAATTTTGAAAATTAGCAATCTAAAGACTCTGACGATCCGGGGGTAGCTGGGTGTCAGAAGGCACCATAAGAAGTTCTTCGCGAATAAAACCTCGAGATGGCCCATCATCCAAATAGTAGAGCACGGGCTCATCGGGTTTGGTAATAGATCGATCTAGATGATATACATTGAGAGACCAAACATGATCAGTCGCACGGCGGCTGCCACCTTCGAGCTCTCCCGGTTGATAGAGGTACCGGACGTCAATATCCGATGGAAGCCGTTGCTCCTCTAAACCAACGGGTCGCCCGCGCGAGACGGCAGAGGGCTCGCTCGTCACCCTTTTAAACTTGATAGCATCTACGGGCTTCTAACCTATCAATCTGGTCACCTCTCCATTCAGTGCGGAGACCACGGCGGGCAGTCTGGCCACCCACTCGGTCGATCGCGAATGAGGGTCTACAAGTTCTTTAGCGTATTGGTGTCCGAACAGTCTCTCAGCCAGGGTTCGATTGAAACGCTCCACGATTCCCTGGTCCCGGTGGATGTTGACGCGGCCGCGTCTGATAGAAACGTCGTGCTTAGACAATAGATGAGATACCACGCCCATGAACTCGCGGCAGGGATCGACCTGGAGAAGATTCGGCCATTTGAGAGGACTCCTTAGACTCTTTAGTGGCCAACGGCTCAGCCCCCTTATAACGACTCGCTACGTCAACGATTGTCAGTGCGTACTTGTACGTCTTGCGACTGACGAGATCGTGAGGGAGAAACAGGAGATCCGCTTGGTGAACTTGGTTCGGTACCGGCACGTCGAATTTCGGACGAGGAATATTGTGAGGCGCGGGTAAATAGATCTGCCAGATGGCCTGCTTCTTGAGCCTTTCCTTGACAGCGTTTTCTGAAACCTTGGTCGACGCCGCGAGGTTCTTGATGGCCGCGAGTCCCTTCCAGTACCCGCGGGGGCTATAGTACATGTTCGCTAGCTTGCGCGCTAGGCGAACCGATAGTTTGGTATTAAGTTTGCGCGTGTTCATCGTATGCGAAGTATTCTAATATATCGGACAATCTCCAAAATGCCCTCGCCAGTTCGTCCGGTAACTGCGTCGTTAATAATAAACCTTTGTTGGAAATACAATTCCAATCGCGATTGGTTAAGTTCTTAAGGAACTCGGAGGAATCTAATTCATCCCTCAACTCCCAATCGAGATTGGATGAAGGAATCCAATCCCCAGTATTGGTGGAGGATTCTAACATCCGCTTTGCGAAAAGGGTGGCCGCTTTTTCATCCTCGCGCCACGTCTCGAGAGAATCTCGGGCCAGACGAGTCATACTCTTTGCACCAGCTATACGATGTTTTAGGGCAGTGTAGCCTACATCGATCATAGCGTCATAAAGTTCGTCAACTAACATCGTTGTATATATATATTTTTATAAAAAAAGAATTTTTAAATAATTAATTAATTTGTTCAATATAGTAGCCGACGAGACCCACCACACCCATTCCCACGACGATGAACGCGATCTCGCGGTCTTTTTGGGCCTCTGACGGTACATAGAAATCTGAAAGTTGGGGCTCGGGATCCATTGGATCGAGATTTTTGTGCGGATATGCCAGCGCGTACTCGCGGTTGGCTTCTTCAACGTTCTGAAAGTTTGCGCGCCGTGATTTTCGCGGCGAAGCTCTTCATTGACCCAGTCCAGATGGGCGGTTCGTTTTTTCGACCACGCTTCCTTTGCGCTATTGAGTTGTTCTACAGCTAAATCATGACGCTTACGCTCCTCATCAACGTTCGAGCTTTTCATTTTAGAGAATATAAAGTTGCTACCGCTGAACGCCAATGCGTTTACAAGCGCACCACCTACTATTACTGCGATTGAAGCCATTTATTTCCATATATTAACTGGTAGAATTCCAGCTTTAACTAGATAATCTCGGGTCCAAACTGCGGCCGCTACATCTAAGGTCGCGAGCCCTACATCTCTCACAGTAAAGTCCAATTTGGGAGCGGTTCCTCCTAGGGCTATCTTTGATAGTTGAGCCTACCCGATACTGAAACCCGATATCACCACGGCGTGATAAAGCGCATTCACTAACATTTTACCATCTTGTTCAGCCATTATAATTATTGCATATAAAAGGGGTCGCGATCAATGTTTAAATGGGGCGCATCCAATCGCGATTGGTGTTTCGTAACTTTCTTCTGTACACTGGCTGGTTGTTTTTTCGGGTATTTCCACACACACAGGGCACCAACAACTGCCAGACCACCACCAACAACCCAACTCCAATTCACGAAATTGGGTTCAATCGGATTCGCCCAACTCCAACGGCAGTTGGTATTGGGTGACAAATTCAAAGAATTTGGGTGTGCTTCCAATTCGAGAATTTGGGGTGTTGTTGTACTCAACTCTGTCCCCGTCCCCATCAATTCACGAATTGGCTGCAACCCCAATCTCGATTGGAGTTTAGCCTCTCGAAGCTCGTATTTTATCTTGTTTAACTTTTCGGGTGGCAGCGGCCGCCCGCCCAGCTGCCTGTCTTTTGGGATTTTTTATATGCGGTATGTCATCCAGTGGCGGAGTAACACTCGGGTTCGATTGGGTTGGAGCAATCGGGTTGAACTCCGTCACTCTCGCTGGTGTGTCTTGTGTCATCATTTTCAAAATTAGGGCTTATAGTTCGTGGGCATATATGTCCAAATTGACAGTGTTTACCCGTGGTCAACGCGGTTGTCAGCGGAGCTAAGTACATTCCAAACTTGTGATAAATTGAGCAGCAGGCTGTTCTAAGAGTGTGACCTATAAAAGGGTCAGTCTCTAGATCGTCAATCAACCCCGCGGTGTTTGGTATAGGGAGAAGTATACTAACGGCGGTTGGGTACAAATGAATAGCCGCCGATCCGAGAGTTTTTGTCATCTCCGCACCTAACCTAGATTCGTATCGCGCATACATTTTATCGATCTCCGCATCTGACATCCTATCCACCTGAAAAACTGAGAGACGCCTACCGAGATAATGCTCCGATTGTCCCCAGCAACCAGCGCAGCTAGCCGCTCTCATCGCGCCGCATTTTCATTTTCATTCGGAGTCGTTGCACTCAACCCAATACCAACCCCCGATTCCGATTGCTCTGTCGGATCATTATTGTTGGCAGTCGGAGTTGAGGTTTCTTCTATTAGCTGATCGAGAAGTTCGTCGCAGTTCATTTTTCTTAAAATTAATTAATTTTAACTATTCTAACAACTCTCATCACTTTAACATATTGCCAAGCGCACCACCCGATACTTATAATCACCATTATGCTCGCAACAAAGCTCGCAGCGGAGCACCAAATTGTTAACATTGTTAACCATTGTTCAGCATTTGTTCAACATTTGTTAAGCATTTGTTCAGCATTGTTCATCATTTGTTCAGCATTGTTCAGCAATTGCTAAATTAATTGTTAAGCATTTACTTAGCAGTTACTAATTTTCTTAAAATTAAGCGTTAAGTAATTTCTTAATTTTTAAAAAAAAAATTGTTATTAATTAATTGATAACTTCGTAAGCAGTTGGTTGATCAGTCTTTAGCAAAAGCTTGGCGTGCATAGTTTCCGAAAGCATGTGTCGAACCTCCAGGCGCTCCTCGAATGAGTCTCGGTCCTTGCAGTGAAAGAGGGTGACCCATTTCGTTTGCTCGCGCAGATCCTTGAGGACGGCGTTGTACTTTTGAGTGGATATCCATACGCTTTGCCTAGCATGGCAGCCAGAAAATGCGAGCTCGGAGAGCATGTCCTTCTTTTTGGTCATCGCCGCCTTGGCTGAGCAATCATCAATCACGTATAGGGTGGGCTCACCCTGGAATTTTTGGCATAAACCACGCAGCCAATCGTGAAGCCTATCACCGGTGTCAATAACGTATACCTCAGGGTCGGTCCATATCCACGGGCGCCGCTGATAAGTATCGTTGTGCCGCACAGTGGGACACAGGATCACAATATGACGAAAGGCATCGCGGTAGGAGCCCTCGAGCAAGTCTAGGATGAAAACCGTTTTTCCACATCCTGTCTGCCCACATATTATGGCAGAGTGAGCATCTCCAATCGTGAATTGGTATTGATTGCTAATTAACTCTTTAGAATTATTAAATAAATCGTTAGATGATTTTTTAGTAGATCGCTGAAACGTATCGACCATCTTCGATGTTGAGTTGTGCGTCTGTAATTATATATAAGTACACGTTCAATGCGCCATTTCCATCCGCCTCTTTGGTTATCTGGATCGTCACACCCTCGCTAGCGTTCTCAACTTGGCGTCCGCTGCCGTGTATTTGGTCGTCGTCGCTGGCTCGCATGTCTAGCCATAACACGATTTGGTATTCAGGAACTCCGCGTGGGAGACGGCCGAGAGATGCAGGTCTTTGGCAACTGCTGCAACCTCCGGAGAGCGCTTAGAGCCAGCAGCAAACTGCTTTCTTACTTCGTCCCACTGCTGGTGCGCACGAAGACCCGTGCTGTAGAGTTGATTGGGTACTCCCTCGATCGTCACCTCTAACTTCGTGATTTTGGAGTCATAGAATTTGTCGGTTTTTCGAGCACCGAACGCGAACCGAGCATCCTGGAACAACATCAGTATACCTTTCATCGAGCGGGCGGGGACGTTGACATTAATATTCCACAATGTGTCGCTTTTGTCTTTCTTCATCTTGCGGTGGCGAAGAACTCGGTCGTAAAGTATGGCAACGCGCCCGCGCTACTGGGTTCTGATCAATCGCGCGAGTTCGGGCATCGTGACCATGTCGTACTCCAGCGAAACATTGTCGATCGTATACGTCGATAACATGTCGCTGGCTATGAGAACTCGGCCGTAGTCGTTGAACGTTAGTTCGTATTCGAGGCGGTCAGCCAATGCACTCTGATAGTAGGGCATGTGGCTCTCCAGCAACTCAAAGTCGAGCGGGATGTAGAAAGCGGTTGCCGTAAGCGCCCCGCGACCGTGTTGTCACTCGCGTTGTTATCTACCTTGTTAGCAGCCCCGATTCTAAGTTTGGTTACGTTCTTATTTTTGCTGGTGTCAATACCCTGATAGACAGCGTTTTCACACTCTTGTGCCGTCTTCCACAGGTCCTGATAGCAATGGTAGACGTCGCTGTCGTCGATCGACATCACCTCATTACCAGAAATCTTTATCATAGTCTTCTTGACTATGGCGCGACCCAGGTTCTGAACGACGGTTCGGTCCGCGTCCGTCGACGTTAGCGAAATAGTGAAAGCGAGGCGAACAGTACCCGGCACAATGACGTCGTGAGTTCCGAGGTTGGGGAAGCGGACTAAAAGCTGCTGGTTCTGGTCGATCGTCGATGGGTTGTTCGTAATAACGACACTCTGTCTCACGCCTTTTGCCCCGAGGGGCTCACGCAGTCTGCGGTATGGATTGAGTTTGCGACCGTATTGACTCGAAGACATAATTAATTTTATTGAAACTATTAAACCCGTATGGTTTTGTCTTTAATACATAATTAATATGGCTGATTACGATGTTGAAATGGATGAAATCGGCAGAGAAGAGTACTACGCTGATTATGACGATTACGTCGATGATTATAACGATTACGTCGAAGATTATGGTGATACGCCCTTCATAGAGACTCCAGATCCAATCCAATCGCAATTGGGGGAAATAGGTGGCGCTACCCGCAGCGTTGGTCAAAGTCAAAGTCAGGAATTACTTGAGGGAGCTGTAAACGACTACTACAACAATTTGGCAGAAAAAGATCTGGTCCCATCTGTCGGTCGAGACTACTCCAAGTTCGAATTGGATATGCGTGGTAGGTTGTGACTAAAAGCATCAGATAACCCGATCGTCAACAGGAAGACCGGAAAACCCCTAGCAATGAGCACCATTGCTGGAAAACGGGGCGGTGGCGAAATCATAAGGAGCGAACTAGGATTTCCAGATTGGAAGTGTGGTAAACCATTTATGCCGGCCCGCGCTGTAGCGGCCCTACAGTCTACCGACGAAACGATGGCGAAGACGGCCGCCGCGATAGAAACGGTAGAGCTCAGCGAGGTCCCTCAAATAGCCACCGACGTTATTAACACGATGGAGACCACGTTCAGCGTCCAATCGCAATTGGGGGAAATACTCAACGATGACCCACCGTTACCTCTTCGCGAACTCCGTGGACTCGATAAGGCTCTACAAACGGTCCGGGGCGAACTGGTCCTTAACCTATCCAAACTCACGGCGCTGGATGAACATATCGCACTAGAAGAAAGAAAACTGGAGGAAGCCGGTGACGATAGAGAATCTACCGAGTGGATCGCCGAACGACTGCGGTCTTTGCGGGACGAAAGAGAAGCTCGCTTGGAGGCCGCCTCGGCTAACCGTGAGGCTCTGCCCACACAAATAAGTCGGATCCGCGAAACAATATCGAGGGTTCTGCACGAGGACACGACACTCGGTGAGTGTCTTCGCACACTGTTCAGAGAGCAGGGTGTCACGATAGCAAGCATCCTCGCAGCTGTCGGCATGACTATATCAACCATAGTTCTAGCTTTCACTGGTGGTGCGGCGCCACCACCCGCGCCACCACCAGCACCCGCGCCATCCGGTGGAGCCAAGGAGTGGGTACAAAAACAACTAAAAGCCCTGGCCAATCTTCTAGCTAAATTAGCGGAAAAGGCGGCTGCCGCACTACCTGGACTGATCGGAAGTATCGTTTCTTACTTGCTATCTATATTATCAAAAACGGCCGGATGGCTAGCCAAAAATACCTGGGCTTTAATCGTGGCAATCGCCGGTCTCCTACTATTCTTCACCAGAGAGTTCCTACAACCAAAGCGTAAATAATCCGATCGCCACGAGGGCGATGACGAGCCCTAATTTCTCCTCCTCGTGTGTTGTGCTTCCAATTTCACCCAATCTACGATTGGTGTTGATGATTGGTGTTTCTCCAATCGCGATTGGTCTGTTGATGGAACTCGATGGTGCATCCAATTTACGAATTGGGGGTACTGGGTTCAATTGTGTTGAGGGAGGTGTATCCATTTTGTGTTTTATGAAATCGGTTCCACTGTTGAACCCGATCATGTTGGGGGTGGCTTGATGATATCCGTGTTCACGTTACCGTTGTGGCCGATTTTTTTATTGGCGGTGGCGATTACGATCTGATTATTGTAACCGTCAACCGGTCGTCTCGTAGTATCATATTGCTCGGCGCCATATAAAGACCTATTCCAAATACGTAGTCTACTGGGGTGCTGGCATTCTGCAAAACGTCTTGATAATTCTGGATCGCCTTCTCCAGGTCCACCCTAGCTGAGATGGCGTCCTCTACAAGTGCCAAGAATTGTTTTTGTGCATCAAACGCTGTTCCCGTGCCCAGTATAGAACTGCGAGTTTGCTTCTGTGCGCCGAGGATGGCCCAGACGTATGTGCGAATGGAGTCGTTGACGCGAGTAACCCCGGCCTGCGTGAACCCTATACCCTTATCTAACATAAATGTACCCCACGCGTCCTGAACCTCAACAGCCTGCTGTATGTAATCGACGTGAGCCCGTTTCGGAGGTAACATTTCACAAGAAAACACGCCACAGTGCCGACCTCCAGACAATTCCGGCCCGAAAGTCATAGTCACGTGGTCAAAATTCCCGGCGTTCCGACTGACGATGTGGTCACCGGAGTGATCGTGTCTAAAATCAGTCTGCGTACAATTTCCGGACTGGCCCCGAATGAGAACGTCCCCGAGGCCGGTGCTGGTAGGAAATGCTTTCTGTCTCCAGTCCGCGTCTTTTGAAATGCTAAATTCGTTACACAGTCTTTCAAACGCCATACGGTCGTATGCGTTGGAAATGGGATCCCAGGCGTCGTCTTGAGGTAGTGAAATACCTAGTTCTTTGAGAATCCTCCTAATAGTATAATACGCGTGAAAATTGTAGACACTTCGGAGCATGACATTCTTGGATGTCAGATGGTCTTTATGTGAAACTCCACACCCGGCTGTTGCGCACCATACAGCGAAATTTATTTGGTTTCTGCCAAAATAAAAACTGCATCGGTGTTGCTTTCCACCCGTTTACCGCCTCCATCGTATTAATCTTGGGCAGCCTATATTTCTCAAACGTGTTAGGGAAATTGGTGACAAAGCCACTGTCCGGTCTAACCGCTACGGTTGGGTGTACAAGGTGGTTAACAACGTCTTTTTGCGTGTATTTACCTCTGACCGCGTACTTTGCATTAGAGTTAAAGCTAAATGCTTTGGTATCCATTAAAATATATTATTATGTTTGCTACTATCACTAATGTTCAAAAAGAGAGTTGTGAACTTCAAAAATCAATCGACAACTGCTGCGGAAAACGCCGGGTGGGCCTCAGATCAATCACCTTCACGGTTGGATGGCAGAATGTGGGGAAGAGCGAAGGGTTTTACTATGTGAAGGATGGACAACAATTAGGTGTAAAGCTGCCTCACGGACTGTGGGGAATAAGACAGCTCAAAGATTTTGTCAACTCAGAGCTTGACAGTATAATCAACCTCACAGTATCGAAGGCTACCGGGCTCGCAACAATGACCATCAGCACTGATAATAAGGTAGTGGTCTCCCCGGGTTGGGTATTCAACTCGGTTTTAGAGAGACATACTCCTCAAACAAAGGAGTGTTTACCCCGGGTGAGTACGTCGGTGATAACCCGGTGGACTTCGCCTTCACGAAAACTCTCAGGGTGCACCTGGATCGGGTGAACACGTCGTACAACACGGTAGACGGATCCCCCAGCACATTACTGAAAACCGTACAAGCCAGCGACTGTTTCTTTGGGGATACGGTGACCTTAGACTTCCCACACCCCGAGATGAAAGTTTTGGAAGCGGGACATATCCACGAATTTACGGTCTCTATTCCCGATGATCAAGCGAGAAAGATGAATAACTATTACCCGATTTCGGTAGTTCTCGAAATTTCCATTTGAGTATAGGTGCCCAATATTATAATTTATTTTATTATGAGTATATACGGACCAGGTAGTTCTTCCGATTGGGTGACAAATTCAAAGAATTTGGAACCGGCAGAAGGTGGATTCATCCTGACAGAGGGCGACTTTTAAACTACTGAAAAAACCAAGGCCCTGATCAATAAAACTATATCGAAGGTCACAAACGGGATTCACAGGAGTATATCAGATGTTAGAGTAGAAGTGCTGACGGCGACTGCACAAATTGAGAAAGATCAGGCGGCTTATAAGGTGTTGCGCTCAGAGGACTCTCTCATCAGAGAAACGGAACTAAACGAACTAGGTAAAAAAATAACCAAATTTCGAAAAGAGAGCAGGTCGGATATTGATAAAGTCCGAGCAGACCGCAGGCGGCCCTTACGTTGCGCTTAGAGGACTCTCTATTAGAGATGCGGCATTTACCGAACTAGGTAAAAAAATAACCAAATTTCGAAAAGAGGCCACGTCGGGTATTGAGGAAGCCCGAGAAGACCACCAGGCGGACCTTACGGAGGTTTATGAGGTGTTGCGCTCAGAGGACTCTCTCATAAGAGAAGCGGCGGTTGCCGAACTAGATAAAAAAATAACAAAATTTCGAAAAGAGACTCGGTCGGGTATTGATAAAGTCCGAGAAGACCACCAGTCGAACCTTGCGGAGGCCATTGTGGAGGCTTATGATGCGTTGCGCTTAGAGGACTCTCTCAGTACAGAAGCGACACTTACCGAACTAGACGAAAAGATAACCAAATTTCTGAAAGAGACCAGGTCGGGGGTTGAGAAGACCACAAGGAGGCCATTGCGGAGGCATATGGGGCGTTGCGCTCAGAGGACTCTCTCAACAGAGAAGCGGCACTTACTGAACAAGACGAAAAAATAACAGAATTTCGAAAGGAGGCCCGGTTGGGGATTGAGTGGGTCCGAACGGGTATTGAGAAAGCCCGAGAAGACCACCAGGCAGCCCTTACGAAGGCTTATGAGGTGTTGCGCTCAGAGGACTCTCTCATCAGAGAAGCGGCGGTTGCTGAACTAGACGGGAAAATAACCAAATTTCAAAAAGAGGCCCGGTTGGGTGTTGAAAAAGCCCTAGAAGGCCACCGGCGACCATTACGGAGGCTTATGATGCGTTGCGCTTAGAGGACTCTCTCAGCAGAGAAGCGGCACTTACCAAACTAGACGGAAAGATAACCGAAGTTTCCGATAAACTGAAACATGATCGTATAGCCGCGACCAAAGCTCTTGAGGAGGCTTCTTATACGATTCGTACTGAGGCATATACTGCAAACAGTGCGCTTGCCGGAATAGTGCGAACAATGAAAACGCCAAAACGTGTCATAACAGTTTGGGCTGAGAAGCGGGGCCCATTGGTTGAGAGGCACTATGAATATTCGTTCGGTGCCAAAGCGAGTAATAAATGTGGGGGATACACTATGACAACTGCGGGTGAAGTTGTCCGAATGGCGGTCTGCTCGGTTAATGGTAGTGGTAAACTTGTGGGCGCGGTCGTGATAAATATTGTAGTAGATGGGGAAGAACGGGGGGTTAGAGTCACTAAAATCTCTGGAGATAGTTCGACGATTGTTGCGTTAGCCGGTAATGATCTAATTAAACTTTCCCAAGGTAGTGTTATTAACTTTGTTACGAAAATCGGTGAACCAGATAGTTCTTCCACTATTGTCTCATTGTTAATTGAACTTATTTTGTAAATACTAATATATTGAACTAAAATTGTAAAATTTAAATATGAACGAATCACCGCTTCCAATTGTCAATACCGATCCATCAACACTGTATCCAACTCTCAATACCACTACATCAACACAATATCCAATTAACGAAAGAAGTTCAGATCTTAGGTTGAATAATATCGTCGCTATGCAGAATATTTTACTTAGAGAATGTGCCAATAGAAAAAGACACGCTAACAAATATAAGCGCGCGGCGAACATAGCTGAAGCATCTAGTACGGTTCTGGCAAGTGTTTCTTTAATTAAATAACGAACCATCCCGGAAATTCGTGAACTATATAACCCTCACTAAGTGTTTATAAACTGTGTACACACCACCTGTGTAAATTGATAGCCCGTTTACATACCATCGATAAGGCTATAAATATCCGTGTGTGATTATATATTACAGTGTGTTTATTTTCCATCCCGGAAGACGTAATCGTGTAAATCTCTCTATAAAATGACACTTAATATACGTGTAAGGTGGGACACCTAATTTGCATGTTCATAACACGTGTAATTGGAACATTGTCGTCGCTTGGTGTGATTACAACATAAATTAGTTCTGTTCAATAATAATTTTTTTATCAATATCTTTATAAGCGATATCGTAGAAATGTATATTCGTAAACGAATCGTTGGGTTTTAACAATTTTAAATAATACACCTTAGTTTCATATCCGATACACACTATCCGTCTTAATGTTTGTATTTGCCTCTTGTATAGTTCACATAATTGTCGGTATAATATTGTAAATGCAACGTTTTTATCGGAGCGTAATAAATTACGCTGATATTTCATGTATTCGATATCGCCTAGTGTTCTCATTTTATAGAATTTATATACAGGATCATAACCCCCGTAAGCTTCGTAAACTTCTTCAACGCATATCCGTAAACGAATCGTTGATTTTAAACTGTTTTATAAAATTAGTTTGATAATGTTTCGGTAGTGTTTCTCCGATCCTATTTAGTCGCTTCATTACGCAAATTTTATACTTGTACCAGAGACATAATTGCCGGTATAATATTGTAAATGTAACGTTTTTATCGGAGCGTAATAAATTACGCTGATATTTCATGTATTCGATATCGCATAGTGTTCTCATTTTACAGTGTTTTAATGCTGTAGAAACATCGTAAAATTCTTCAACAAATACATTACAAGATTCCAATTCGTTGCGTATTTTCCATTATCCATTTTGTTATAATATTTTATTATAACCTATGAAATTTATCTGTTCAATTGGTCGTGAAAACATTATGTTTTTTTCAAGACCAATTGAATATAAACATATACATATACATATATAATGGAGTGTGAGACTTGTTGTAAGACGTTTACGCGTAAAGACTATCTACGAAGGCATCTAGCGAGACGTAGAAAAATTCCTTGTGTCCCCCCGCAATTTCAATGCCCCAGATGCCCTTGTAAATTCGTTAGTGACCAAACTCTTTGTAGACATAAGCAACTACGCTGTCAGGTGGCTACAGGTGAACGTGGTAGACTAGAGTTGGTAGAATTAGTTGCTGATCTACGGAATAAATTAGCTATAGTGGAGGAGGAAAATGCCGTGTTGAAAAATAAATATGAGGTATTTATGACAACGAGACAAAAATAAATCCTTTTTATTAGTATAGTTTTATCTGTTCAATTGGTCGTGAAAATAACATGATGTATTTATGACACCAATCTTTGTATTTTTCGGGGGTGGTGGGGGACAATTTCCTCGTTAACCAATTTTTGATTTTTCGGGAGTGGTGGGGGTAGTGTAGAGGGGTGAAAATGTTTTCACTCCCTATATACTACTTAACCTGAAACACAGCTAATTTGTTTAGGCCTTATTAGTTAATACTGTTCTCCGGCCAATCCATTCGTCAGAAAATGATTTTCACACTAGTCCGTTTATTAAGAGTTTTTTTTTATCAAATATATATACTCAACAAAACTAGAAACGTCCCTGTTTTATAGCCGGTGTAGCTCTGTCTATGTATGTACCACATGTTCAAAGTACATGTATTTTCAAACCGTGGCGATGTTCAGAATACGATAGTGTAGAGTTTAGCCGATACACACGGTTTACATAGCGGCCAGTGACCGGAACGTTGATTTCCACTTTTTGCACGTGCACGCTATACTTGTCATCGATAAGGTGATTCAGTTCATGTCGTACCATTCATGCGATAGGGGCTATTCGGAAAATTAAAAAACAATTTTTTAATTTTTCACTGTTTTCGATATGCCACGGCTTTCCGAAAACGAGCGAAATCAGGCAATTGGGATGCTTGCGGGTGGGATGGCCGCCAGGGCGGTCGCGCCTCGGTTTGGTTGCTGTCGGAAGACGATTGATCGTCTTGCAGCCCGGTACCAGCAGACTGGGGCTGTTCACGACCGGCAGCGACCTGGTAGGCCTCGTGTAACGACGGCTAGAGCCGATCGTTACATTACGTTGACGCACTTACGTCAACGTCGATTGGCAGCCACAGTCACTGCTAGGCGTACGGTGTCTCAGGGCAGACCATTCGCAACCGGTTACGTCGTAACGCCCAACCAATCGGGCACGCCGCCCGTACACTGGTCAGATAATGACCCAACGTCACCGTGCTGCCAGACTGTTATGGGCGCGACGTCATCTGAACTGGAGAAGGGCTGACTGGAACCGAGTTTTGTTGTTCACCGATGAATCTCGGTTCACAGTTAGTCATGCTGACGGAAGATTACGGGTATACAGGCGTAAAAATGAAAGATTCACCGATTGTTGCATTGTTGAGAAGAACAGGTTTGGGGAGGGAGCGTAATGGTCTGGGGTGGGATAATGGGAAACCGGAAGACAGATTTGGTTGTTGTACAGGGCAACATCAATGCACAACGTTATGTTGCAGATGTGCTAAATGCACATGCCTTACCATTTATCCGTCAGCATGGTCCTGGTGTGACATTGATGCACGACAATGTCCGCCCTCACGTAGCCAGGGTCACCACTCAATACTTACAGCAAAACAACGTCGACGTCATGCCATGGCCCGCGGTCTCCCCGGATCTCAATCCCATTGAACACATATGGGATGAGCTGGGCCGCAAAGCACGAGCTAACATCAGATTGACAATGTTCGCGATCTTACACGGGCGTTACAACGGGAATGGAGCAATTTGCCCAACGCACTGGTATTGCGTTACGTCACGTCGATGCGGCGTAGGATCATTGCATACATTCATGCAAAATGGTGGCCACACTCGGTACTAACGAGATTTACTGAATTTGCCACATTACTTATTGAAATTCCATCTCTAAACATTAAGTCACATTACTTATTGAAATTCCATCTCTAAACATTAAGTAACACATTTCTGAGTTTTTGTGATTTTTGATTTTGACCCCTACCGCCCTTGGCCGGTTATCTCTCGAATATTTAACAAGATATCCAAATGCAATTTATTGGCTTTGATACAGAAATGAATGAACTTGTTTTTCCATTTTGATTTTTAAAAGTAACCCTTTTGGTTTTTGATGAATCTTTCCTTAAACATGGAGGGACGTTTCTAGTTTTGCTCAGTATATATGAAAATACAGTGCCGGCTCATCTGGAACTACATAAAGTTTGCAAATATTGCTGTAAAGTATGTGGTGTTAAACGTGTTAAAAGGGTTAATACCGGTATGTGACTATTGACCGCTATTCCCTTTGATGTCCAGCAGATATGTTGGCAGTAATACACCCTTTGTCATCTTCTGTTTTGAATATTTCAAATATTTTCCACTAAGGCTTGTTACTCCAACATAGAATCACCTCATTGATTTCGCCAAATACTGTTCATGCTTTGCATGACATTTCATTTGAGTTTCGGATTTCTCGCTTTCGCATTGTGCACTCCTTCACGGTGCACATACAACTGGTAACATGTACTGTCGAAAACAATTTGGCAAAACTCGCGTGACGTGACGTCATTTCCAGAAAGAGCCAATCGGAACGCGCTTCGCTGTTCCAGTGGACCATGGATTTCGACGACGTTTTGTGGGGAAGATTATCTGGACAAATAGTGCTGTAAAACAAACACCAAGTACTGTTTAACCTGCTAAATGACAGTGTGATGCTGAACGATGTCTTTTTACAAATATTCATCATGAAATGCTATGGTAAGGTAAACATTTATGTCATTTTAACGGGTAGAAAAAGGTGCGTGTTTAGCGTTGCTGACCTTTTTATTTATATTTAAAACTAGATATTATCGCTGAATTTTTTTCTGGCACCTGTGGTTGAGTTGCATTGTACAAACGTCGCCGTTTCAATAACGTCATTTTCTCGATGACGTTACTTTTTTTTCGTGCGGGATTCACATGGTGCTACAAAAAATGAGATAAAACAAAAACTATTAAACATAATTGCATTTTATTTTCAGAATATTGTTTTTGAAAGGTGTCCGCATCAGAAAATGTAAAAATGAAAATCAAAAATGTTGTCATTAAGGCTGGTTTTCCTAGAGCGCGGCCCATATATTGAACGCAACCACGCAATATGATAAGCACCTGTTCGCCATTCAAAACATCAGTATTTTCCCGAACAAGCGCAGTTAGCATAACACTATCAGTATTATGCACATATGCTAACATTATGTAACTCCATAAAATCACAGTTTCCGTACAATCCTACAACAGCTACACTCCCGCCTGCGATTCGCTTACCAAGAATTGCAATCCAGCAGTCCTTGAATTGCAATTGAAGCTTCCCCTCTGGAATTGCAGTCTAATTGCGGTCCAAACGCTGTCCCGTTTTTGCGGTCATTCTTTCGCGATACCGTTTGTGCGGTCATTCTTTCGCGGTCCAGTTTGTGCGGTCATTCTTTCGCGATACCGTTTGTGCGGTCATTCTTTCGCCATTTGCGGTAAAAACTTACCGTATCATCGTATAGTACATTTGTTTGGGAGTTTGTTTACATTATCAGTGATTATACAAACGTACTATACGAATATTATACAAACATACCGATATCCGTTCGTATATACGATATATCCGTACGGATATGGTAGTGAGTATAAAGTGGGTCATCGTGTGGTTAAATATACCGATGCACCGGTTCATTTCGAATGTGTAAACATCCGGTTTTCATTTCGATCATCTGCCCACATTTTAAGTTTTTCAAAATGAATACATTTTCAGTTTTACGATACAGAAACAATATTTAAAACTGAGGATTGTGAAGTACTGTATCACAGTACATATACATGTGTGTTCAATGTACAGTAATTCATCAGTAATTCATCACTGTACTCCGCACCACCGCCGGGGACACAAAACAATGATCCCCCACGCACACCAGCCATCTACATTTGGCGTCCTAAAAGTTCCGGTCTATATCCCACAGTGGGAACAATGTGTATCACCACCACCACCAGTTTTTGTCTATGACTACACTACACCACTTCTGTCTGTAACGCAGGATGACGTGGCCGACTGATCAAGTGCTAAACTAGTCCTGGTGCGATGAAACTGATCAATTGCTATACTAGTCTTGGTGCGATGGCCGACTGATCAAGTTCTAAACTAGTCGTGGTGCGATGGCCGACTGATCGAGTGCTATACTAGTCCTGGTGCGATGACCGATTGATCAAGGGCTAAACTAGTCCTGGTGCGATGGCCGACTGATCAAGTTCTATACTAGTCCTGGTGCGATGGCCGACTGATCAAGGGCTACACTAGTCCTGGTGCGATAGCCGACTGATCAAGGGCTAAACTAGTCCTGGTGTGATGGCCGACTGATCAAGGGCTAAGCTAGTCCTGGAGCGATGGCCGACTGATCTAGTTCTATACTAGTCATGGTGAGATTGCCGACTGATCAAGTGCTAAACTAGTCCTGGTGGCTGGTGCGATGGCCGACTGATCAAGTTCTAAACCAGTCCTGGAGAAATGGCCGACTGATCAAGTTCTAAACTAGTCCTGGAGCGATGGCCGACTGATCAAGTTCTAAACTAGTCCTGGTGCGATGGCCGACTGATCGAGTGCTATACTTGTCCTGGTGCGATGGCCGACTGATCAAGGGCTAAACTAGTCCCGGTGCGATGGCCGACTGATCAAGTGCTATATTAGTCCTGGTGCGATGGCCGTCTGAACAAGTTCTAAACTAGTCCTGGTGCGATGGCCGACTGATCAAGTGCTATACTAGTCCTGGTGAGATGGTAAACTGATCAAGTTTTAAACTAGTCCTGGTGGGATGGCCGACTGATCAAGTTCTAAACTAGTCCTGGAGCGATGTCCGACTGATCAAGTGCTAAACTAGTCCTGGTGTGATGGCCGACTGATCAAGTTCTAAACTAGTCCTGGTTCGATGGCCTACTGATCAAGTGCTAAACTAGTCCTGGTGTGATGGCCGACTGATCAAGTGCTAAACTAGTCATGGTGCGATGGCCGACTGATCAAATCGCATGCCATAATAACTAAATGGCCATGGCCTGCATGTCAGGCCCGCCGAGGCATTTGATAGTACAAACAATTTTTTTTATTGCAACAAAGCTTTAGCCCGTCGACGTAAAAACTTGCCGCACCCGCCGAGGCTTTGATAGTATACCCAAAAACTTTAACTAAAAAACACTTTAACCAAAAACTTTATCCTGAATGCACACCAATGTGCCGACTATATCGCTCTGTCTGCAAGCGGGCCCAACAAAAACTTTAAGGGAAATTTCAAAGTAATTTGACCGTGACATTGGGCACATATAAATAATAATGAAAATGTGGGTGACAAATACACCGTATGTGAAGTTGCGAGTGAATCGGTGAAGCGGTTTCAGAGATATAGTGTTCTTAAAGGTACATGCCCACTCAGTAGGTACAAAATGTTCTTTATATCAGAGACATCATCTGAGACATTTTCGGGCAAAATAAACATTAATTCACCATTAATACACATATTTATTGGCATTATTATACATTTTATATCAGACGTAAATTTCCACACTGCTATCAGGGGCGATAACCGTGTTTCCTTAAAATGTTACCAAGACATTACTATTTATTTTTTGATGTGCAATGATCATACTTTATAAATCTGTCGAAAACATTATTTTTTCAGGGAAACACATTTAATTAGTATAACTAATTAAAAAATATCATGCCCCATTTGCCTATGAAAATAGCCTGATATCACCGCGTGTCACTATCAGTGAAATAAACATTACTAAATGATTATATCCATATAACGGGCACTCGTAATGTTTAGAACTGGTGGAATAGTGACAAAATTATACACTTATTTAATTCCTACAAATAACTGAGAATACACATAACTTTAATTGTTGTGTCTACTGAGTGGGTATGTACCTTTAATTAGCATAAATATTAAAAACAAGAAATGCGTCTGTCGAACGCGGATGCCACCTGCAGCATATTTGAGAAACTGTGACAAAGTGGTTAACCGAAAAGTGTGACGGACTGACAGATGGACGGACGGACGGTCCAAACACTATATGCCACTCGTTTCTTCGAAACCCGGTGGCATAAAAATATCATGCCTCATTTGAATAGGAAAATAGCGTCATACCACTGCTAGTCATTATCAGTAAAATAAATATTACTAAATGATTATAAATGGATAGCGGGCACACATAATTTTTAGAACTGGTGGAATAGTGACACAATTATACAATTATTTAATTCTATAAAGAACAGTTTGTGCCTACTGAGTGGGCATGTACCTTTAAAAACTTTAACCTTAAATCAAAAAAATTTAACCGGACGCACGAAGTGACGTACATATGGATGTACGTACGTATGTAGGCCAATGTGACAACTATATCGCACTGTCCACATGCAGGCATGTCAAACACTTTCAGGTAAATTTTCAAAGTCATTTGACCTTGATGTTGGGCACAGGGGTTGCAGGGGTTTGAGCATAGAATGAAAAATATGGATGATGATAAAACACATATGTGAAGCTTCGAGTGAATTGGCGAAGCTGTTTCTGAGATATAGTGTTCTTAAAAACTTTAACCTACGGTAAATAAAAACCAGATGGCCATGGCCCGCATGTTGAGCCCACGAGGCATTTGATGGTGTCGGAGTATATTTATTTGAAGTTTGTTTTGAATTAACGTATGTAAAAGCTTTAACGCAAATTTGAAAGTCATTTGACCTTGATCTTGGGCATGTGGGTCGCATGCGTGGGCTATAATATGAAAATATGGATGATAATAAAGAATTATCTGAAGTTTGAAGCAAATCTGGGTAAGTGTTGTAGAGATATAAGGTATGCAAAAACTTTAACAAAAATTTCAAAGTCATTTGACCTTGACCTTGGGGCACAGGGGCCGCATGAGTGGGACACAGAATGAATATATGGATGATGACTAATAAGCATTTGATGTTTCAAGTCAATGTGACTTAGGATATGGTATTTAAAAACATACACCGATTTCGGACGGACTGACACACGGACGTCATTGTGATCACTAAGTCTCGCTTTCCGCAAGCAGGCTCGGCAAAAAAAATACAGATGGACGTCAATGTGCAGACTATAAAGCACTGTCCGCAGGCGGTCGAGACAACAATTGTCCAACCCCTTTTTAAAGGTGCAAGCCCACTCAGTAGGCTAAAAATGCTCTTTATGGGAATTAAATAAGTGTATAATTGTCACTATTCCACTAGTTATAAACAATTACGAGTGCCCGCTATACAGATATAATCATTTGGTAATATTTATTTTACTGATAGTGACGCGCGGTGGTATCGGTATTTTCATGTGCAAATGGGGCATGATATTTTATAATTATTTATACTATTAAATTAAATGCATCAACTGAAAAAAAAAGTTGACAGTTTATAAAGTATGATCATTGCACATCAAAAAATAAATACAGAGAATAAATAGTAATGTCCGTTAACATTTTAAGGAAACACGGTTATCGACCCTGATATCAATGTGGAAATTTTCTTCTGATATAAAATGTATAATAATGCCAAACAATACGTGGGTAATGGTAAATGATCTGGCCAGAAAATGTCTCCGATGATGTCTCTGACATAAAGAACATTTTGTGCCTACTGAGTGGGCATGTACCTTTAATGCTAGCTCCGCCCTGTCCAGTGAGACCTATGCATGTGTTAAGTTTCATAAAAAATATTGCAAAGGGTGTTCGCGTTATGCTCCGGACAAATCAGTGCGCGAAAAAACAAAGGGAGATAACAAACTAGAAATGTGTTCATAGAACACGGATACCCCACATATCGCTTTGATAGTAAACAAGGCAAAATTCCAGTGTCCAAAAGGGAGAGATAATCCATAACACGGGGTTCGAATCAAAAATCGAAATAAACTTTCCGCATCTACTCATCATAAGGAAGCTACATATCAAATTGCAGTGCTGTAGCTATTACAAAAGTTTTACGAGTTACAAGGCAAAATTTTCAAATTCTAATTCAAAAGAGGGAGATAAATCCATGACTCGGGGGTCGAATGAAAATAAACTTTGCAAATCTACTCATCATAAGGACATACCAAGTTTCAGGTGTGTAGCTATTAGGGTTTAAAAGTTTTACGAGCTACAAGACAAAATTGGAAAATTCTAACTTGAAAAGGGGGAGATAATCCATGACCATGGGGTCGAATCAAACATACATGTACCAAGTTTCAGGTATGTAGCTATTACGGTTTAAAAGTTTTTCGAGTTACTAGGTTGGCGACGGACGGAAAACGGACAAGGTCAAGGGTAACACTAAATGCCCCCTCCACTATCGTGGTGAGGCAAAAGTTGTCATATACAAGTAACTTACCTTAATTCATCAGTTACACATCAGACGATGAATGAACTTTAATTCTGGTGTAGAATATTAAAGTTATTCATTATATTCAATAGTGCTGCTTTGACATGACGTGAAATTAAAACATGGATGACATGATCTGGAAGAAAAACCACAGACCAAGCACGCATATTCAGAATCACGTCTGTCGGTTCTTATCCAGCTCCGATTTCTGTCACCTGTCCACAAAATCCAGAATCCAACATTGTCGCAAATTTAATCCTCTATGTTGGTGTATGTTAGAACAAAATGTCACTTAGTATATTATCCAATCCATTGTGATCTCTTGTTTCTCTAAATAAATGCGTCCAACAATCCCTATAGCTGCTATCGTGATAAAAAATGTTAAAGGTTCCGTCAGCGCCTCACATATTGATCTTAATATCCACCATTTTGATTCCAAGTACCAGAATAATGATGTTTCCATGCGCCGTCGTAGTGTTATCTGTCAGATTCCGTTGTTTATTTGATCAAATTGATGGACAAATTTGTGTCCACTAATGTCGCCAAGAGCATAATCTGTGACGTTGACTGTAATAATTTGGCATAACTTCTAGCTTGTGAATTTTTGGTTGAATGAAGTGATCACTATGGTGAATAAGTGTGTATTTGTGCCCGGTTTGCTCAGCAGGTAGAGCGATGGTGTGGTAAACCAGAGATCCCCCGATTCCTATCTTTCTCACCCTGTGACATTTAGCGCCCAACGTAGTTGCGGGAAGTAACTCTGCAGAATACTCCCGCATCGTCCGTACCGAGAATTTATAATGGTGCTCTCCATAGGTTTCCCCTGTAAAGTACCAAATCACATCTGATTTGCACTTCAACTGTTAATTGCGACATATTTTCTGTATTTTTCAATTGAAAGAAATGTCAGTATTATACTTATTCATTTCTGTGTAATAAGTACAGAAAAATATGTCACAATTAACAGCTAAAGCGCGAATGAGATCCGATCCGGTACTCTGCAGGAAAAACCTATGGAGCACCGGAACTCTGGGTACGGACGATAATTGAGTATTCTGTTGCCCAACAAAGGACCGCGACTGATAAATACTCCCAAATTGTACCCAAACATATGGAATTCGGAGACAAAAATTAAACATAGAATTTGAGGACAAATTTCAATTTGGCGGAGAAGAATGTCACAGTACGCAACTGACCATGGGGATGAAGTGTGTATGATCTGTGCCTTGTTAGCTTGCTCGGTAGAGCTATGAGCATGGTACGGTAAACATGAGGTCCCTGGTTCGATTCCGGGCCGTTATTTTTATCTTTCTCACTCTGTGACACAAGTAAACCGTTTTATTTTAAAGAAATGGCTATCACCGGAATAAATATTATCTTCACAAAATTTGATTCTTTTTTTTTTTCGAAGAATAGAAATCAATAGCCAGAACAGAACGTTTGCAGTAATATAAATCTAATTCCAAAATAAATTTTTAATATTTTTTTTATTATCAGGTTTCGAAAATTAAAATATGCTTTTCTTTTAAAATTATTATCAATATGTTCACCATGTTATTATGGTTAATATGCAATTCACAGTCTCCTTGCAGCTTGAAATTGAAAGACATTATGAAAAGTTGTGTTGATCTCAGAAATTGTCATGTCGACTATAGGATCGCGTCGAAATAATGTCAACATAATAGGAAAACGTAATTTGATTACCGACGAAAACGTAAACAAAACGCAAAATGATGTTTGGTTTTTTTTGCTGTATTATACCGTAGACCACACATTATCATTTGCTTTTATATGAAAATAAATATATTGTCAGCATGGTGGTGTCTATTAATTTGTTCTTGATATTCGGAACGGCAGTGAGTGAGTGACGACATTTTGTTTTGTCCAAGAAATTGTCAAGGTCAATGTTTCACTGTTTGTCTCGCAATAACCCGCCGATTTATATTTGCGCACCAAAAAAAAACAGATCACAAATACCGCTGACTTTCTAGTCACTTTGAATTAGATAGATGGGATAAAATTTTGGATTGGAACACGGATACGTTTTTCAACTATTTCGATTTTATTGCCGCAGTGGCTGTGATGGTTAGAGCGTCAAACTGCTGATCCAAAGGTCGTGGGTTCGAGCCTCACCCGAGGCGTTGCGTTGCGTCCTTGAGCAAGACACTTTATCCACACTGCTTCAGTTCACCCAGCTGTAAATGGGTACCGGCTAATTACCGGGAACATCGATTGTATTTGAAATTGTATTTGACATTGTATGTACATGTATATATATTATATAATAAAGGAATACAATCCTGCTCATAATGATAATACCCGCAAGGGGCGTTCAAGCAGTATCTATAGATAGATAGATAGATAGATAGCATTGGTTAAGCAGAGCGGTCCGCTGGTTTTACCGCAGAGCGCAGCGTAAAGCGGTCATTCTTTCGCAGTTTACAAACAAAAAGGAGCGTAAATTGCAATTAAAAGCGGAGCGCAGCGCTAACTGCGCTATATAAGTATTGCAATTCCGTAACCAACTCTTTGGACCGCAGTCACATGATTGCAGTCCGATTGCGGTCCAATTGCAATTAATGGGAACGCGAATTATATGGAACGCCAAATCTACATAAACTCAAATATATATTGCTAGCAACAAATATTTGGAGCTAGCAATAAATATTTGGAGAGCTCTCGAAATCAATTAATGATATCTCGAAATCATTTGGAGAGCTCTCGAAATCATTTGGAGCGATCGAGCAATATAACATTTGATTTGGAGAGCTCTCTAAATCATTTGGAGCTATCTCTAAATCATTTGGAGAGCTCTCGAAATCATTTGGAGAGCTCTCGAAATCAATTAATGATATCTCGAAATCATTTAGAGAGCTCTCGAAATCAATTGTAGCGAGCATTATATAACTTCAAATCAAAGCTATATAATGCTTGCTACAAATGATTTCGAGAGCTCTCTAAATGATTTCGAGATATCATTAATTGATTTCGAGAGCTCTCCAAATCATTTCGAGAGCTCTCCAAATCATTTAGAGATAGCTCCAAATCATTTAGAGAGCTCTCCAAATCAAGTTAATGCTCGCTGCAAATGATTTCGAGAGCTCTCTAAATGATTTCGAGATACCATTAATTGATTTCGAGAGCTCTCCAAATGATTTCGAGAGCTCTCCAAATGATTTAGAGATAGCTCCGAATGATTTCGAGAGCTTTTTAAATCAAAGTTATATAATGCTCGCTACAAATGATTTCGAGAGCTCTTTAAATGATTTCGAGATATCATTAATTGATTTCGAGAGCTCTCCAAATGATTTAGAGAGCTCTCCAAATCAAATGTTATATAATGCTCGCTCCAAATGATTTCGAGAGCTCTCCAAATAATTTCGAGATATCACTAATTGATTTCGAGAGCTCTGCAAATGATTTCGAGAGCTCTCCAAATATTTATTGCTAGCTCCAAATATTTGTTGCTAGCAATATATATTTGAGTTTATGTAGATTTGGCGTTCCATAGAATTGCAATCCTGCGCTCCAGGAATTGCAATTCGCCTGGTAAGAGAACCGCAGGCCACTCTGTATATATTGTTGCTTTGTTCCAACGCAGGTAAACGTTCTGAATGAATTAAGCGATGTTCTTATCATTGGTAAATAATTCCATACTGATTCATATGCCAACCACATTTCATTTCTACAGAGTAACAACATTCAATATAGGTTGTGCAAGTGAAACTCTTTTTTTGCTCTAATTTAGTTTTGTCTGTTGTACTTATATATACAGGAAAAGACACACGAATGACATCCACACTATGTATGAAATCCAAGAAACAAATGTTATGTTGTGATACTGGTTGACATAACAGGCACAATTCCTATCACATGTTATCGTTTTACTGAAACTTAGTTATGTGCCTATAATGTTAATTGCTGTGGTATCCAATGAAGAAAAATAAATACACTTAACCGCCTTGGTACCCTTGTATCACATAAACTTTCGTTTTGACGATAGTGTACTCGGCAAAAAAAAAGAGAACATTTTTATAGACGTGCTATCATTAGATAACAGAGAGTACTACAGAAACTTATATACCTTTTGTAATGTTCTTCTTGATTTGTCAACCATAATATCCTTATTGAAAACATAGTAATAACAAATGTTGGAAATGGCAGCATGGCCTTTTCATATTAGCTATGGAACATATTGTTGGGCGTATCCGGAGTTCACACTTTAAATAGTATTGACGAGTAATACATTTCTAGTAATTCTAAGCCAGAGGCTATGCGGGAATCGATGTACATTGTACTATTTTAAAAAATATACCACGGGTTAATATGACTTAACACAATGTTATTATTATTCTGGTGGTTCCAAGGCGGCACCCCTCCTGCCATGCCTTCGTGTACATGTACCTTACTTCAATGTGATTTGTTTTTCCTTCTGGGAATACTATTTTCATGGTAGGTAGTTCATTGGGGAATAGTTGTTGTAGGACTTTCATTGCATTTGTTTTATTTTTATTTATTTCATGTACTAGTACTTGTTTATTCTTCAACCTTTAGAGCACACAATTCGAAGTAGTAATAAAGCAACACAAATGAACACCAGAGATCTACACCACAACAATAAAAACGACATAACGGTGTTAATAATTTGAAAATATTAGTTGTATTACAATCACTAGAATTGGAAATAAAACGTGCATGCAAGGGGTTTTACATTGTTTCTTGCTTACAGGGGCATCGCATTTCTTCAAATTAGCTGCAAGTTGATTTACTTTAGCTGCCTCCTGAAACTGTACTATATCTGCATCCTACTATATCTGCCTTCAAAACATAGAAACCTTCTGCTTATATATTGGAGTATTTAAATACATTTATCTGAACAATACATACTACATTTTATACATTTGATATTTTATATTCGATTGCTTAAAGTATATGGTAAATATATCATACATGGATATCAACTCACTTAAACACATATTTTCACCTTCAAACCTGAATGGCAACTCATATAAACGCATATTTATACGTTATCAAAGGTATACAAGTGGTATGTCTTTGATAATTATAAAGCATGAGTTGCAATTTATGTTTGAATTATTGACCATATATATAGATTGTATTTACATATTGTATAACGTGTTTTAAACACAATCAAATAATCATAATTATCACATACATAAAACATATGTACATTTGATATACAGTCAAAAAAGAAAGAATATGCGTTTAAATGAGCTGTCATTCATGTTGATAATGTGCGTTTAAATAAGTTGATATTCATGTTTGATATATTGACCATACATTGTTAAACCCTTTTTTCTGTATAAAAATACAAATGCATACAATATAGTATTCATAATGTATATAGCTAAAATAAATGTATTTAAATAATCGAATATGTAAACTATCATCACATGCCAGCGGTATTCCCATTCGATATGTCTGACAATATTGGACGCATGTACAAAATACATGTATCTTAATATTTATTTAATAATCGAATGTAACCATGAGATAATCAAATGAAAACAGGCATACAACTTCTGACGCACAATTTATTGAACTATTGTAAACGATGTGCTAAATATATATCCAATGCAGTAATGTAATAAATAGGTTTCCTTTGTAAATGTTTGCATATGAGAGCAACGACTAGACTCATGCCTTATGTCTGACAAAAGAAACGCTTTGCCATAATTCCCCTCCGGTGCCGTCCGGAGGCGGAATTCATATGGATGGTATACTCGCCACTCAAAAGTTCATACCTATTTACAACAGATAAAGATTAATTTATGACACACAGTCACGTAAATAACAAATTGACAAACATCAAAGTAAATAACAATTTTGAGATTGACTACGGGGTCTATTAGATGTATATATCTACAGGCCAGAAATCATTGGGTCCACCCGTGATGTCCGGTTTATAGAGGTTTCGCTGAATGTTTGACTCTAGACCATTCACATAAAATGCACATCTATTTACCTCATTTAATAATGGATAAATCAATATCTCAAAATGCCCTGCCAAAATAATTAACTTATCTGTTCGCTCCATTTCACTTGACCAAACTGGAGTATCATATTTGAACATGTTGATAGAATTAGAGCATTATTTGGCATATTACTTGTTGCATGCATAACCACTGTGTCATCTGTTTGTTCGTGTTATATATACCTCATGTTGTCATATCGACATGAGCTCAGGGAATAAACGAATTTGAATAGTGGGAAATAGTTCGCCTCCCAACGACATCCATGCAAACAACTCGTTATATGTGCTTATTTGTCTTTTATGCTTCGAAACAGGCAGAAACGTATATATACAGACACAATTAACTAGAATAAAATACATATATGCATTTGTATGCCAGATATATACAATTATTTCTACGCTACTATTCCAGAGATAGCGGGTGGGCTATTATACCGCTTTCAATACCTGGTATAACCAAGATAACGAATATATATATACGCTTTGTACAGACCGGAGTTGTTCCTGGTTCCACAAGCGAATGATTGCCTATCGTTTTCACATTGTTTTGACATTGTTTTCGTTTTTATAAATAGAAAACGATGTTTTCGTTGGTTTGCCACGTTTAAGGAAATCATCATTTTATAATTAAACACAACGAACACGATGTCAAACCTATGCGTTGAAAGAAACTACAGCCGTTTAAATGTGCAAAACGATCGTTTTCACTTCCTTCCTGTTTCTTTCGTTGGAGAACCTTCAACAAATCTTCGCTGTATGCTCCTCCAATGATTCGGGACCACAGCCCGATCATCGTGCAGTTGATGGATTTACACTGTCAACACGTGTTAACACCATACATGTACATACATATATACAATACCTATGACGAAATGTAAGGTTTTAGCAGTGCAGTTAGTGACTCTCACTTTCTACCGTCATTGTTCCAGACTGGTTTGACAAATCCCTTGAGCCACTGTCTCTTTTCTTCTTTCAGTATCCGGTTGTCAATCCGAAGTTTCGCCAGTTCACGTTTCAAATCATGCACTTCCGCTTCTCGTTCCATGCGATATTTATCAAACTTTTCTTTATCTTCCAATAGACTGAAATTTTCCATCTCTAGTTCATCGCCTTGTTTTAAAAGCATACTGTTAGCAGTTTCTATCTGCTCCAGCTTTATTTTCAGATTCACTAATTCAGATTCTTGTTGCTGCACTTTTTTCGTATGTTCTTGCAGTTTCTGATCATTCTTGGATTTATCTTCTTCCATCAGCTGTAATCTTCCTGACAGTCCCTTAGAAAGACTTCCTACATCGTGTATTTCTGCTTTTATTTCCTGACAAGATGTTTCGCTGCAGACGATTTCTTTTCTCAATTCCTTCACTGTTTGATCATAGGACTCTTTCATAATTGTGAGGTCCTGCTTTAGTTTACCAACTTCAGCAAGACGATTCCTTTCTGCCTCAGTTTTTTCGTCCTCCAGTGTTACAACACGCGTATTTAATCCTTCCATCTTTTCCTGCAATACTTCCTTGTCGCCTTCCAAATGTTTAATATCAGTCTGAACCGTTTGAAGCATGTGCATTATTTCACGACTGCTGATTTGGGTCATGCTAAGCGATCCACCGTTATCTGATTGATCCATCGATGTGACTGAACCGGTTCGTTTAAATTCATCTTTGATTTCTTCGCCGCTTTTATTACCTTTTATTGGCTGTTCTGATTCGACCTTCTGGCATGACAACCGTTCCTGCTCTTCAGCTAAGGCATTTCTATCCTTTTTCTCACGTGCTAGATCTTCCGTGAGTAATTTACTGTCAATATTTGGATCAGAATGATTCGGTTCACGTTTGATGAACGCTGTTTTTTCAACTTTTGATTGTTCGATGCTTTTTCTTGGACTTTCTGTAACAGAAAAAGATATCCTGTGATATCGTGGAAGATATGTATATACGTTGGCTATGATGTGATGTCTATGTGTGAGGTAACTCGCTATGCATTGACCGAATACACACTGACCTTGCCTTTCGTATCCCATTTATCAGGCTCCGCTCGGAAACTGTAGGAATTACTCGGCGAGTCTCGGAATTCCTACGCATTTCCTAGCTGCGCCTGAAAAATCTTATACGTCTAAGTCTGATATTCTCACTATAATATCACATGAAGAAAATACCATAGCCTTCCTAATAGTACTATATGGCAGTGTGTAAATTTTATTTTATTATATCCGTGTTCGGCAATCATCATTGGTCACTGATTTTCTATTGTAACCTTAAACAGATCCAAGTGTCGTAACTGGCATACGTTCAATTAGCTGATTTACACGAATTTAATAGCATGTGAACTTTCAACTGGGTCGAGTATCAAATGACATGGAATGACGTAAACACTAAGTGGTTTTGGCCTGGTATGTCCTAAATAATGTCTATAGCCCAACGGAACGTATCTCCAAGTATAGCGATTGCCGTATAAAATATGATACATGCATATCGAAGCAAAACACAACGATCTGGCCATGTATTGGTGTATAATACATAATGCTGAAAAGAGGACACCACAAGTCCATGCAAATAGCTAAACGGTCCAGCAGACCTGTATATATATATTCAGTAGTACAATGTTCTATTGTGTGAAAGTGCAAGAAAATGCTACATGTAAGCGATCTATGAATAACACAGAGTACGACTACCAGAAAAAAATATACACTGAGGCCTAAATTAAAATAATGTTTGTTTGCCATTTACCTACTCGGCATTTTAGATATGTGGTTAAGTAGGTAAACTATAATTGAGATCGTCAATACAGCGGCCCGACTCGACTGTAACGGTACTATTTCGATTTGCAGACGTTTTGACCCAACATAAGATGGTCGCGAAAGTAAAAAAATAAATTATTTGGAAAACGAAATAAAACTATTGAGTCGGAGCTAAAAATTAAGGTCGGGTGGTACAGGGCAAATAAACTTAATTTTAATGTATGCCTGAAAGGGCGGTTTTATGCGGATCATCGACTTAAGCAAACCTCAATATAAAAGAGTCAGATTGGGACACAGTTAATCAAATCAAACTTAAACACAATACATGCAGAAAAGGATAAAAACAAACACAACAAAATGTGCAAAACTATCGGAATGACGTGCTACTCGCCGAAATATCCGAGGCTGATCCATACAGGCCGGAGTTGTTCTTGGTTTCACAAACGAACGATATTCTATAGTTTACACATCGTTTTTGGCATCGTTTTAGTTGTTATCATTAAACAAAGTTTTCATCGGTTTAATGTCATATAATTATAAAACGATGTTTCATTGACACATGATACGTTTAAGCCAACGAAAATATCGTTTTCTAATTACAAAACTGAAAACGATGTCAAAACGAAGCGTTGAAAGAACTGACAGGCGTTTAAATAGTTGAAAGACGGGTATTTAAACGAAACCATCGTTTTCACGTACGGTACGACAAATGCAAATGATAATCGTTTCTGTGCATATCGTTGGTTAAACGATCGCTTTCAGCGCGTTTTCCAGTTGTGTTCGTTTGTTTCGTTTGGGAACCTTCAACAAGTCTTCGCTGTAGCTCCCCATCCTTGTGAAAACGCTTTCTTACATTTGCTAAAGGAAACCTCAATGTAAAAGAGTTAGTGTGGGATACAGATAATCAATTAAATTGAAAGCAATAAATACAAATACAGGATAAAACAAGAGGGTCATGATGGCCCTGTATCGCTCACCTGTGCAATGTCACAAAAATCCAGCAAATACTGGTATGTAAAGTTGCCACTACATATACATCAAAATAAGCCCATGACAGGCACAAACTGTCAATGCGACAAACTTGAGAAATCACCAGGGTAGGAGTTGTCTCGCGATATGTACAGATATATCTTACACAACATTGAGAGGTTTGGAGACCACAACATGATGCTTCCAGCCTACTTTTTATTGCAATCCTTAGATTTTATGTATTATATAACCATATTCCGTAAAAACGTTGACCCCTATTTGACCCCGGGCCATGCCCATTTTTGACCGAGAGGTCACCATTCTAACAACTTTGAAAAAGCATTGTACATCGATCATTACTGTCAAGTGTCGTCGAAATCGGTCTGGTAGTTCGTGAAAAGATTTTTTAATTTATGCTATTTTTAGACGGCGGTCATCTTGGATTAACTACGACCGCCATTTTAACAGAACACTGAAAAGGCTTTACCAATGAACCATAACTGCGAAGTTTGTCCACCAATGGCCAAGCGGTTTGTATGAAGAAGACGTTTGAAATCTCTAATAAAAGAACGAACGTTTGACCTTTCGGCAGCCATCTTAGATGATGTAATCATCCGATTCGATGAAACCAGCACCACAGCGATCGCCTCAACAATACCTTTGATTTGATATATTATAAGACCATATTCCGTCAAAAATGAAATTTTACCCCTACTTGACCCCTTCTGTCCCCCCATTTTTGATCCGGGGGCCACCATTTGAAGGAATCTGAAACATCGTTAACTATCGATCATTCACCTCGTGAGAAATAGATTTTTTGAGAATTTGATCTACTTTTCAACGGCGGCCATCTTGGATTTCGCGATGACCATCATTTTAAAAAAAAATGAAAAGGCTTGACCCACTGACCATTACTGTTAAGTTTGGCCAATATTGGCCAAGTGGTTCACGAGAAGAAGATGTTTGTAATCTATATTGAAAGAACGACATTTTGACCTTTCGGCGGCCATCTTGGATTACGTAATTACCTGATTTCGACAAAACAAAGCTCTAGAGTGACCGTCTCGTCGATACCTTCGATTTGATATATGACATGACCATGTTCGGTCAAATGTGGCATTTGACCCCTACTTGACCCCTCATGCCCCGCCGTTTTTTGACCCAGGGTACACCATAACTTGGAATTTGAACGAGCGTTAACTATCAATCATTCATACCAAGTTTCGTAAACATCGGCCTGGAAGTTCGAGAGAAGAATATTATTTAAGAATTTGACCTACTTTTCAACAGTGGCCATCTTTGATTTCGCGATCACGACCATTTAAACAAAAAAATAAAAGGCTTGGCCCAATAACCATTACCGTGAAGTTTGACCAATATCGACCAAGCGGTTCACGAGAACGAGACGTTTGATTTTTTTATCAAAAGAACGACATTTTGACCTTTCGGCGGCCATCTTGGATGATATGAACATCCAATCCGTCGATTTGATATAGACATGACCATATTCGGTCAAAAATAAAATTTGACCCCAATTTGACCCCACGGGCCACGCCCATTTTTGACTCAGGGGTCACCATTTTAACAACGTTGAAAGAGCATTGTACATCGATCATTCCTACTAAGTTTCGTTGAAATCCGTTGAAATCCGGCTAGCGGTTCATGAGAAGAATATTTTTTAAGAATTTATGCTATTTTTAGACGACGGCCATCTTGGATTAGCGATGACCTCCATTTTAACAAATCTGAAAAGGCTTCAGCCATGGACCATAACTTTTAAGTTTGGCTACCATGGGCCAAGCGGTTCATGTGAAGAAGAATTTTTAAATCTCTAATAAAAATCAGTTTTTTAGTTACATATGCGTATTAGAAAACATATAAGTATTTTCTTTATCTATCACAGAACAATAAGCGTGGGGACATGCAAGTTACGCAATTTTATTCATGCAATAAAACAATAATGAATGTGTAAAAACAAACACATCAAGATTGGATTTTCGGAACTGTAGAAAGCATCCGGATGTACATTCTTCCATGTCTGTCAAACTGGACCCAGCCAATCAGCTTGGAATATGTGTGGCCTATTGGATTCAATATACACCTGTCGCATTATGTTTGACATCCAGCGGGCATCCGTGTGAAATAGCTGCAGACGTCTGTCACTGTTTAGGACAGTAAACATGGATTCAACCAATCAACATAGAGTCGTTGATTTCAAAATACACCTGTCCCACTTCACTTCACTTCCCTATTTTCCTGCGGTCAAATCATGTGATAAGTTGTTGGCTATGCCGAACTATTAACGACATCCGGCGGCATCCGTTTGAACGTAGATACGCGTGTCACTAATTATGGCAGCTAAAAATAATGAATCAATTTCAATTTCAATTTCAATTTCAATTTCAACAGCTTTATAAAATCAATTTACGAAATATCGGAGATTATGTCAGCATTTTGTAAAAAAAAAATAATAGCAATTTAACATTTAATTCCTCATTTTTTTTCTGATTCTGGCTCGGCTGTCAGTTTGACTGTGAATTACAATCGACTTACGCACAGATCGTCATCGCCGACGATTTCAACTAACGTATAAATAATCCAAGTATAAATAGGCGACTGAAAATAACGATTAACGTATATATTAAACAACATAAACGAAGAAAGTATATAACAAATAAATGATGTCCGAAAATCCAAACGATATTATATAAGAAACCTGTATCCATCACTCAGGTAAGATGTACTACTGGTACGTCATAGTGGTTATTTTTACGGCGCCACCTCGCGCCAGTAGAGCAGTGTAACAAGAAAGATAAGCGATGACCAATTCATTGCCTGGCTCAGTATAGGTGTCGGATACGGTGCGATATGAGAAATCTCAATATCAAAAAAATACAAACGAACCGGAAATCGGTTATTAGGGTCTCCTTTGTTGTTTTTAGAACACTTTGAAGAACATAAGTGATAGTTTGTAATGTGACCTTTAAGCTTTGTTGAAGGTTCCCAAACGAAAAAACTAACACACATTGAAAACGATCGTACAAAAAAAGGATAGCAAAACATAAGCAAACTGTGTACATGTACAACTATCGGAACCACGTAAACTGTGTTTCTCGCAATACTCACCGACACTTTGCGAATGTTTGCCGCAGTGTCGCAGCGCATGCTTGCACACCTTATGCGCGATCGTAGACGGGTACTTCCATGTGGTAATTTTAGCATCGCTCCTGCAATAAACGGACCAGGGTATACATTAAATGTGAACGTGACCTGAGAAATAGGACTTATGAGACAATAAGTAGCTGCAGAGTGACGAGGAGGGTCGAACACGAAGGATTTTGGAAAGTGATTCCACAACTTGGCTAGATATCTTGGAGATGCAGGCGCGGATATAGAAATAATTGCAGGGGGGGGGGGGGGTCTGTAATTACAAGTCGACATAGGAGTTGCATAGGACCTCCGCGAGCACGAAATCGTAAAGTAGGGGGAAATGTTTAGATGCCAGATCGCCGCAGATGCGATTTCCTGACACCTAGGCCACGAAAAAAGTCATCCAACTATAGTATTGTAGATTTCCCCCCTGGACCCCCCCCCACCCCTGTATCCGCGCCTGAGATGACGAGAACTACGAAAATGTTATAGTTTGAAAATCTGTCCACAAATAACAAAATTATTATTAAAAATATATGTTTAGCCCTAAGAGATAACCAGTATTGCATATATACAGATCACGATTTCTTTGATTTAAAAAATGGGCATCGTCAGAAATCAGACTTGGTATCGACTACCTATACATATAACGGATGGCACGTGGTAGAAATTATTGTTATTGCACTAAAACAGTTTACCTGTCAAATTCCCAGCTGCCTATGTCAAACACCACAAAAGGTGAAACCGATATCTTGTCCATGTTAAGATGACTCAGATGGCAACTCAATGCGCAGTATATCATATACTAACTCAATGCGCAGTATATCATTTACTAACTCAATGCGCAGTATATCATATACTAACTCAATGCGCAGTATATCATATACTAACTCAATGCGCAGTATATCATATACTAAGAAGAACAGTGTCATATATACAAAAAAAAGGTACTTCATACAACGATTCAATCACATTTACGAAGCAGTTATCTTTGAAATAAATGAAGATGTTATATACAGGCAGTCAACAAATCATGGAGACTATCGGTAAAACAACAGTTTATACCACCGGAATGTTAAAGGTACATGTCCACTCAGTAGGCACAAAATGTTCTTTATATGAATTAAATAAGTGTATAGTTGTGTCACTATTCCACCAGTTCTAAACATTACGAGTGCCCGCTATACAGATATAATAATTTAGTAATATTTAGATTACTGATAGTGACGCGCGGTGGTATCAGGCTGTTTTCATATGCAAATGAGGCATGCTATTGTTTAATTATTTATACTAATTAAATGCGTCACCTGAAAAAATAATATATTCGACAGATTATAAAGTACGATCATTGCACATCAAAAAGTAAATACAGTGGATAAAAAGTAATGTCCGTTAACATTTTAAGGAAACACGGTTATCGCCCCATTTTGTGCCTACTGAGTGGGCATGTACTTTTAAAAGGAAAACACAGAACAATTAATAGCAAAGATGAATATACTACAATAAGACATATCAGAAGCAGAACCTTCACTGACATCACTGCGTGAGAGAAAAATGAAGAGAAGATGAAATAACAGAAAAACAACATGCCGCTGAATAATCAGGACCAGTGAGTATAAGACTTCATGAGTATGATGAACTTTTCGGACTTTTTAGGAAATTGGAAGGAAATCAAGAAAAGTACAGGCAGGATTTGTTCTTGGTTCCACGAACAAACGCTTGTCTATCGTGTGCACATCGTTTTGACACAGTGTTCCTTTTTTATAATTATACAACGATGTTTTCGTCGATTACGTTTAAACCAACGAAAACATCGTTTTCTCATTAAAAACAACGAAAACATTGTCAAAGCCATGCGTTAAAAGAAACGACAAGAACTATTTAAAAGCCGAGTATTTAAAAGGAACAATCGTGTTTGCGTACGAAAAATACAAATGATAATCGTTCTATGAATATCGTTGCGCAAAACGATCGTTTTCAGTGTGTTTTCCATTCATTTGCATTTGTTTCTTTTCGGAACCTGCAACAAGTATTCGCTGTACGTGCTCAGAAAGTTTTATAATCACGGTCGCAGCTTACCGTGAGGATCCGGTGGTGACCGGACTGGACATGCTCGTCGTCGGCTCCTCACCATGGTGTTTACTCGCCTTCGGTTTCACGCCGTCGCCTTGATTACTTTTCCTGGCTCTCTGTGGGCAGTTATCCTTAGCCACAGAAAGAGCTTTAACCAAATCGCCGTGGCCAAGCCTCTCGAGTGCGCTTAGAAACTCGTTGTATTTATCGCGGTCAAACTTCGTGACGTTGGAAAGAAAGTCCTCGGTGCGCTCCGACTCGCTGATTGGTCTGGCCTTCAGCGCTATCCAGTAGTCCAGGGTGACGACGCGCTTCTGAATGAGTGTGTCGACAAAGTCCTTCACGACGAGCGTATTTTTCAGCTCGCACCAATTGTCCGTCAGTATGTTGCTCAACGCATCAGGCCAGTTACGTTCATCCATAACAAGACGTGATAATCCAAATGTATGGTAGCAGAATTGTAAACAGTTTGAATGTTTGTAAAATATATCAGGACAAAATTACATCTCCTAAACTAAAGATCACCAAGTAGCCACCATTATCCAATCGAATGGACATCGTTGTAAATCCTAATACGTATTGCTACCGGTTTTACACGAACGGAAACAGTCAGCTAGCAATGCTATGAAGAGAGCGAACATTCTAATATTTAGGAATTCCGCATGTCAAATCTCCTTTTCATGAAGCTGTTAAATATCGTTATCACTATTACTATTGTATCTAATAGATTTCGTAACAATGTTAGCTAAACTAGACACATTTTCTAGCATATATGCAGAGTGTAAAGCACAGTCATTTAAATGCAAATGGAAAGAACCTCGTGTCACTGTGTCCTATGTTCCGTAAAGGCCGTACACATTTCAATTAACCAATGCCACTATGCAGGGACCAAAGCAAAGGCAGTAACAAGGAAGTTTCATTTGTCTAATTGGAATGTGATCGTCCACACGATATCATAATAATAACAATACAACACAGAAGGGTATAGAATTTATGAATAAATACTTGGCGGCGCCCTGTATATTTCAGCATAATAGACATTTAATTGTAAAGATATTATTCATAATTTGCAGTACATTATAAACTGGAATTTCGCTGTCGCCTGTTGACTGCCGTCAGTTTATGAGCGAATATGAGACACGCCATGTGATTTTGTACCTAAGAACATTTTTTAATGAAATGTATTTACAGAAACTGTGATATATTTTTGTAAAAAACGTCGAAAGATAAGGAAATTTTCATAGCAAATGCGGCATTTGCTATGAAAACTGTAACAACTTGCGACATCGTTTAAGGACAAAATCGTGAATTTTGTAAATATGTTTCATGAGATATCGCATATGTTCTTAGGTACAAAATCACATGGCGTGTAGTGTCTCATATGACTCAAGCGTAGACCCTGCTCGCGATGCAGTTACATATTCTGTCAATTTTACTTTATCGTATGTATGCTTCACCTCGTCAAAGGGGGTTGTCAATGACACATACAACTGGGATACTATTGCTGATACGAGTTCACAGATCTAGCTTAAAATGGAAACAATTGTGTGAGCCTGTTTATTACTAGCTAGAATAGTTCGCCTCCGATATGTTATCTACGGCTACAATTTGACCCATTCAAAAAATGTGAGCAACCGAAGTGCATACCCAAACCTGTTGCATGTAGGTAAAATTTTAGTAGTAAAAACTAGTAAATTGCCAAAAATAATAGAACAGGGAAATAATTTTCCCATGGAAGCCATATTTTCTCTAGTTATTGTTCAACATTTATCATAACGAAATGAAGCTTTACAATTTACAATATATACATGTAAATCTCTAATAAACACATTGACACGGTAAAATAATCAATTTCTGCATGTGTATGTTCTTTATTAATAATTTATTGATACAGCTTTGACAGTTTTATATCGCTAACATATCAAACACGCCGGATAGCCAATTGCAAAAATCACCCTTCCATTCGTTACATTAAAGAGATGGGTTTTTATTGCAACCCTCGCGAGAGGTATGGAGAGGGGTAGCAATTTTGTTTCTAGTTTATTACATGAAGTCATATTTCTAAATATTGAAATAAACATACATGCGTTCCAAAATAACGCCCATAATTTCGTATTATTGCCTGATTTAGTACACGCAGTTCACGGTTTATGTCTCAGACTGTCGTAACAGCAATATGCCATATGAACTTATTTAACCTATCAGCGTTACAAAGTATAACTTCTTGAATCAATTTCCTAGCCACGGCATAACCTAGATCCAACAAGTTTCTTCCCAACTCTGTCATTGCATGCTTTGAAGTTTTATCTCCAGCAGAGGTACACAAGAGTTGCGTCTGTTATGATTTTCCACGAATCAGAGGTCATATTATTGCCAAATATGGTAATTTTCGGGTGCACGCACCTGCAATATCCCCTATAAATGTATCCATTAAGGTGACTTGGGTGTATTTTTAATTTTCTAATACCATGTTCTAAATAAAGCTGTAAGTCAGCCCAGGATATATATTAATGAATTAATTATGACTTGTATTGTTTGTCAGCAGTGTTTCCTACCTTAATCAATTGTAGACATTGCTCAGCTGCAAAGATGATTACAAATGTACATGTATATACACATATACATTTGCTAATGTTGCCACCTTTTCTACTTTCAATTACCACGTAGAATAACAGTAACCATTCATATTAACTACCATTTTGTACAAGAACGAAACACGTTAAAACCAACATTTGTTAGTAATGCAAAAGTTAGAGTAATATATCTGCATGAAACCACAGCCAGGTCTGGAGTCACCTTAAGTTAACATGATTAGCTGGGCATCTTTTGTCATTACACCGGTGAATGGTATTGCGTCATCACAGTATTCTTATTAACAGTAAAGGCAGCCGTATTATACACAAATATTGTCATAAACTCACATAATACAGTGTGTATCAGCAAATTTCTTAGGTCACTCTACACGAAGTAGAAAGTAAAGAAAGAACCATTCAAACGCAACATTGGAGATACTACTCCATCATAACTGTTATGTAATACAATGGAATTAGAGATATGTAATCAGAACAAGCAACGATTTTGACTTTCTACAAATACCGCTCTGTCTTCCAAGGGTTTATTGTTTTAAAATGTCAAGCCAAGAAATTGGGCTTCATTTTTTAAAGCCCGGAGCAGTTTAACGGACGTTTGCTGTGCTTGATTTTGATATAATTATGGCAGATACATACATGTACATGTACAAGTATATTTAGTGATAAATGGTCAATGTTGCTTGCCGCCAAGCGTGTATATATATATATACTGAGATAAACAACAATGTATCTATTCATTGTGGACTGCGTTATACTGGTTCTCAAACGACTATAGTTGTTGAACTTATTAGATCTACGCGATGTACAATGTAAGTGGGCTGTAGTATCGACCAACGTAGTCTGATCAGCCAGCCAGCACAGTCAGTCTGGCGTAATCGTTGAATACACCCAATTCAATAGCGAACAGGTATGGGAGGGGGTATCTGAGGCGAGTCAACATGCGGAGTATTCTACTTCAATGCTGGAGCTTGTAGGTTCAATGAAAAAACACTTTCATAATATGTCCATTGCTACCCTTTCATAGCATTGCCACCCCCAGCCCTATATACAATATGTATATGTATGTATGCGTGCGTGTGTGCGCGCGCGACTGATCGAATGAGGATGATTAAGTGATGGGGTGTGTGGTTGGAGGGTGTATGGATGGGGTGATGTGATCCACTAATGCAATGGAAAGTGATTGATTGGGTCAGTGGAGTGGAGTTGTGCCGGGCTCCACGGATGTTGCTTATCTAGCTAACTGGCAGCCAATCGCATCCTTTTGAGGCTTTTTTTTAGAGCTTTACTACAGAGACTCTGGAGCTACAGGGGGAACTGGAGGTCTTCTCCATCAGGAGTAATTGCTTTCTATGTCGAAATTTATCATCTGCATTACTATGTGATATGTGATATGCTGCCACCCTGAATATGGACACCATCTTAAATTCTGGATTAAGCTCCAGTGGGATTCATTGGGAGTTTTTATATGTTTTTCCTAATGATATTCCAGACCTATACTGAAAAATTCAGCTTGGGCTCATTTTGTTCCGATCTTTGGCGATTTCATGTCTAATACTATTCGCCTATATATTTGGCGCACATTTTTGGAGCCTGAATAAATGCAACATTTATCAAAATTCGGAAATATAAACCAGACCGACGACCATCGGCCTGCTTCTTTATTGGGCTATATATCCCGGGTATGGAAGTGTTCGAGCCAATTCCCACCCTTACATATAAGCCGAATCGAAAAACATGCAGCTAATTTGAAGAAATACGATTAACACCGTTGTGTCGTTTTTATTGTTTTGGTGTAGATCTCTGGTGTTCAGTTATGTTGCTTTATTACTTTTTCGAATTGTGTGCTCTAAAGGTTGAAGAATAAACACGTCGTACATGAAATAAATAAAAAATAAAACAAATGCAATGAAAATCCTACAACTATTCCCGAATGAACTACCATAAAAATAGTATTCCCAGAAGGAAAAACAAATCACATTGAAGTAAGGTACACGTACACGAAGGCATGGCAGGAGTGGTGCCGCCTTGGAACCACCAGCATAATAATAACATTGTGTTAAGTCATATTGCTACGCTGGCCGTCCTTGATTAATAAATTGACCATTGTTCCTTTTAAAAGCATTATAGTGAGACAATAGGAATTAGACATAGCACTATGACTTTCACTACCGTTACAGCCATAGACCTCACAGATACCTACTGTAGCGACTTGATTTCAAGATTTGAAATCTGTCGATTATTGTCTAAATACGCGTCTAATGGTGCTAAACCAGCAGTGCAAAGCCAGAAATTATATTAAATAGCCTGTATGAGTTACAATGGGTGACTTGCCTATCAAAATAAAGTGTTTATCGCTCCTTTTGTCCGACTACATAAAGTGCACAAAGTTTACACGCTACTGTCGCCATTTTGCCGAAAAATTTCCGGCAGAATAAATTAACTTCCGTAATTCTGTTTTTAGTCCGGCGGCCAAAGGCCGATTTTGGGGCTTAACTTCGTTTTGAATAACTTAAGTTTTTTGCTACTGATTTTGCCTATGTAGACTTTCTAGTTTTAGAATCCGAATGATGCAAATCTGTTACCCTTGAGCATTTGGAGAAATCTGCATAAATTCAAGATGGATGCCACCAAGATATATTCTGCGATATAATTGCATCCCCAGGAGGAAATTAAACCATCTAAGAGAGTATAATGAATGTATTAACGTGTTGACACAAACGGGCAACTTTAAAATTCAATTCCTTAACAGCATATAGAAAAAATCCAATATGGCCGCCAAATGTGACTATTTTACATACTTTCACTAATTTGTCATATCAAAGAATATACGTTTTTAATTATGTGTTTAAAACAATGAATGTGTGTTTTTTGTAACTTTGATGTGAAATAATATACTAATCTATATAACACAAGTCGAAGATGGCAGCCATATATGAATATATTACAATGTACTTGCAACCGTATCTTGACATAAGAAACACTATTTACTTGCAATCATATCAGAACGAATTTGCATACCAATATTGTATTTAGGTATATAATTATTCCAATACATTGGGTATGTATTTGGACACATGTTTCAATCGCATTAGTCCAAGGTGACCACCAAATATCATATTACCTGATAACTAACTTGTGTAGTAAATAGCTTATGTAATTACACCTTGATATACACCATTAGACAGCATCGGCAATAACGTAAGTCTAATATGGCTGCCGGATATGAATATAGTACCTTATAAGATAGTAATACAATTATATTATAATATAAGGTTTAAAACTCGTGCATTCAGTTAGATATTTTGATATTGTTTTTTCTTGTCTTGCCATTCCATAGCAGCATTCATACTTCTATTGTTGGCAGGGAGATATATTGTACTTTACAATATACTTCAAGGACTTCCCAATTTGTAAAAACACCAGATGTCGTCGTTTATATCATTGGCTCCAAAAACGCAAATGCTCAATGTGATTTACTGTGCAACATCGCATGAAATGGCTCCTCTAGATAGTGTCATTAACAACTTGAGTGTCTGGATATAGCAATTGAATAAGTACAAATGGATGATACGTCTATATATTTCTGTCACAATCGGTGACTACGTACAATAACATAGTTCAGCCATCCAGTAGCTTATTCCAGTTTCTGGCTACCATTACGTGCTTTCAACCTACTTAGTACAACCACATAGCTGATAGTATTGGCCACATGTTTTCTTTCTGTGAAAGTAGTCAGTTTCCACAAAGCGGCTGTATGCACATGATGGTTGATGTACAACACTTTAATATCACTTATTAATTTGTAAGCTGCAAGTAATTGATGTGTTTTCAGACCACTATCGCCGATGTGTAAAGCAACATATTTATATGATGAGGTAAAGTATGTACACATGTACATCAATTTTCTCTGTGTATTGTTTCAAAGATAAGCAATACAAATACTATATTTTGTCGAATTATTGTGTAGTTATATGCCATTTAATGAGTTTTACTTATTTAAACATTCGACAGAATTCAGCACCTGTGAATGCATATGATATGTAAAAACTAAGACATGACGCCGTCAGTATACATACATGTGGATCAAAGAAAACAACCGTAATCACAAATATAATAATTTCGAGAAGAACATAGAGATGCTATATATTAAATACCACAGGTAGGACACAGCTAATACAAATGTAATTGATATTATATGACAGACAATCTAGTTGTGCCACTACTAAATACTCACGGTAACAAAAATGATTATAGTACATGCAGACAGCAATACACATGGTACACAACCATATATAGTATGCGACAAACTTCAAGGTACCATAATATGGATATGAGGCATACAGTATTCACGCAATTTGATAGACTAATATGAAAATGCTGTTTGTGTCATCATAATTATAGCATTGTTTTCTTATAGTTTTATTTACAATATTAGATTTCAATTACGGAAACCGATACATTTTGTGTAATTAATGTCTTTTTTTTTGTGTACAGTATACATGCATTAATCATTTTTGATTCATCATTGCCTTGTATAATACTGTCCTTTTCACTTATGATGGAGAGGTTTGCGGGAGAAATTATATGGTGTCTAATCAGGTTCAACCACCCAACTGGATTGTTTTGACAATACCAAAGCGGCATCCTTGTTGTCATGTCTTCGTGTACTGCACTTCAATATGATTGTTTTTGTTTAATGTTGGGACTGTTGGGTAATGGTTGTTGTCCATGTATGCTGCATCTCTAGAGCCTCCATTAGCCATATATTTATTTCCTTTGAAATGTTGTAATATTTAATCATTACACGATATGATTGCCATTTCGAGGTAATTTATCTTTATATATACGTCTGCCATGTATATAAGTATCTAAGATATATATTTACTTATAATCCTAGTAATTATATGCAATTTGTTCAATATAAGGCAACATTATTTTTATATTTGGCGGCCATCTATGATTTCTGCTATTGGTAGTTATCTAATTGTATTCCTAAGTTAGTAAAAACGTTCATAGTATACATAACTTCGGTACTTTTATTCCAATTTATTACGATATGACATCGATGTGCAATTATATAATTAATTATTGTTCTCTGTGATGATCGTCATGGGATAATTTCTGTATATATGGCGGCCATTTTGGACTTTCGCTCTTCACAAATGTGTCTAGTTACTATCAAATTTACTGTAAGCGTTTATCATGTCAATATATCCAAGATTAGTATACATATGTTGTTTTAATATGGAGCGTACGTGGGAGCAGTCATATGCAAAATATCATGTTACGTTTGGCGGCCATGTTGGATTTTTACCATTTAACAGTGAATTGAAATTTAATGTTGGTCACTTATCTCGATAAGTCAAGTAAATCCACTTTATGCTGTTAATGTATGCTAATACCTTATGTGGAAACAACTATATATATCACACATCATAACTGTTTGGCAGCCATTTTGGATTTATGCAAATTTCTCAAAATGATCAAAGATGACATAGTGTCATCAGTCGAATTCTTGATGTTGATGATCTGAGCAATCAAAATCGCCAATAATTGTTTTTATTTCATTCCAAATAAAGTTAAGCTCCTGCATGGAACGTGCCATACACTTGGCTGCCAGACTATCTGACATCTGAGCGGGAAACCCCCACATACGTCAATCGATTTCATTGGTCGGTTACTTTGCAAATTTCCGATATTGTACCTCGGAAAAAAAATGGCGACGGTGATAAACTGAACGTGTTATGCACGCTGTTTTACAAAGAAATGTTGAGAAATAACTAGTAAGGAAAGTAGTTGCATATAAATTATGAATGAAATTTGGTGTATTAATATTATTTAAACGTATTGTCAGATGATTTCGGTATCGTACAGTTCACGAAGTGTTAAAATTATGCGCGTATTCGTATCGAGTATTCGAGTTTAGATTTCGCTATGTGACCCAATGGGATGGAAGCCAGTCTCTATAGCAAAGAAAATAATAAATGAAAAAAGTCAGATAATGAAAAATAGAAGCTAAACATGATATAGAGACATGGCATGTTAGTCTAAATAGGAATGTGCGGACACATTTTTGTAGACGACAAATAATTCACCGTTGCAGACCGATTGCAGCTGAAATACCAATTGTCATGTTTCAGACCCGCGTTGTGTCGATAAACAATTATGTACTCTACCTTTTTGCCGAATGTCATGTCTGGATTATAATTATTATTGTCGTGAGTGACGATAGTATGAGCTGCACTGATCGCTGTCTGACAAATTCCGCCATCTTGGATTATGACGTCACGGGTAAATTCGATTTGTAATCGGAGAGTTCCGGATCACTCGGTGACTCCGGAAGTTCCGGATCACTCGGTGACTCCGGAATCTTCCGATCTTACCCGAATTGACGGAATATGATGTCAACGTTAGTGTTACGTCACGCGATAGACCGTGTATAAATAGTCGCAACCCGACCAGATTCGGTGCATTTTATGCGAAACTGACAACCTATTAAACTGAATTTCCATACTTGGTGGAACTGTCCCGACCTCCAGATCTGGTAAACGTTGGTTAGAACACCATGGAACAAACCAGAAGATAGGTTAGCTATTACTCCACCAAGTAGGGAAGATAATGACTACAACAAGACACTTGGAACTGTTGAGTATCCAAAGCTGGTGCTAATGCAGCGACAAGTCTCGGACGTCCAGATTTGGTATCAACAGTCGGTGGCTTGGTGAACCAAAGCACCAGTCTTTCACATTGCTTATACCAGTCAATTGTTTCACATCCCTAATAATATAGAGCACACGAGATCATGCACATTGACACTCGTACTATGAGTTTATGCTTATGCAATTGTTAATAAATATATTAAAAATTTAATTAATTTCCTCCTCTATACACGGCCAACTATTGTTTACCCCACCCAGGTGAACATTGAACCTGGTGAAATACCGATCTGTTTGACCGTGTACGGGAAGGTAATTAATTGAACATATATTGTTTTAACACTAAACAGTGTGAAAGCCTGGTGTTTCCCATTCCCAATCTCCCAAGACCACATTTTATTTTAATAACATAATAAAGAATACAATTTTATTTAAATAAAGTCACAAGTAACTTGAAAGCTTCTGACATCCGGTGTTCCTCTGTACTTCAATCTGTTATAATCTGAAAGTAGAAAATAATAAAACTGATATTAGTCAAAATGGCGGATGACCACAATTATTCTGCAATTGTGAATGATATGGAGTATGACCGACAGAGTATTGATGAAAGTATACATAGATCTGATTCACCAGATCCAGACATAACTTTCAACAGGTTGGAAGACCGGGTTAATTCACAAATGACCAAAATGGTGTCTGAAGTGAATAACACGTTGTACTCCATGACTGATATCATTGAACACCGATTGACTGATTTTGAATCCAAAATAAGATTATATGAGAATAGTATTTCGCCTGTGACTGATCAAGGCGAACACAGCTATCGTTTGCATACTGGGGAAAGGCCAGTTAACATGTATATGGGTGACCAAAATCAGAACACAAACCGAGTTAGCAACTCAGATGGTGGGGTACACCAATCTCAGAACAGGTCTAAGTGAGATAACTCGAATATAAAAATGAAACCACAGCAATTTCATGGATCAGAGGATTTAGCCGATTTTCTCGCACAATTTGAGATAACAGCTGAGATTAATGGCTGGAATTATGAAGCTAAATCGTTGTATTTAGCACATTCACTGACTGGAGGAGCAATATCATTGCTCAATGAATTAGGCCCACTGGAACGCAGGGATTTTAAAGCCCTGGTGTCTAAACTGAAATCCAGGTACGAATATGAGGGTCGTGCAGAGGTATTCCGCACTCAATTGAAATCCAGAGTGAGGGGTAAAAATGAAGCCATACCTGAACTGGCACAATCGGTTAAGAAAATGACTAGACAGGCCTATCCCAGTGCAAATCCAGAAATAGTGGAAGCACTGACATTATACGTCTTTATCGATGCGATGACAGATACTGATATAAGGCTCAGATTACGAGAAATTGGGCCCAAGTCACTGGACGAGGCAGAAAAGACAGCTGTGCGCATGGAAGCAAATATAATAGCTGATAGACAGCGATACAAATCAGTATGTACTGCTAATCATACATCAGACAAACAGACGGAAACGGTTGAAATTTTAACAAAAAAATGTTAACAGTTTGACCGAGAAAATGGACAAAATTGTTAGAAGAGAAACAGGCACACAACCCTGTGAATAGACAGAATAATCAGTACACGACAAACATTCCGTACAATAATGGTGGAAACAGATCAAATGTACCACCGTACCGACCCAGGTACCAAGACCAGTTTACAGTACAAAATGGCAGGCAGAATTTCAATTGGTCTAAGGGAGATAATCCAAACTATTCCAACAATATGAGGAGTAGAAATGGAGTGTATGACAGAAGGCAGGGAAACGAAGATATGTCGGAATGGCACGATCGCATCCCGACAAATCAAACCGCCCCCAGATCGCAATAACCAATGCTGCCGCAAAACAAGGTTATTTTCTTTCTGCAAACATAAACAATAACCTTGTAACATTATTAGTTGATTCTGGAGCAAACGCCACAATTCTAAGCAAGAAAACTATTGAAAATTGGCCATATTTTACCCGACCAAATCGGACACCTGTTCAAACAACACTGCTAACTGTTACTGGGGAAACATCTCCATTTTTGGGTAAAACCGAGGTAGATATGTGCCTCGGAAAACAGAAAATTGAGCACAGTGTGCTTGTAGCTGACATACAATTGGATGGTATTTTGGGTCTTGGTTTTCTTACAAAACACCAGTGTGACATTATGCTGAGTAAGGGTTATATCACACTGAAAGGGGAGATATATCACATGTTTTCTGAATGTAGAAAATGATCAAGTTGTTGTCGAATTGCGGTTAATGAAACATTTGAAATACCGCCTGAGACCAAAGTAATTGTACCTAGTAAACCGATTGACCGTATTAACCGAAAAAGAGTGGGAATATTGGAACCGACTGAAAGTTTTATTGATAAAACGGGACTGTTGGTAGCGAAAGTTTTGGTTGATCCACAATTTGGAAATGTACAAATACGCATTGCAAATTTCAAAAAGACACCTTGCACAGTGTATGAAAATACAGTAGCTGCTGTGTTTCAAACAGTAACTGTATGCCAAAATGTTGCCAAATTGGGAAATGATATACATGTACCAGAACATTTGACTGAGCTGTACGAGAAATACAGTTCAGATTTAAACAATGATCAGAGAGAGAAACTGAAAAAGTTCTTGGTTGAGAACCAGGATAGTTTCTCAAGGTCATCCGATGACATTGTTACAATAAAGATGGTTAAGCACCACATTGACACTGGTAACAACAAACCAGTCAAAATCTACCCTTACCGAATATGAAAATGAAAGCAGCAGGAGTTATATAACCTTCTTGTTCTATCTGGCTGTCACCCATACAGTTAGTTTCGAAGCCCGACGGCTCTGTAAGGTTCTGCTGTGACTTCAGAAAATTGAATAATTGTACGGTAAAATAGCTTCAACTTTTACCAAGAATTGACGACAATCTAGATGCATTAACAGGCTCTAGTCGGTACCACTGTCTCGATTTAAGGAGTGGTTTCTGGCAAACTGAGATTGATGACGAAAGCAGGTCAAAAACTAGCTTTAGCATTCAGGGCGGACGTCAAATGCAATGGGTAAAGATGGCTTTTGGACTTTGTAATGCGCCAAGTTCTGGATTAACATACAACATATTGGTTTTATATCTGGATGACATCATTGTGTATGCCAAGAGCTTTGACCAAGCACTTGAAAATCTGACAATTGCATTACAAAGATTGCGAGAAGCCAATCTGAAACTGCATCCAAAGAAAACTGTACTGTTTCAGAATGAAGTAACATTTTTAGGTCATCGCATAAGCAAAGACGGCATTTCTACATGCCCAGAAAAGGTGAAAGCAGTCAAGGACTGGCCAACACCGAGATCTGTGCGGGAAGTTAGATCTTTCCTTGGGTTCGCTTCTTTCTACAGGAAGTACATTTTCCACTTCTCAGAAAAAGCGAAGCCTTTACATGAACTGACGGAGAAGGGTAGAACATTTGTGTGGAGTGAGAGCTGTGAGAGGGAATTTTATGCATTGAAAGACGCATTGATGTTGTCTTCAGTATTGGCACTTCCGACAGATGACGATTATTTTGTAGTCAGTACGGACGCGTCTGGTACTGCCGCTGGTGCAATTCTGTCACAAATACAGAATGGGAAAGAGAAAGTAATTGCGTATTACTCAAAATGTTTCTCAAAGACGGAAAGGCGATATTGCGCCAGGAGACGAGAAATGTATACCGTGCCAGTTTCATGTATGGTCACGAGTTCAAAATTAGGACCGACTGCGCAAGCTTGCGCTGGCTGGTGAATTTTAAAGTTCTAGAGGGTCAACTAAGCAGATGGTTGACAGAGTTGTACACATAAGATTTTGTAGTAGAGCACCAACAAGGAAAACAACACACAAACTGTGATGTACTGAGCAGGCGTCCATGTTATGACAAACAGTGTACATACTGTGAGCGTTTAGATGTGAGGTATGGGACCTTTGAAAATAATACTGAGCAGAAAGAGGTATATTCCTCTCAGGCGAAAGCTGGTTGTACATGTGAATGCCGAGGTGCGCCAAAACCTCAAACTTGTACACCAGACGGAGAAAAGGTACTTGATGGTGACCGGTGTGAAACCAGACAGTTGAATTCTGGTAAAGAATGCATATGTTGTCGAATAACAAATCTTGGGGATGCGCCACAATCCCACCGTTGCTCTACAGACAAGTTGAGTAGTACATGGGAGACTAGCAGAGCTCCGATTAAATGCTGTAATGTAACACATTCTGGGGATGCGCCACAATCCCACAGTTGCATTACAGACACGTCATCTGGCGATGCAATTAAATGTTGCTGTACAACAAATCATAGGGATGCGCCACAATCCCACAGTTGTACCGAAATGATAAAAGGGAGAAGTAGGGACAAAGCTGGTATAGCTGAACTACGAGTTGATGATATAGATGAGAGAGCTTGTTGCACAAAAATCCCCTGGGTTGTGCCACAAACCCAAACTTTTGCCTCGAGTGAAACCAGGACTGATATGAGTGATGAAAGGAAGACAACTCGGTTGTATCGAGTTATGATATTACTCGTTGTAGTGTGTTCACTTCCAACCGAGATACTGCTCGGAACTGTAGCACTATTGATTTGCCTGTGGTCAATGCATAAACCACAATGTTTGAAAAATGTTACAAACAAGAGGGAAATTAATATTACCAATTGTACATTAGCACACAAATCAAAGGCAGATCAAATCACTGATAAGAAACAGGTAGTTATGTTGGAAACAAAGTCAAGTAAATCAGACTGTGACGAAGTAAGCTGCAATGTTTTGAAAGAGATCTGTACTAGTACAGATAAAAACAGTGCTGAAGTCAGTATGAACCAGGACCTTCTACATGATAGACCTATCCACCCGGAATGACCAAAATAGACAAAATACACCACCACTTCTGACAGATTCTGACGAGAATAGCGTCAATGTTGAAAATCTTGATCTTGAGCAAGTTGGAGAATGCCAACGTGCTGACCCAGTACTGACGGTTGTACACGAGTGGTACGAATTAGGAAATAGACCAGAGTGGTCTAGCATTGCGAAACATAGTGTTGAACTGAAATATTACTGGCATAGATGGGAATCTATAGTAATACAAAATGGCGTACTGTACAGAAAATGGGAGAATGACTATGGTACTGAAGTAGAGTTACAGGTGGTCGTTCCAAGACGGCTACGCACCACATTATTGAGACAGATGCATGACAGTGTCACTGCAGGTCACTTAGATGTGAAGAAGACATTGCATAGGATGAGACAAAGATTCTTCTGGTATGCACTGAGAAGAGATGTAGAAAAATGGTGCCATAAATGTGAAATTTGTGCCGCACGAAAGACACGAGAGCACCCATGAAGCAATACATTTCTGGTACAAGATGGGAAAGAATTGCCATCGACTTCATAGGACCACTAGGAAAAAAAAAGAATGAAAATAACTATTTGATAGTTGTAGGATGTTATTTCACTAAATGGATAGAGGCGATACCGATACAACACTTAGCAGCTGAACATGTAGCGAGAGAGCTGATTGACAAGATATTCCAAAGAATGGGAATTCCGTTACTGTTACATACTGATCAAGGAAGTAACTTTGAGAGCCAATTATTCCAAATTACTGAATATTAGTAAAACACGGACAACTATCGGTCGATCGTGTTCAGACGGAATGATAGAGCGAGCGAACAGGACAATACTGAACATGCTTTCAACCTTTGTCGCTGACCACCCGAGAAAATGGGATGAGATGGTATCTTTCTGTATGATGGCGTATCGAAGTTCTGTACATGAATCGACCGGGGTCACACCCGCTGCGATGATGTTCGGTTCTGAGATTCGGCTACCAGTGGATATGCTGCTGTGCCAACCTGAAGTGAACCCTGAAACAGACAGGAACTACGGATCAGATTATGTCAATCAACTGGAGGAGAAATTGTACCAGATACATGAATTTGCTCTGACAAATTTAAATGTAGCAAGTAATGCTATGAAGCGGAATTATGATGTGAAGACTAGCTTCACCACATATCATGAGGGTGATTCAGTATGGTACTACAACCCCAAACGGAAAGTTGGAGTGCATAGTAAGCTGATGAGACCATGGTGAAAAATTATCACGAAAATGAGTGATATACTGTACCGAATTAGGGAGAGTCAGAGACATAAGCCAAGGGTCGTACACCACGACAGGCTTAACCCGTTTAAAGGAGAGCTACCGGCTTGGCTTAACTCAAATTAACTGTAGTTTAATGAAGTCCAATGACCCATTTCTTGACCCAAAATCACTAGTCATTATGTTCCTTACAATTATAGTTGTTGATTTACATGTGCACAATGTCAGGTCTTATGTTCTTATACAATATTGTTGATTCATTACCATTGTGTTGTCTTGATCTTGGCCGGATGTGAACTGATCAGTAGATGATAGACAATCTGAAAATAACAATGTCTTATGAGAATGAAATATGCAGATAATATGGACTGATATGTGTCTCAAGGAGACACATGAATGATTGAATGGGTATTGTAAATTATAAATTGCAGACAACAAAATCCGTAAGCGACGGATGAAGATGAGAAACTAATTGGATGGCACACCATAACGTGAAAAACTGATATGTATCTCAAGGAGATACATGATTGATTGAATAGGTATTGTAAATTATAAATTGCAGACAGCAAAATATGCATACGACGGATTAAGATGAGAAACTGATTGGCTGGCAAGCCATAATGTGCAAAACTGATATGTGTCCCAAGGAGATACATTTTTGATTGAACGGGTTATAATTGTAAATGTATACTGAAAGGATAAAGAAATGCAGGGTAACAATATACGCAATAATTATTTAAATGCTTGGCCTAAAATTATGAAAACCGGTCAGGCGACTATCTTGGTCACTGTGCACCCAAACCGGTGCCTAAAGTTACTCAACCGTGTAATGCACCGTACCACATCGTTTTCCGCTATTTACACTGAATGCAGAGCTCTCACAATCATGGTACGTCTGACGTATGTTCAGAGGGGTCAGGCTATTGAATTGCTAATGCAAGGTCAAACGCAACTGCAGGTTGCTATGCAGTTCGGTGTCAATGCTTCCACCATAGAACGTCTTGTCCGTCGTCTGAGAGAGACCGGAAGGATTGCCGACCGACCGAGATCGGGACATCCGCGCGTAAGGTCGCGACGTCAAGACAGGGCTATTCGTCTCGCCCACCTACGTAATCTCCACGTTACTGCCACTGAAACCGCTATTAACACGGTAGGCAATCATAATCGCCACATTCACCACAAAACTGTAAGAAATCGATTGCGCGAGGTTGGTCTGCGAGCACGTCGTCCCTACGTTGGTCTGCCTCTCACTCGCGCGCGTCGTATGGCTTGGTTGGCGGCACATGCTCCAAGACGATTTCCAATGAGGCAATGGAGACAAGTCTTTTTCACAGATGAGTCCCGGTTCACTCTTTTTCGTCCGGACGGTCGACGTCGTGTATACCGACGTCGTGGGGAACGCTTCGCCGACGCTTGCGTTCTTGAGAGGGATAGGTTTGGGTGTGGCTCGGTTATGGTCTGGGGAGGGATATCTCACGGGGTAAAGTCACCGTTGATTGTGGAAGCCGGGAATTTAACCGCCGGAAGATATAGGGATGAAATCCTCCGCCCGGTTGTTGTTCCATTTGTGCAACAGCGTCAACTAATTTTCCAGCATGATAATGCCCGGCCCCATGTAGCCAGAGTTTGTCAAGAATTTCTCGCTGACCATAACATTAACCCACTCGACTGGCCAGCGTACAGTCCAGATTTGTCCCCAATCGAACATCTGTGGGATGAACTTGACAGGAGGATAAGGGGGTGTCGGAATACCCCTTCTAATCTCGACCAACTAAGGACTGCATTGTTGGAAGAGTGGAACAATATCCCAATAAGAAGGATAAATGCACTGATGAATTCCATGCACAAGAGAATCAGGGCTGTGACAGATGCGTGAGGTGGGCATACGAGATACTGACAAAACAGTGGATTTCACTGTGCGATATTGGGGGGTACCGTCAATTGTGATTCAATTACTAATGAATTATCGGTCAAAACCTAATGCAATTTTGGTAATGTGTTGACTAAAGATGTTTTTTTAATATTCATATAAATTATTGTATATAACAGCAAACACATCACTTTAAATCACCTCAAATGTTTACCCTGCGTTTCTTTATCCTTTCAGTATATATTGGCAGACAGCAAAATCCGCATAAGACAGATTAAGATGAGAAACTGATTGGCTGGCACACCATAATGTGCAAAAACTGATACTGATACTCACAGGTGAACTAACTGTCTGACTTGTTGGCCAAAGCTGATGTCGGTGGGATTCTTTGGTAATCACACCGAATTCGGAACTGACACCCAAATTGCCGAATCCGGAGCCTGAAGAAAAAGAGCAGAGAAAAACAGATGAAGATTGAATTTAATTGTAAATTGTAATTTTACTGTTGCATGCATGTACATTAAAAACACTCGAGATGTCTGATAAATTATAATCTGTGTCTGAATCTGCATGAAAAAAATGTCCGATATTGCACTAAAAAAAATAAAATAATAATAATCTCAGATGTTTTTAATAATTCTTAAATTAATTGCTGTTGCAAAATTGGAACAATGGTAGCGAATTGAAATGGGTGCAAGATCAGATATGCGCCACGTGTCTGAGTTACAAAAGTTAATTGGGTCAATTTATTGCCAATTACGGTCTGTTTTTTTGCATATGCAAACGGACCGAGTTGGGGACAGTGCTACGCTGGCCGTCCTTGATTAATAAATTGACCATTGTTCCTTTTAAAAGCATTATCGTGAGACAATAGGAATGTGCAGACACATTTTTGTAGACGAAAAATAATTGACCGTTGCAGACCGATTGCAGCTAAAATACCAATTGTCATGTTTCAGACCCGCGTTGTGTCCATAAACAATTATGTACTTTACCTTTTTGCCGAATGTCATGTCTGGATTATAATTATTATTCTCGTGAGCCACAGCGAAGATAGTTTGAGCTGCACTGATCGCTGTCTGACAAATTCCGCCATCTTGGATTATGATGTCACGGGTAAATTCGATTTCTAATCGGAGAGTTCCGGAGCACTCTGTGACTCCGGAATCTTCCGATTTTACCCGAATTGACGGGATATGACGTCAACGTTGGTGTTACGTCACGCGATAGGCCGTGTATAAATAGTTGCAACCCGACCAGATTCGGTGCTTTTTATGCCAAACTGACAACCTATTAATATGGAACGCCCTGGCTGTCTTATATGACGATAAAGTAGTTTATGCAGTACAAACGTCAATATATGAGCTCATTATGTATTTAAATATCGAGTCAAAATGTCAATATATTATATCAGTATGTCTTTATATTGAGCCAAACGTTCAAAATATCATACCAGTATGTCTTTATATTGAGCTAAACGTTCAATATATCATATCAGTATGTCTTTATATTGAGTCAAAAATTCAATATATCATACCATTATGTCTTTATATTGAGTCAAAAGTTCAATATACCATACCATTTGTCATTATATTGAGTCAGAAGTTCCATATAACGTACCAGTATGTCTTCATATTGAGTCAAACCTTCAATATATCATACCAATATTTCTTTATATTGAGTCAAAACTTCAATATATCATGCCACTTGTATTTATATTGAGTCAAAAGTTCAATATATCATATCAATTTGTCTTTATATTGAGTAAAAACTTCAATATATCATACCATTATGTCTTTATATTGAGTCAAAAGTTCAATATATCATACCATTATGTCTTTATATTGAGTCAAAAGTTCAATATATCATACCATTTGTCATTATATTGAGTGAAAAGTTCCATATATCATACCAGTATGTCTTTATATTGAGTCAAAGGTTCAATATATCATAACATTTGTCATTATATTGAGTGAAAAGTTCCATATATCGTACCAGTATGTCTTTATATTGAGTGAAACGTTCAATATATCATACCATTATGTCTGTCTATTGAGTCAAAGGTTCAATATATCATACCAGTATGTCTTTATATTGAGTGAAACGTTTGTCAGCAGTGTTTCCTACCTTAATCAATTGTAGACATTGCTCAGCTGCAGATATGATTACAAATGTACATGTATATACACATATACATTTGCTAATGTTGCCTCCTTTTATACTTTCAATTACCACGTAGAATAACAGTAACCATTCATATTAACTACCATTTTGTATAAGAAAAAAACACATTAAAACCAACATTTGTTAGTACTGCAAAAGTTAGAGTAATATATCTGCATGAAACCACAGCCAGGTCTGGAGTCACCTTAAGTTAACATGATTAGCTGGACATCTTTTGTCATTACACCGGTGAATGGTATTGCGTCATCACAGTATTCTTATTAACAGTAAAGGCAGCCGTATTATACACAAATATTGTCATAAAATCACATAATACAGTGTGTATTAGCAAATTTCTTAGGTCACTCTACACGAAGTAGAAAGTGAAGAAAGAACCATTCAAACGCAATATTGGAGATTCTACTCCATCATAACTGTTATGTAATACAATGGAATTAGAGTTATGTAATCAGAACAAGCAACGATTTTGACTTTCTACAAATACCGCTCTGTCTTCAATGGGTTTATTGTTTTAAAATGTCAAGCCAAGAAATTTGGCTTCATTTTTTAAAGCCCGGAGCAGTTTAACGGACGTTTTGTATGATCACACGTTTGCTGTGCTTGATTTTGATATACTTATGGCAGATACATACATGTACATATACAAGTATATTTAGTGATAAATGGTCAATGTTGCTTGCCGCCAAGCGTGTATATACTGAGATAAACAACAATGTATCTATTCATTGTGGACTGCGTTATACTGGTTCTCAAACGACTAGTTGTTGATGTTGAACTTACAATGTAAGTGGGCTGTAGTATCGACCAACGTATTCTGATCAGCCAGCCAGCACAGTCAGTCTGGCGTAATCGTTGAATACACCCAATTAAATAGCGAACAGGTATGGGAGGGGGTATCTGAGGCGAGTCAACATGCGGAGTATTCTACTTCAATGCTGGAGCTTGTAGGTTCAATGAAAAAACACTTTCATAATATGTCCATTGCTATCCTTTCATAGTATTGCCACCCCGACCCCTACTGGTATTTCGGTCGAGACTTGCAACTAGAACATCAAAATCAAAGTAAACAGCTCTTCACCGCCTCGAAAAAGAGACCGGTTGCCGAAAAAGAGACCGGTTGCGTCTGCTACCAATTTGGTCCCCGACTATAAAAATATGTGTGTGTTTGTGTGTGTGTATGCATGTGTGCGTATATTTATGTATATATATGTATGCGTGCGTGCGTGCGTGCGTGCGTGCGTGCGTGTGTGTGCGCGCGCGACTGATCGAATGATGATGGGTTAAGTGATGGGGTTTGTGGTTGGCGGGTGTATGGATGGGGTGATGTGATCCACTAATTCAATGGAAAGTGATTGATCGGGTGAGGTAGCCAGCTGGTTGAGTGGAGTTGTGCCGGGCTCCACGGATGTTGCTTGTCTAGCTAACTGGCAGCCAATCGCATCCTTTTGATGCTTTTTTTAGAGCTTTACTGCATGGACTCTGGAGCTACCGGGGGAACTGGAGGTTTTCTCCACCAGGAGTAATTGCTTTTTATGTCGAAATTTACCATCTGCATTACTATGTGATATGTGATATGCTGCCACCCTGAATATGGACGCCATCTTGAATTCTGGATTAAGCTCCAGTGGGATTCATTGGGAGTTTTGATATGTTTTTCCTAATGATATTCCGGACCTATACTGAAAAATTCAGCTTGGGCTCATTTTTTCCGATCTTTGGCGATTTCATGTCCAATACTATTCGCTTATATATTTGGCGCACATTTTTGGAGCCTGAATAAATGCAACATTTATCAAAATTCGGAAATATAAACCAGACCGACGACCATCGGCCTGCTTCTTTACTGGGCTATATATCCCGGATATTGAAGTGTTCGAGCCAATTCCCACCCTTAAATATAAGCCGAATCGAAAAACATGTAGCTAATTTGAAGAAATACGATGCCCCTGTAAACAAGGAACAATTGAAAACACCTTACATGCACGTTTTATTGCCAATTCTAGTGATTGTAATGCAAGTAATATTTTCAAATTATTAACACCATTGTGTCGTTTTTATTGTTTGGTGTAGATCTCTGGTGTTCAGTTATGTTGCTTTATTACTTTTTCGAATTGTGTGCTCTAAAGGTTGAAGAATAAACACGTACAAGTACATGAAATAAATAAAAAAAACACAAATGCAATGAAAGTCCTACAACTATTCCCGAATGAACTACAATGAAAATAGTATTCCCAGAAGGAAAAACAAATCACATTGAAGTAAGGTACACGTACACGAAGGCATGGCAGGAGGGGTGCCGCCTTGGAACCACCAGCATACTAATAACATTGTGTTAAGTCATATTGCTACGCTGGCCGTCCTTGATTAATAAATTGACCATTGTTCCTTTTAAAAACATAGTGAGACAATAGGAATGTGCGGACACATTTTTGTAGACGACAAATAATTCACCGTTGCAGACCGATTGCAGCTGAAATACCAATTGTCATGTTTCAGACCCGCGTTGTGTCGATAAACAATTATGTACTCTTCCTTTTTGCCGAATGTCATGTCTGGATTATAATTATTATTGTCGTGAGTGACGATAGTATGAGCTGCACTGATCGCTGTCTGACAAATTCCGCCATCTTGGATTATGATGTCACGGGTAAATTCGATTTGTAATCGGAGAGTTCTGGATCACACGGTGACTCCGGAAGTTCCGGATCACTCGGTGACTCCGGAATCTTCCGATCTTACCCGAATTGACGGGATATGACGTCAACGTTAGTGTTACATCACGCGATAGACCGTGTATAAATAGTCGCAACCCGACCAGATTCGGTGCTTTTTTATGCCAAACTGACAACCTATTAAACTGAATCTCCATACTTGGTGGAACTGTCCCGACCTCCAGATCTGGTAAACGTTGGTTAGAACACCATGGAACAAACCAGAAGATAGGTTAGCTATTACTCCACCAAGTAGGGAAGATAATGACTAAACAAGACACTTGGAACTGTTGAGTATCCAAAGCTGGTGCTAATGCAGCGACAAGTCTCGGACGTCCAGATTTGGTATCAACAGTCGGTGGCTTGGTGAACCAAAGCACCAGTCTTTCACATTGCTTATACCAGTCAATTGTTTCACATCCCTAATAATATAGAGTACACGAGATCATGCACATTGACACTCGTACTATGAGTTTATTCCTATGCAATTGTTAATAAATATATTAAAAATTTAATTAATTTCCTCCTCTATACACGGCCAACTATTGAAAGTATACATAGATCTGATTCACCAGATCAAGACGTAACATTCAACAGGTTGGAAGACCGGGTTAATTCACAAATGACCAAAATGGTTTCTGAAGTGAATAACACGTTGTACTCCATGACTGATATCATTGAACACCGATTGACTGATTTTGAATCCAAAATAAGCTTATATGAGAATAGTATTTCGCCTGTGACTGATCAAGACGAACACAGATATCGTTTGCATACTGGGGAAAGGCCTGTTAACATGTATATGGGTGACCAAAATCAGAACACAAACCGAGTTAGCAACTCAGATGGTGGGGTACACCAATCTCAGAACAGGTCTAAGTGAGATAACTCGAATATAAAAATGAAACCACAGCAATTTCATGGATCAGAGGATTTAGCCGATTTTCTCGCACAATTTGAGATAACAGCTGAGATTAATGGCTGGAATTATGAAGCTAAATCGTTGTATTTAGCACATTCACTGACTGGATGAGCAAGATCATTGCTCAATGAATTAGGCCCACTGGAACGCAGGGATTTTAAAGCCCTGGTGTCTAAACTGAAATCCAGGTACGAATATGAGGGTCGTGCAGAGGTATTCCGCACTCAATTGAAATCCAGAGTTAGGGGTAAAAATGAAGCCATACCTGAACTGGCACAATCGGTTAAGAAAATGACTAGACAGGCTTATCCCAGTGCAAATCCAGAAATAGTGGAAGCACTGACATTAGACGTCTTTATTGATGCTATGACAGATACTGATATAAGGCTCAGATTACGAGAAATTGGGCCCAAGTCACTGGACGAGGCAGAAAAGACAGCTGTGCGCATGGAAGCAAATATAATAGCTGATAGACAGCGATACAAATCAGTATGTACTGCTAATTATACACCAGACAAACAGACGGAAATGGTTGCAATTTTAACAAAAAAAGGTTAACAGTTTGACCGAGAAAATGGACAAAATTGTTAGAAGAGAAACAGGCACACAACCCTGTGAATAGACAGAATAATCAGTACACGACAAACAGACCGTACAATAATGGTGGAAACAGATCAAATGTACCACCGTACCGACCCAGGTACCAAGACCAGTTTACAGTACAAAATGGCAGGCAAAATTTCAATTGGTCTAAGGGAGATAATCCAAACTATTCCAACAATATGAGGAGTAGAAATGGAGTGTATGACAGAAGGCAGGGAAACGAAGATTATGTCGGGATGGAGCGATCGCATCCCGACAAATCAAACCGCCCCCAGATCGCAATAACCAATGCTGCCGCAAAACAAGGTTATTTTCTTTCTGCAAACATAAACAATAACCTTGTAACATTATTGGTTGATGCTGGAGCAAACGCCACAATTCTAAGCAAGAAAACTATTGAAAATTGGCCATATTTTACCCGACCAAATCTGACACCTGTTCAAACAACACTGCTAACTGTTACTGGGGAAACATCTCCATTTTTTGGTAAACCAGAGGTAGATATGTGCCTCGGAAAACAGAAAATTGAGCACAGTGTGCTTGTAGCTGACATACAATTGGATGGTATTTTGGGTCTTGGTTTTCTTACAAAACACCAGTGTGACATTATGCTGAGTAAGGGTTATATCACACTGAAAGGGGAGAGAATCACATGTTTTCTGAATGTAGAAAATGATCAAGTTAGCTGTTGTCGAATTGCGGTTAATGAAAAATTTGAAATACCGCCTGAGACCAAAATAATTGTGCCTAGTAAACCGATTGACCGTATTAACCGAAAAAGAGTGGGAATATTGGAAATGACTGAAGGTTTTATTGATAAAACGGGACTGTTGGTGGCGAAAGTTTTGCCAAAATGTTGCTAAATTGGGAAATGATATACATGTACCAGAACATTTGACTGAGCTGTACGAGAAATACAGTTCAGATTTAAACAATGATCAGAAAGAGAAACTGAAAAAGTTCTTGGTTGAGAACCGGGATAGTTTCTCAATGTCATCCGATGACATTGGTACAACAAAGATGGTAAAGCACCACATTGACACTGGTAACAACAAACCAGTCAAAATCTACCCTTACCGAATATGAAAATGAAAGCAGCAGGAGTTATAGAACCTTCTTGTTCTAGCTGGCTGTCACCCATACAGTTAGTTTCGAAGCCCGACGGCTCTGTAAGGTTCTGCTGTGACTTCAGAAAATTTAATAATTGTACGGTAAAATACCAAGAATTGACGACAATCTAGATGCATTAACAGGCTCTAGTCGGTACCACTGTCTCGATTTAAGGAGTGGTTTCTGGCAAACTGAGATTGATGACGAAAGCAGGTCAAAAACTAGCTTTAGCATTCAGGGCGGACGTCAAATGCAATGGGTAAAGATGGCTTTTGGACTTTGTAATGCGCCAAGTACCTTCTCCAGGCTAATGCAGATGGTGTTTTCTGGATTAACATACAACATATTGGTTTTATATCTGGATGACATCATTGTGTATGCCAAGAGCTTTGACCAAGCACTTGAAAATCTGACAAGTGCCTTTCCAAAGATTGCGAGAAGCCAATCTGAAACTGCATCCAAAGAAAACTGTACTGTTTCAGAATGAAGTAACATATTTAGGTCATCGCATAAGCAAAGACGGCATTTCTACATGCCCAGAAAAGGTGAAAGAAGTCAAGGACTGGCCAACACCGATATCTGTGCGGGAAGTTAGATCTTTCCTTGGGCTCGCTTCTTTCTACAGGAAGTACATTTACCACTTCTCAGAAAAAGCGAAGCCTTTACATGAACTGACGGAGAAGGGTAGAACATTTGTGCGGAGTGAGAGCTGTGAGAGGGCATTTTATGCATTGAAAGAGGCATTGATGTTGTCTTCAGTATTGGCACTTCCGACAGATGACGATTATTTTGTAGTCAGTACGGACGCGTCTGGTACTGTCGCTGGTGCAATTCTGTCACAAATACAGAATGGGGAATATTGCGATATTGCGCCAGGAGACGAGAAATGTATGCCGTGATACTAGCTATACGCCAGTTTCACCACTACGTGTATGGTCACGAGTTCAAAATTAGGACCGACTGCGCAAGCTTGCGCTGGCTGATGAATTTTAAAGTTCTAGAGGGTCAACTAAGCAGATGGTTGACAGAGATTGTACACATACGATTTTGTAGTAGAGCACCAACAAGGAAAAACTACACACAAACTGTGATGTACTGAGCAGGCGTCCATGTTATGACAAACAGTGTACATACTGTGAGCGTTTAGATGTGAGGTATGGGACCTCTGAGAATAATACTGAGCAGAAAGAGGTATATTCCTCTCAGGCGAAAGCTGGTTGTACATGTGAATGCCGAGGTGCGCCAAAACCTCAAACTTGTACACCAGACGGAGAAAAGGTACCTGATGGTGACCGGTGTGAAACTAGAAAGATGAATTCTGGTAAAGAATGCATATGTTGTCGAATAACAAATCTTGGGGATGCGCCACAATCCCACCGTTGCTCTACAGACAATTTTAGTAGTACATGGGAGACTAGCAGAGCTCCGATTAAATGATGTAATGTAACACATTCTGAGGATGCGCCACAATCCCACAGTTGCATTACAGACACGTCATCTGGCGATGCAATTAAATGTTGCTGTACAACAAATCATAGGGATGCGCCACAATCCCACCGTCGTACCGAAATGATAACAGGGAGAAGTAGGGACAAAGCTGGTAAAGCTGAACTACGAGTTGATGATATAGATGAGAGAGCTTGTTGCACAAAAATCCCCTGGGTTGCGCCACAAACCCAAACTTTTGCCTCGAGTGAAACCAGGACTGATATGAGTGATGAAAGGAAGACAACTCGGTTGTATCGAGTTATGATATTACTCGTTGTAGTGTGTTCACTCCCAACCGAGATACTGCTCGGAACTGTAGCTCTATTGATTTGCCTGTGGTCAATGCATAAACCACAATGTTTGAAAAATGTTACAAGCAAGAGGGAAATTAATATTTCCAATTGTCATACTTAGACACAAATAAAAGGCAGATCAAATCACTGATAAGAAACAGGTAGTTATGTTGGAAACGAAGTCAAGTAAATCAGACTGTGACGAAGTAAGCTGCAATGTTTTGAAAGAGATCTGTACTAGTACAGATAAAAACAGTGCTGAAGTCCAGTATGAACCAGGACCTTCTAACATGATAGACCTATCCACCCGGAATGACCAAAATAGACAAAATACACCACCACTTCTGACAGATTCTGACGAGAATATCGTCAATGTTGAAAATCTTGATCTTGAGCAAGTTGGAGAATGCCAACGTGCTGACCCAGTACTGAAGGTTGTACACGGGTGGTACGAATTAGGAAATAGACCAGAGTGGTCTAGCATTGCGAAACATAGTGTTGAACTGAAATATTACTGGCATAGATGGGGATCTATAGTAATACAAAATGGCGTACTGTACAGAAAATGGGAGAATGACTATGGTACTGAAGTAGAGTTACAGGTGGTCGTTCCAAGACGGCTACGTACCATATTATTGAGACAGATGCATGACAGTGTCACTGCAGGTCACTTAGATGTGAAGAAGACATTGCTCAGGGTGACACAAAGATTATTCTGGTATGCACTCAGAAGATATGTAGAAAAATGGTGCCATAAATGTGAAATTTGTGCCGCACGAAAGACACCTACGAGAAAGCCGAGAGCACCCATGAAGCAATACATTTCTGGTACAAGATGGGAAAGAATTGCCATCGACTTCATAGGACCACTAGGAAAAACAGAGAATGGAAATAACTATTTGATAGTTTTAGGATGTTATTTCACTAAATGGATAGAGGCGATACCGATACAACACTTAGCAGCTGAACATGTAGCGAGAGAGATGATTGACAAGATATTCCAAAGAATGGGAATTCCGTTACTGTTACATACTGATCAAGGAAGTACCCTTTGAGAGCCAATTATTCCAAGAAATGTGCAAATTACTGAATATTAGTAAAACACAGACAACTATCGGTCGATCGTGTTCAGACGGAATGATAGAGCGAGCGAACAGGACAATACTGAACATGCTTTCAACCTTTGTCGCTGACCACCCGAGAAAATTGGATGAGATGGTATCTTTCTGTATGATGGCGTATCGAAGTTCATGAATCGACGGGGTCACAGGCGCTGCGATGATGTTCGGTTCTGAGATTCGGCTACCAGTGGATATGCTACTGGGCCAACCTGAAATGAACCCTGAAACAGACAGGAACTACGGATCAGATTATGTCAATCAACTGGAGGAGAAATTGTACCAGATACATGAATTTGCTCTGACAAATTTAAATGTAGCAAGTAATGCTATGAAGCGGAATTATGATGTGAAGAGTAGCTTCACCACATATCATGAGGGTGATTCAGTATGGTACTACAACCCCAAACGGAAAGTTGGAGTGCATAGTAAGCTGATGAGACCATGGTGCAAAATTATCACGAAAATGAGTGATATACTGTACCGAATTAGGGAGAGTCAGAGACATAAGCCAAGGGTCGTACACCACGACAGGCTTAAACCGTTTAAAGGAGAGCTACCGGCTTGGCTTAACTCAAATTAACTGTAGTTTAATGAAGTCCAATGACCCATTTCCTTGACCCAAAATCACTAGTCATTATGTTCCTTACAATTATAGTTGTTGATTTACATGTGCACAATGTCAGGTCTTATGTTCTTATACAATATTGTTGATTCATTACCATTGTGTTGTCTTGATCTTGGCCGGATGTGAACTGATCAGTAGATGATAGACACTCTGAAAATAACAATGTCTTATGATAATGAAATATGTAGATAATACGGACTGATATGTGTCTCAAGGAGACACATGAATGATTGAATGGGTATTGTAAATTATAAATTGCAGACAGCAAAATCCGTAAGCGACGGATGAAGATGAGAAACTAATTGGATGGCACACCATAACGTGAAAAACTGATATGTATCTCAAGGAGATACATGATTGATTGAATAGGTATTGTAAATTATAAATTGCAGACAGCAAAATATGCATACGACGGATTAAGATGAGAAACTGATTGGCTGGCAAGCCATAATGTTCAAAACTGATATGTGTCCCAAGGAGATACATTTTTGATTGAACGGGTTATAATTGTAAATGTATACTGAAAGGATAAAGAAACTCAGGGTAACAATATACGCAATATTTATTTAAATGCTTGGCTTAAAATTATGAAAACCGGTCAGGCAACTACCTTGGTCACTGTGCATCCAAACCGGTGCCTAAAGTTACTCAACCTTGTAATGCACCATACCACATAGAGAAAGTGATAAAAAGCCAAAAACACGTGCAGCATGATGATGATAAGTTCGCCAAAACATTTTGTCATACTACTTGATACGCTTGAGGTATACACACCGTTTTCCGCTATATACACTGAATTTATAGCTCTCACAATCATGGTACGTCTGACGTATGTTCAGAGGGGTCAGGCTATATTGCATTGCTAATGCAAGCTCAAACGCAACTGCAGGTTGCTATGCAGTTCGGTGTGAATGTTTGCACCATAGAACGTCTTGTCCGTCGTCTGAGAGAGACATGAAGGGTTGACGACCGACCGAGATCGGGAAATCCGCGCGTAAGGTCGCGACGTCAAGACAGGGCTATTTGTCTCGCCCACCTACGTAATCGCTACGTTACTGCCACTGAAACCGCTATTAACACGGTAGGCAATCATAATCGCCACATTCACCCCAAAACTGTAAGAAATCGATTGCGCGAGGTTGGTCTACGAGCACATCGTCCCTACGTTGGTCTGCCTCTAACTCGTGCACGTCGCGCGCGTCGTATGGCTTGCTTGGCGGCACATGCTCCCAGACGATATCCAATGAGGCAATGGAGACAAGTCTTTTTCACAGATGAGTCCCGGTTCACTCATTTTCGTCCGGACGGTCGACGTCGTGTATACCGACGTCGTGGGGAACGCTTCGCCGACGCTTGTGTTCTTGAGAGGGATAGGTTTGGGTGTGGCTCGGTTATGGTCTGGGGAGGGATATCTCACGGGGTAAAGAAATCACCGTTGATTGTGGTAGCCGGGAATTTAACCGCCGGAAGATACAGGGATGAAATCCTCCGCCCGGTTGTTGTTCCATTTGTGCAACGGCGTCAACTAATTTTCCAGCATGATAATGCCCGGCCCCATGTAGCCAGAGTTTGTCAAGACTTTCTCGCTGACCATAACATTAACCCACTCGACTGGCCAGCGTACAGTCCAGATTTGTCCCCAATCGAACATCTGTGGGACGAACTTGACAGGAGGATAAGGGGGTGTCGGAATACCCCTTCTAATCTCGACCAACTAAGGACTGCATTGTTTAAAGAGTGGAACAATATCCCAATAAGAAGGATAAATGCGCTGCTGAATTCCATGCACAAGAGAATCAGGGCTGTGACAGATGCGTGAGGGGGGCATATGAGATACTGACAAAACAGTGGATTTCACTGTGCGATATTGCGAGGGGGGTGGGGGGGGGGTGGGGGGGGGGGGTACCGTCAATTTTGATTCAATTACTAATGAATTATCGGTCAAAACCTTATGCAATTTTGGTAATGTGTTGACTAAAATGTTTTTTTAATATTCATATAAAATATTGTATATAACAGCAAACACATCATTTTAAATCACCTCAAATGTTTACCCTGCGTTTCTTTATCCTTTCAGTATATATTGGCAGACAGCAAAATCCGCATAAGACAGATTAAAATGAGAAACTGATTGGCTGGCACACCATAATGTGCAAAAACTGATACTGATACTCACCGGTGAACTAACTGGCTGACTTGTTGGCCAAAGCCGATGTCGGTGGGATTCTTTGGTAATCACACCGAATTCGGAACTGACACCCAAATTGCTGATCCAACTCCGAATCCGGAGCCTGAAGAAAAAGAGCAGAGAAAAACAGATGAAGATTGAATTTAATTGTAAATTGTAATTTTACTGTTGCATGCATGTACATTAAAAACACTCGAGATGTCTGATAAATTATAATCTGTGTCAAAGTCTGAATCTGCATGAAAAAAATGTCCGATATTGCACTAAAAAAATAAAATAATAATAATCTCAGATGTTTTTAATAATTCTTAAATTAATTGCTATTGTAAAATTGGAACAATGGTAGCAAATTGAAATGGGTGCAAAATCAGATATGCGCCACGTGTCTGAGTTACAAACGTTAATTGTTAATTGGGTCAATTTATTGCCAATTACGGTCTGTTTTTTTTGCATACGGACCGAGTTGGGGGCAGTGCTACGCTGGCCGTCCTTGATTAATAAATTGACCATTGTTCCTTTTAAAAGCATTATCGTGAGACAATAGGAATGTGCAGACACATTTTTGTAGACGACAAATAATTGACCGTTGCAGACCGATTGCAGCTAAAGTACCAATTGTCATGTTTCAGACCCGCGTTGTGTCCATAAACAATTATGTACTTTACCTTTTTGCCGAATGTCATGTCTGGATTATAATTATTATTGTCGTGAGCCGCAGCGAAGATAGTTTGAGCTGCACTGATCGCTGTCTGACAAATTCCGCCATCTTGGATTATGACGTCACGGGTAAATTCGATTTCTAATCGGAGAGTTCCGGAGCACTCAGTGACACCGGAATCTTTCGATTTTACCCGAATTGACGGGATATGACGTCAACGTTAGTGTTACGTCACGCGATAGCCCGTGTATAAATAGTTGCAACCCGACCAGATTCGGTGCTTTTTATGCCAAACTGACAACCTATTAATATGGAACGCCATGGCTGTCTTATGTGACGATAAAGTAGTTTATGCAGTACGAACGTCAATACATGAGCTCATTATGTGTTTATATCGAGTCAAAATGTCAATATATTATATCTGTATGTCTTTATATTGAGTCAAACGTTCAATATATCATATCAGTATGTCTTTATATTGAGTCAAAACTTCAATATATCATACCATTATGTCTTTATATTGAGTCAAAAGTTCAATATACCATACCATTTGTCATTATATTGAGTCAGAAGTTCCATATATCGTACCAGTATGTCTTCATATTGAGTCAAACGTTCAATATATCATACCAATATTTCTTTATATTGAGTCAAAACTTCAATATATCATGCCATTTGTATTTATATTGAATCAAAACTTCAATATATCATATCAATTTATCTTTATATTGAGTAAAAACTTCAATATATCATAACATTATGTCTTTATATTGAGTCAAAAGTTCAATATATCATACCAGTATGTCTTTATATTGAGTCAAAACTTCAATATATCATACCATTATGTCTTTATATTGAGTCAAAAGTTCAATATATCATACCATTTGTCATTATATTGAGTGAAAAGTTCCATATATCATACCAGTATGTCTTTATATTGAGTGAAACGTTCAATATATCATACCAGTATGTCTTTATATTGAGTCAAAGGGTCAATATATCATACCATTATTTCTTTATATTGAGTCAAAAGTTCAATATATCATACCAGTATGTCTTTATATTGAATCAAAACTTCAATATATCATACCATTATGTCATTATATTGAGTCAAATATTCAATATATCATACCATTATGTCAGTATATAAATTTACATCGAGTCGCTTGTTCTTTATATAGATATAACTTACTTGCAGTACGTAGTATTGTCCAACGCCATTAAAATAGTGAGTATTTTTTTTGTACTTGCAGGTTAGAGGTTTAACCACACAAAATCATCAGATAGGGTAGCTGAAGAAGCCGAGAAACTTATTTAACTTGTGGGGTTTCTTAACCCGCAGCCGAACATTTATTTGTATTCAACTATAATACCATCGCGTCCACGGTTTTACAGTGATATTCTGTTCTACAATACTAAAGACAATTAATGAAATAGAAAACATTGATTTACTCAGCTGTTTTTGACAAATATTACAAAAACCTCAATAATATGACACCAGCATACGTTTTTCAACGTTGCAGGAAGGGAGATAATTACGGCCAGACGACACTGGTTACGCAGAAACCGGCATTTTCGTAACACTAGGTTATAACACACCACATAGTTTTATTATCGGCCTGGCCACAATCAGGGCTCATTAGATTATTTTTTGGATGTTATAGTGTTCTATCTCTTTCCAAATATGACAAAGAGATGTATTTTAGCAATGGAAATACACTTTAGTATTCAATCTCGCAAACCCCAAAAAAATAAAATATGCAGCAGTTTCGTGTGATTTTTAGCCCAATTTCAGCGTTATGAACTTTCACTTGAAAAAAGTTACTTTTCAGTTGTTTTTAATTAAACCATACTTAATAAGCTCATGTTGTTAGTATATACCACTTTGTAGCCGATTCAATTACCTATCAACTGTCGTTTATATTATCATAATACCTAAACAAATAAGATTATTAGCTGGAAGTTAGCTGTAGGCATGGTTCGTTATAGATTTGAGATAATTTACCCCCATTTACTATAAATATATAATAACAAAGAGACAAAGGACAAATAGTATGGTGCAAATGACTCAAGATCAGCTACTTAACCACATTGAAGACAATTTATGTAAAATAATATATCTTATTCCCGAAAAAAAAATGTACCGCTCTTTCAAACATCTAACTTTTTATTCAGTAAAAAACATGTAGAGTCTGTGACGCCCACATAACTTTTTATGCTTAATATATAGTTCAAATATATTTGTACCATGTTCGAGAACCCACACTCTAGTATGGAAATAACAATTATTATAAATGGCAATCCCTTGAAACAGTCACCATCCTCCTGAATATATGAAAATGTAGAGTCTGTGACGGTGTAGAGTCTGTGACGCAATTACTTGAATTATAAAAAAATCGTTAAAACTACTTGGCAAGACATTTTGTAACATAATATTGAATCTAGTGATTGTATACCATACTGCATATTCATAATACTGTCAAAATTCAATACAATAATGAAAGTTTTCATATTGTATAGCTTTTTATGCACATGTCAGTTGTTCATGTGTAATATAAATTGACTTTGATACATGCATTTTCTTCATTAAAGTTAGTTCGTATAAACACTGATGATTTGTTTTATTTACATCCAAAGCATGTGTGCCTATGGTATTACTACTTTAAATATAACATGACAAAGTCAAGGGATCCATGATAACCACTGAACAATGCTTCCTTGCTCATTGCCCGCCTTATGGTTTTTTACTCTATTTTTGGTAGAGTTTGTGACATTGGATTAAATGAGTTTAATTGTGAGCACGGCAACTTATTTGTCTATATTAATAAATGTGTTCATGTTTGAACCAGTAGGTATGTGTGTTGGGACGCAGTTCACTATCTTTTTATATACTCTGATCATGGATACATGTGATTTCAAGTATTTTTTAAGTTATTTTGCGTATCCAGCAGTTTTGTAAATAGTAATGTTACTGGTTATCACTATCTATAGCTACACACACACTATTATACATCGCTATCATGGAAAAAGCGCACAGTAGCTAGGATATTTCTGTTATTTACAGCATAATTAATGTATTGTCCCGTTTGTAGAGTCTGTGACACTTTTTCATACACGTATTCGATACTCAATAACTATTAAACTACGTGACTACACCTGCACAATACGATTCATATATCAGAGTACTGTATTACAGATTACCACGAAACTATCCATTTATTAATGTCTTTCTTAAGATAGGGGTTATTGATTTCAAAGAACAGAGCGAACAGTAATTCTTTTTTTTTGAAAATGATGCAAATTTCAATTGTCGAGGAATAACTATTTTTTATGGAAATTTTGTAAAACATTTATTGAGATACAATCACATTAGCATATACTTAATTTGTAAATAGCACATTTGCCACATAAATCATGTTTTTGCAAAAGCAATTATTAATTAATTATACATTTCACCAACTGTGTAGAGTCTGTGACGACCTTTACCAACCAACTTCCAGCCCGTATTGCGAAAAAACTGTGATAGCTATGTAACTGATATTTCGGGTAAATAAGCATGATATATATAGTTTGGTAATGACTTTGGAGCTGGAAAAAGAAGTTGATTTTTGTCTAAAAGTGAAAGGTTCTACTGAGCCCTGATTGTGACCAAGCCGTATATAATTTAACAGAATAAATGCATGAAGTGTTGACTCAATATATAGTAAATACATGGTTAGTGCCGTCGAATATAAAATATATTAGGCTGAGCCTTAGACAGCAGTAGTATATAGGGAGTCAAAATGATACCACCTAACGGTGGCATCATTTTCATCCCAATATGCTACCACCACCACCCCCGATAAAACACCGTTTCGTCCAATATCACAAACTGGTCACCAACACAAAAAACGTGACAATTGGTGTCATAAATACATCACGTTTTTCCCAATTGAACAGACAAAACTATAGTAATAAAAGGATTTATTTTCGTGTCGTTGTCATAAATACATCACGTTTTTCCCAATTGAACAGACAAAACTATAGTAATAAAAGGATTTATTTTCGTTTTCGTGTAAATACACACGTTTTTTCCCAATTGAACAACAAAACAATAGTAATAAAAGGATTTGTTTTCGTGTCGTTGTCATAAATACCTCATGTTCATTTAACGTCCAATTGAACAGATAAAACTATACTAATAAAAATGATTTATTTCATCCCGTTGTCATATTTATTTTTCAACACGGCATTTTCCGCCTCCACTATAGCTAATTTATTTCTACGATATTGAAAAATTATTAATAATTTGTAAAAAAACCGTGACAATTGGTGTCATAATACATCATGTGTTTTTTCAATGCCATTTGAACAGATAAATCTCATAGGTTATAACAATGGATAAAGTAATAGAATGGGAAGTGGAATTTTGTAATGAACTTGTTGACGAATGTTACTATAAAATGAAATCATTATGTAAAATAGATTACATGAAATATCAGCGTAATTTATTACGCGCCGATAAAATAGTTGCATTTTCAATATTATCCCGAAAATTATGTAGAAATTATAAGAGACAAATTCGCGAAATGAGGCGACTAAATAAGATCGACAAACGACTAGTTGAAGAGAATGTAGCTTATTTTATAAAACTGTTTAAAATCAAAGATTCGTTTACGGATACGTTTTTCTACGAAGAAACGGAAGAAATTAGTGATTTATTTCAATCAAAGCTTCCGTTTGAAGAAAATTTTTATTCAGAGTTTTTCTCCCCCAATAGGTCTAATTTAGCTTGAAGATCAGCAACTAACTCTACCAACTCTAGTCTACCACGTTCCCCCCTAGCCACAGGGCAGCGTAGTTGCTTATGTCTACAAAGAGTTTGGGCACTAACGAACTTACAGGGGCATCTGGGGCATTGAAATTGTGGGGCGACACAAGGAAACTTTCTACGTCTCGATATATGTCTTCGTAGATAGTCTTTACAAGCAAAAGTCTTACAACAAGTAGCACACTCCATTTTTTTTCTTTTTGGTATATATGTATATGTTTATGTTTAATTGGACATGAAAAAAACATCATGTAAAGTTTTCATGTCCAATTGAACAGATAAATCTCATAGGTTATACAAAAGTATATTACAGAAAAAAATGATAACGCCAGAACTAGAAAGTTTGAGAAGAGAAGCCGAATCTCTAGGGATTACTTATAGTAAACGGTTGAAGAGTTAGGGGTTGACAAATCTTATAAATTCCACAAAGAATGAGGCGTTTATGAAGCGGTTTACCCGCGCACACAAACAAACGAGGAGCCTTTAATGATATATCCAAAGCGGAGGAAGTTGGTAACAGAATTCAAAAAGAAAGTATTGCGGGGTTAAGGGCTAGTGTAATTAATTCTAAAGAATTATCTCCAAGCACGTCCCAAATTAGACGCCAAAATAGTAAGAAAAAATATATCGTTAGCGCGATAGTGGAAAAAGGTGAAGAAATATTGGGGGCTCACGATGAAACATTGGAAAAGGTAGAAAAGGGAAGACGGGTAGTTGCATTATCCTTCCGTAAAAACATTGACATTAACGAGTCTGAACGCATGTCCGATAAAATCGCTCCGTATCTAACAACAAATTTTTATTTGAGATATTCATATTCTTACAAGCTAGAACATATGGAGGAAACTAAAAATGGAAAACCTAAAACTATAATATTTCACAAAAATCTCGGTGGTAGCGAACCACTATCATCAATGAAAACCGTTAAAAAATGGCTGTCAGATAAGGAGCAAACACGAATAATGTCCGATAAAATAGACAGACCGAATACAAAGTGGAAGTTTGTAAGATGGGTAGAGGTTTTTGTAAAGTTAGTTCAGGGTAGTAGGGTAATAGATTTGGGACTACAATCCAAAGAAGCGGCGGGAGGAGAACTTCCAGAATGGTTGAGGAATAGAAAAGGTATGTATTCTTTAGATAAGTATAATGACGACCTTTGTCTGTTCAGGTGTTTAGCTATGCACCTTGATAAAAATATCAGACCTGACAGATGTACGGAAAAAGCGAAAGAACTTAGTAAGCAATATTTCGGTAGTAAGGTGGTTTCACCAATTCCTTTTTTTCGATCTGAAAAAGATTGAAGAGTTTTTTAAAATCGGTATAGAAGTATATCAACCCACCGAATGTAACGTATGGTGGTTGAAAAAGGTACCAGCGCACTATGATGCAATAGGCAATAAACCAATGACAATAGGACTGTTTAATAATCACGCATTTCTGATAAAAAACCTTAAAAACCTATCTAAAATTTACGCCTGCGATAATTGCAAGCAGAAATTCACGAAAGCGAGTAATATGAAGAGACACGGACCAACATGTATGAGAGGTGAGACAAAAGTAATATGCGATGGTATTATTTAGAGCCCCCCGCGTTCGTCGTTCGAGAAAGCGTTCTACCCAAAAGGTTCTAACAGTTTATGGCGCGATCGATTGGATGTACTCTGTGGAAAAGCGGGAGGGAATTCACATTCACCACACGAACAGTGTGGACACGAGGTGAAAGATGGATTTTAGGAGCTCCGGTAGATGGATACTGTCCCAGAAACCAATACCGTATATCAATATCATGGCTGTTACTGGCACGGGTGTGAGATTCATGCAAAGCATAAAAAAGAAGAACGCGCATCCACAATGAGAAGAGATAAAGTTATTAGAAAAAGCAAAGAATTCAACCTAGTAGTTATGTGGGATTGTGAATTTCGAAGAACGGGTAAAGATATAAAGATCGGTTGCGACAATACTCTTTATCCATATCAGATAGTATACGATTTTGAGGCGTATCTCCAGTCAGAAGTTGAAACTACCTGTAATAGTTTAGAGTACGAAGCTGAGCATGTTCCGGTAAGCGTTAGTATAGGAGATAATTTATCAGGAATGGTAACTCATATTTGTGATAAAGATCCCGCAAAACTTATAGAAAAATTCGCAGAAGATTTGAAAGTCAGGGGAAAAGCTATAAGAGAAGAAGTATGGTCAAGATTCGAATTTAATACGGAATATTTACGCGAAAAACAAATCGCCCAGATCAAACAGTGGATAGATCAAGTACCGGTTATAGGTTTTAACAGCAGTAAGTACGATATAAACTTAATAAAGAAATATTTAGTAGGCGAACTGTCATCAACAACGAAGAAAGTAATGGTCGGAAAAAGGGCGAGCGCGACAATATTTCTATTTTACTCCGGAGTTTAGATTTCTTGAATGTAATACTTTATCTAGGACCCGGTGTAAGTTACGATAGTTGGATAAAAGCCTACGAATGCAAAGGACAGAAATCTTTCTTTCCTTACGATGGTTCGATTCTACAGACAAGCTGGATTACCCGGAACTACCGGATATAGAGAATTGGTATTGCAAACTATCTGGGAAAATGTTACTAGACGAAACAGAATTAAGTAAATGTCGTAGAATTTTCGAAGAAAATAATATGAAAACTTTCAGAGATTGGTTGAAATATTATAACGATTTAGATGTAGCACCGTTCCTAGAAGATGTGGGAAAAATGTGTGAATTTTATAAACACAGGGGTGTAGATATCTTCAAAGACCCGGTAACACTACCGGGTGTGGCTATACAATATTTATTGAGAGGAACCATTAAAGAACTAAAATCTTCAAAGACGATTATACCGGAGGATGCTCTTTGCGCGCCGAAAGAAGAAACATACAAAATGATGAAAGACGCTCTAGTTGGTGGTCCATCGATAGTATTTACGCGATATGCGGAAGCCGGTGTTTCAAATATTAGAGTGGGTTCCAAACCTTGCGAGGCTGTTTTGGGGTACGACGCGAACGCGTTATATTTATCTACGTTAAATAAAGAGATGCCGTGTGGGAAAGAAACTATACATCATATAAATAACCCACATAATCCTAAACTTATTAAAAAGTTTACTAAAAGAGTTTTATCCGGAGACTGGTTTGGGTTTGCGGAGGTGGATATAGAAGTTCCCAGCGACTTAAAAGATAAGTTTTCCGAAATGTCTCCACTTTTTATAAACAGAGAAGTAGAGGTTGATGAAGTTCCCGCGCACATGTCAAAATATTTAAATGTATACTGGCCGAACTAGAGGAAACGGAATAAAATTGGTGGGATCTATGTCGGCCACCAAAGTATTGCTGTACGCGCCACTGTTGAAATGGTATTTAAAACACGGCCTAGAAATAACGGGAGTTCATCGTGTTATAGATTATATTAGTGGTAAACCCTTCGAATGGTTCGCTAAAGAAGCTACAGCCGCAAGAGAACGGGGGATGTAGTAACCGAATAAGAAACCGGTGGCCGACATAATGAAATTATTAGGAAACTCGTGTTGCGGAAAAATGATAGAGGCAACGGAGAGACATTTAAATACGACATATACGCGAGACGAAACCTGTGTTGACAAAGCATTAAGATCCGCGTATTTTGATGATTTAGAAGAGATAGGAGATGCGTACAAAATATCTTCAAGAAAACCCAGGTGCGCGGTAAAGAGAACATTCCACTGCGGAATAGCGGTTTATCAACTAGCTAAATTGAGAATGTTGGAATTTTACTACGAATTTCTAGACAAATACGTAAAAAGGGAAGACTTCGAATTAATACAGATGGACACGGATAGTATGTATATAGGAGTTAGTGGAAAAACGATAGAGGAATTGATTAGATCTAACTTACTAGACGAGTTTGAAAAAGAAAAAAAAAAAAAGAAATGGTTGGCTTGGGATAAATGGAGTAATAGAGAACCAGGACTTTTCAAAATGGAATTTAGCGGAGATAGGGCGATAGCGTTATCTAGTAAGTGTTATTTCGTAGAAAAATTTAATTCAATTAATAAAAACTCCGCGAAAGGAATGTCCAAGAGAACTAACTATTTAAATTGGGATAGATATAAACGAGTACTAAGCGAAACTACAGAAGATGGAAAACACATTATAGATGTAGCGCAAAATAGAGGATTTAAAATGAAAGACGGCGTTATGAAAACGTACTGTCAACGAAAATTAGGAGAAACAGGAGATCCGCTTGGTGAACTTGGTTCGGCACCGGCACGTCGAATTTCGGGCGCGGAATATTGTGAGGCGAGGGTAAATATATCTGCCAGATGGCCTGCTTCTTGAGCCATTCCTTGGTGGCGTTTTCTGAAACCTTGGTCGCCGCCGCGAGGTTCTTGATGGCCGCGAGTCCCTTCCAGTAGCCGCGTGGGCTATAGTACGTATTCGCCAGCTTGCGCGTTAGTTTGGTATCAAGTTCGCGCGTGTTCATCGTAATGCGAAGTATTATAATATATCGGACAATCTCCAACACGCACTCGTCATATAAAAAAAAAAAATATGTTGGTTGGTTGGTTGTTCAGAATTTGATAAGAATTTGCAAAGCATTTGCTAAGAATTTGCTAATTACATTATATAAGAGGTTGGTTGGTAAGAATTTTGCTAAGAATTTGCTAAGAATATTGCTAAGAATTTTGCTAAGAATTTGCTTTATATAAGAGGTTGGTTGCTAAGAATTTGCTAAGAATTTTGCTAAGAATTTGCTAAGAATTTTGCTAAGAATTTTGCTAAGAATTTTGCTAAGAATTTGCTTTATATAAGAGGTTGGTTGCTAAGAATTTGCTAAGAATTTGCTAAGAATTTTGCTAAGAATTTGCTAAGCATTTGCTTTATATAAGAGGTTGGTTGGTTGTTCAGAAATTGCTAAGAATTTTCTAAGAATTTTGGTAAGAATTTGCTAAGAATTTTGCTAAGAATTTTGCTAAGCATTTGCTTTATATAAGAGGTTGGTTGGTTGTTCAGAAATTGCTAAGAATTTTCTAAGAATTTTGCTAAGAATTTTTGGTAAGAATTTGCTAATTACATTATTTAAGAGGTTGGTTGATCAGTAATTGTTTATTTTGTAAACAAATAATTAATTTAAAATTTTCGTTTGAATATAGTAGCCGACGAGACCCACCACACCCATTCCTACGACGATGAACGCGATCTCGCGGTCTTTTTGGGTCTCTGACGGTACATAGAAATCTGAAAGTTGGGGCTCACGATCCAGCGGCGCGAGACTTCTCTGCGGATATGCCAGCGCGTACTCGCGGTTGGCTTCTTCAACGTTCTGGAAAGTTTGTGCGGCGTGATTCTCGCGGCGAAGCTCTTCGTTGACCCAGTCCAGATGTGCGGTTCGTTTTTTCGACCATGCTTCGTCTGCACTCTTGAGTTGTTCTTCGGCTCAATCGTGACGCTTGCGCTCCTCATCCGCGTCCGAGATTTTCAGTTTAGAGAAGAAATAGTTGCTACCGCTGAAAGCCAATGCGTTCACGAGCGCACCACCTATCATTATTGCGATCGAAGTCATTTTGTTTCCATATATTAACGGGTAGAATTCCAGCTTTAACTAGATAATCTCGGGTCCAAACTGCGGCCGCTACATCTAAGGTCGCGAGCCCTACGTCTCTCGCAGTAAAGTCCAATTTGAGAGCGGACCCTCCTAAGACCCTCTTTGATAGTTGAGCATACCCGATACTGAAACCCGATATCACCACGGCGTGATAAAGCGCATTCACTAACATTTTACCATCTTGTTCAGCCATTATTGCATATAAAAAGGATCGCGTTTAATGTTTAAATGGGGTGCATCCATCATCGATTGAATTGGAACCGCGTCCAACAGTGTTGGGGGTTGTTTTTTCAATTTCAGCCTCGTTGATGATCTGTTGTTGAAAAGGTAAAGCACATACAGGGTGCCCACAACTGACAGACCACCAACAACAACCCACGGGATCCAATCAGTTGGAGCAATCGGTTCCAATCCAATAGCGATTGGGGGAGAAACAGCTTCCACCGGGTGTTTTGTCGTCTCTGTCTCCGATTGCAACGACCGTTGGGCCTCTCGAAGCTCGGCGAGTATTTTATCTTGTTTAACTTTTCGTGTGGCAGCAGCCGCTCTCCCAGCCACCTGTCTTTTGGGATTTTTTTTTATACGCTGAATGTCATCCAGTGGCGGAGTAACACTCGGGTTCGATTGTGTTGGAGCAATCGGGTTCAACACCATCACTCTCGCGGGTGCGTCTTGTGTCATTATTATTAGGGCTTATAGTTCGTGGACATATATGTCCAAATTGACAGTGTTTACCCGTGATCAACGCGGTTGTCAGCGGAGCTAAGTTCCAAACTTGTGATAAAATGAGCAGCAGGCTGTTCTAAGAGTGTGTCCTATAAAAGGGTCGGTCTCTAGATCGCCAATCAATCCCGTGGTGTCTGGTATAGGGAGAAGTATACTAACGGCGGTAGCGTAAAAATAAATAGCCGCCGATCCGAGAGTTTTCGTCATCTCCGCGCCTAATTTGGATTCGTATCACGCGTACATTTTATCGACCTCCGTATCCGACATCTTATCCACCTGAAAAACTGAGAGACTCCTACCGAGATAATGCTCCAATTGTCCTCCAGCAACCAGCGCAGCCAACCGCTCACGTCTTCATTTTCTTTCGGGACCGTATCGGCAGCCGTGCTGACAGGTGTTCCTACAGTTTCAGTCGGAGCGACTGTTTCTTCCATTAGCTGATCGAGAAGTTCGTCGCAGTTCATTATTCTTAAAATTAATTTAATTATTCTTACGAGTCTCATAAGTCTAACATATTGCCAAGCGCACCACCAGATACTTATGATCACCGTTATGCTCACAATAAAGCTAGCAGCGGAGCAACAAATTCTTAACAATTGCTCAGCATTGTTAAGCATTTTCTCAGCGTTGTTAAGTATTTGTTAAGCATTGTTCAACATTGTTCAGCAATTGCTCTAGCATTTATTCAGTAATTGCTAATTACATTATATAAGCGGTTGGTTGGTTGATCAGTAATTGTTCAGAATTTGATAAGAATTTGCAAAGCATTTGCAAAGAATTTGCTAATTACATTATATAAGAGGTTGGTTGCTAAGAATTTTGATAAGAATTTGCTAAGTATTTTGCTAAGAATTTTGCTAAGAATTTGCTTTATATAAGAGGTTGGTTGCTAAGAATTTTCTAAGAATTTTCTAAGAATTTTCTAAGAATTTTGCTAAGAATTTTGCTAAGAATTTTGCTAAGAATTTTGCTAAGAATTTTGCTAAGAATTTGCTTTATATAAGAGGTTGGTTGGTTGTTCAGAAATTGCTAAGAATTTTCTAAGAATTTTGTTCAGAAATTAATAAGAATTTTGTTCAGAATTTTGGTAGAATTTGCTAATTACATTGTATAAGAGGTTGGTTGGTTGTTCAGAAATTGTGCAGAAATTGCTAAGAATTTTGCTAAGAATTTTGATAAGAATTTGCTAAGCATTTGCTTTATATAAGAGGTTGGTTGGTTGTTCAGAAATTGCTAAGAATTTTGCTAAGAATTTTGCTAAGAATTTTGCTAAGAATTTTGCTAAGAATTTTTGCTAATTACATTATATTAAGAGGTTGGTTGATCAGTAATTGTTTTTTTTTGTAATTTGCTCAATTTATTAATTAATAATTGATAACTTCGAAAGCAGTCGGTTGATCGGTCTTTAACAGAAGCTTGGCGTGCTTAGTTTCCGAAAGCATCTGTCGAACCTCCAGGCGCTCCTCGCGCGTTGGGATAACGTCGTTCTCTCGAAGACAGTCATCGAACGAGTCTCGGTCCTTGCAGTGAAAGAGGGCGACCCATTTCGTTTGCTCGCGCAGATCCTTTAGGACGGCATTGTACTTCTGAGTGGAGATCCATACGCTTTGTCTCGCATGGCGGCCAGAAAATGCGAGCTCGGAGAGCATGTACTTCTTTTTGGTCATCGCCGCCTTGGCCGAGCAATCGTCAATCACGTATAGGGTGGGCTCTCCCTGGAATATTTGATAGAAGACACGCAGCCAACCGTGAAGCCTGTCGCCGGGTCAATAACGTATACCTCAGGGTCGGTCCATATCCAAGGGCGCCGCTGATAAGTCTCGTTGTGCCGCACAGTGGGACACAAGATCACGATGTGACGAAAGGCATCGTGGTAAGAGCCCTCGAGTAAGTCGAGGATGAAAACCGTTTTTCCGCATCCTGTCTGCCCGCATATTATAGCAGAGTGTGCATCTCCAATCGCGAATTGGTATTGATTTTTAGTACATCGCTGATACGTATCGGCCATCTTCGATGTTGAGTTGTGCGTCCGTAATTATATATAAGTACACGTTCAATGTGCCAGCTCCATCCGCCTCTTTGGTTATCTGGATCGTCACACCCTCGCTAGCGTTCTCAACTTGGCGTCCGCTACCGTGCATTTGGTCGTCGTCGCTGGCTCGCATGTCTAGCCATAACGCGTATTTGGTAGTCAGGAAATCCGCGAGGGAGACGTCCGAGAGCTGCAGGTCTTTGGCAACCACCGCAACCTCCGGGGAACGCTTAGAGCAGGAAGCAAAATGTTTCCGTACTTCGTCCCACTGCTGGTGCGCGCGAAGACCCGCGCTGAAGAGTTGATTGGGTAATCCCTCGATCGTCACCTCTACCTTCGTGATTTTGGGGTTATAAAATTTGTTGGATTTTCTAGCACCGAGCGCTAACCGACCCTCCTCGAACAACATCAGTATACCTTTCATCGAGCGGGCGGGTACGTTGACATTAATATTCAACAATGTTTCGCTTTTGTCTTTCGTCATCTTGCGGTGGCGAAGAACTCGGTCGTAAAGTATAGCAACGCACCCGATATACTGGGTTCTGATCAATCGCGCGAGTTCGGGCATCGTGACCATGTCGTACTCCAGCGAAACATTGTCGATCGTATACTTCGATGTCATGTCAGTGGCTATGAGAACTCGGCCGTAGTCATTGAACGTTAGTTCGTATTCGAGGCGGTCAGCCAAAGCACTCTGATAGTAGGGCATGTGACTCTCCAGCAACTCAAAGTCGAGCGGGATGTAGAATCGGTTGCCGTAAGCGGCCGCGACCGCGTTGTCGCTCGCGATGTTATCTACCTTGTCACCAGCCCCGATTCTAAGTCTGGTTACGTTCCTATTTCGGCTGGTGTCAATACCTTGATATACCGCATGTTCGCGCTCTTGCGCCGTCTTCCACAGGTCTTGGTAGCAATGGTAGACGTCGCTGTCATCGATCAGCATCACCTCATTACCAGAAATCTTTATCATAGTCTTCTTGACGATGGCGCGACCCAGGTTCTAAACGATGGTTCGGTCCGCGTCCGTAGATGTAAGCGAAATAGTGAAAGCGAGGCGAACAGTCCCCGGCGTAATGACGTCGCTAGCTCCGAGGTTGGGGAAGCGAACTAAGAGCTGCTGGTTCTGGTCGATCGTCGAGGGGTTGTTCGTAATAACGACACTCTGTCTCACGCCTTTTGCCCCGAGGGGCTCCCGCAGTCTGCGGTATGGATTTAGTTTGCGACCGTATTGACTCGAAGACATAATCTATTAAACCTGTATGGTTTTGTCTTTAATATAATAATAATAATTATTAAAGATGGCTGGTCTCGATATTGGCATGGACGATTTCGACCCATATAGCCGAGGTGAGGGCTTGGACGATGATGATGATGACGACCCATATAGCCGAGTTGAGTACTTGGACGACGACGATTTCTATGACGAAACGACCTTTATAGAGCCCCCACCCGAGAAAAATACACATTTAGAAATGTGGGAGGCCCCATCCGAAACTCCGGCATGGGCGGGCGGTGCCGATATTCCTGCGGGGATCTTCGATGGTGAGCTGGCGTCTATCGAGGAAACGAATACTCTGGTGAAACGGTGGGAGAGTAAAGTGTCTAAATACGGCATCAAGGCCACGTTGGAGTTCCGCAGCACTAAAAGTGGAGACCTGTGGGTTAAATGGAACAAGAACTGGAAGTTGCTGACGTACAAGAACGACCCGACCAAGTTTCTCAGCCCCTCTTCATTGAACCGATATGGAGCACTCCTCACTCGAGCTCTCGGAGAGATCGATGAACAATCGCAGTTGCCTAAAAAAATGGTAAAAATCTTTCAGGCTACCGACAAAACGCTAGAGAAGACGGGCCGCCACTATAGAAAAGATCGAGCTCAGCGTGATACCTCGCGTAGCCACCGACGCTATTAACACGATTGAAACCACGGTCAACGAAATAAACGGCAAGAAGTTTGACCCACCGTTACCTCTTCGCGAACTCCGGGGACTCGATAAGGTTCTGCAAACAACTCGGGGCGAAATAGTCAATAACCTCTCCAAACTCACCGCGCTGGACAAACATATCGCTCTAGAAGAAAGAAAAATAAAGGAAGCACGTGGCGATAGAGAATCTACCGATCGAATCAACAAACTCCTGCGGTCGTTGCGGGACGAAAGAGAAGTTCGCTTGGAGGCTGCCTCGACAAACCGTGAGGCACTTTCCGGCCAATTAAGTCGGAGCAGTGAAACAATCTCGAGGGTCATGCACGAGGACACGACACTCGGTGAGCGTCTTCGCACTCTGTTCAGATAGAAGGGCGTCACGATAGTAACCATCATCGCAGCTTTCACCATGATTATATCGACCCTAATTCTATATATATCGTCTCTAGTTCTATCTATCACGGGTGGTTCGGCACCAGCACCCGCGCCAGCACTAGCGCCAGCACCAGCGCCAGCACCAGCGCCAGCACCAGCGCCAGCACCAGCGCCAGCACCAGCGCCATCCGGCGGAGCCAAAGAATGGATAAAAAAACATCTTAAAAACCTCGCCAATCTCTTGGCTAAATTAGCAGGAAAATTGGCTGCCGCGCTGCCTGGGTTGATCGGGGGTCTACTCTCCTTCTTGCTATCTATATTATCAAAAACGGTCGGATGGCTCGCCATTAATACTTGGGCTTTAATCGTGGCGATCGCCGGTCTCCTACTATTCTCCGCCCGAGAGTTTCTAAAACCAAAGCGCAAGTAGTCCGATTGCCACGAGGGCGACGACGAGTCCTAATTTCTCCCCCTCGTGGGTTGTGCTTCCAATTTCAACAGTGTTCATGATTGGTGTTTCCGCGGGTGGAACAACGGGTTTAAATGAACTTGATTCGCGAATTGGGGTGGGTGCTTGCGGTTTTATGAAATCGCTTCCGCTGTTGGGGGTGCGCTTGATGATATCCGTGTTCACGTTCCCGTTGTGGCCGATTTTTTGATTGGCGGTGGCGATTACGATTTGATTATTGTAACCGTCAACCGGGTCATCTCGTAGTATCATATTGCTCGGCGCCATGTAAAGACCCATACCAAATACGTAGTCTACTGGGGTACTAGCATTCTGTAAAACGTCTTGATAATTCTGGATCGCCTTCTCCAGGTCCACCTTAGCTGAGATGGCGTCCTCTACAAGTGCCAAGAATTGTTTTTGCGCGTCAAACGCCGTTCCGACTCCTATTATAGAACTGCGAGTTTGCTTCTGTGCGCCGAGGATGGCCCAGACGTATGTGCGAATGGAGTCGTTGAGGCGGGTAACACCGGCCTGCGTAAACCCTAGACCGTCGTCCAATATAAAGGTTTCTATACCCTTCTGCACGTTTTCGTCTTGTAAAATATAATCGACGTGAGCTCGTTTCGGAGGTAACCAATTGCAGGATGAGACGCCGCAGTGCCGACCTCCAGATACTTCCGGCCCGAAGGTCATCGTCGCGGGATCAAAATTACCGGCGTTTCGACTGACGATGTGGTCACCCGATCGATCGTGTCTAAAATCAGTCTGCGTCCAATTCCCGGACTGGCCCCGAATGAGAACGGTGCCCAGGCTGTTGCTGTTAGGAAATACTTTCTGTCTCCAGTCCGCATCTTTTGAAACTTTAAATTCGTTACACAGTATTTCGAACGCCTTACGGTCGTATGTGTTGGAAATGGGGTTCCAGCCATTGTCTTGAGGTAGTGGAGTACCTAGTTCTTTGAAAATCCTCCTAATTGCATAATACACATGAAAGTTGTAGACGCTACTGCTTAACATGCTGTTACTGTCTTTTATATGATCTCTGAAAGAGACGCCACACCCGGTTGTGGCACACCACACGGTAAAATTTAGTTGGTTCTGCCAGAACTGCATATGATTATTGTTCCAGTTTGTTATGACATCCTGTGTAACGGTTTTAGGAAGTCTGTACTTTTCAAACATGTTAGTGAAATTTGTGTCGAAACCCGTGCCCAAACTAGCTCTTATTGTGGGGTGCACAAGCTCACCAATGGTGTTCTTTTGAGTGTATACACCTCCGACCGCGTACTTTGCATTAGAGTTAAAGCTAAATGCTTGGGTATCCATTGAAAGATATTTATTATGTTTGCTTCTATCACTAATGTTCAAAATGAAAGTTGTGAACTTCAAAAATCGATCGAAAACTGCTGCGGACAAAAAAAGGCCGGCCTCAGATCAATCACCTTCACGGTTGGGTGGAAAAACGTGGGGGATAAGGAAGGATTCGGCTACTGGAAGGATAGAGGACAAGTAATTGTGAGGCTGCCCCCCCCACCCCCCCCCCCCCCCCCCCCCCCCCCCCCCCCCCCCCCCCCGGCCTTTGGAGTTCGAGATCCCTCCAAACTTTTGTCGAGTCGGAGCTTGCTGGTAGAGCCAACATCACAATCTCGGAAGTCACCGGACTCACGACCTTTACCGTCGAACCCGCCAACCAGGTAACGATCACCCCGGCTTTGGCCTTAATGTTAGGATTAGCAACCACTTACAACGAGAATGAACTCCCTGTCTTCCCCAGGGGCGAGCACCTCGGCGATATCCCGGTGAACTTTACCTTCACAAAAACTCTCGGGGTGCACCTGGAACGGGTGAACACATCGTACAACCTGGTAGACGGCACTCCCAGCACATTACTAAAAACTGTGCCGGCCAGTGATTGTTTCTTTGGGGAGACTGTGACATTAGACTTCCCGTACCCCGAGATGAAAGTTTTGGAATCGGGACACATCCACGAGTTGAAGATTTCTATTCTCGATGATCAAGCGAGAAAGTTGAATAACTTACCCGATTTCGGTCGTTCTCGAAATAACCGATTAAACATTAATATATATATACATATTAATCATGAGCATATACGGTCCAGGTAGTTCCAACTTAGAACGGGACGTTCCCGTCGCGGCCGCGGCATACGATGAAGCCGCAATGAGAAGGCTGGAGAGGGGCGTATCACAGTCCCACACAGTATTAATTAGGGCGGTTGAACAAATTAGAACGTTGCAAGCTAGCAAGCACGTCATAACAGTTTGTGCCGAGGAGCGGGGTTCACTAAGCGAGGGGGCCTACGAATATTCATTCGGTGCCAACGCGAGCAACAGATACGGGGGATACACCATGGCAGTGTCCGGGACGATTTTTCGAATGGCGGTCTGCTCGGTCAACTTTCGCGGACACGCCATTGGCGAAGTCCGAGTGAATGTCGTCCTGAATGGTGTAGAACAGAATATTGGCATCACCAAGCACGCGGGGCAGAGGTCAGGGTTTACTATATTCGATGATGACACTACAATTAAAGTTTCGGCAGGTAGTGTTATTAACTTTTTTACAAAAATTGGCGACCAATCGGCTTCCTTCACTGTAGTGACACTGTTAATACAACTTGATTTATGATGAATAACGAGAAACTATATCCACACTTACCTTCGGGGACGGTCGACCCGGCATCCTTTAGGATGACCAGGATCGTCGAAATACAACATATTCTACAACACGAGGGAGAGACGCGGACGGGTTACGCGAAGAAATATAGGCGGTCGGTCAATATATTAGAGGGGGTGAGCACCGCGTTAGCCTCAGCATCCGTTATAAGCGGGGTGGGGAGTGTGTCTTTATTGTCAACAATCGTCGCTGCACCGGTCGCGGTGGCCTTGAGTGGTGTAGCGGCGGGGGCGGGACTGCTTTGCATGACGGCCAGACTCGTGGGCCGAAAACTAGAGGCCAAGAGTCGAAAGCACGATCGAATAGCGGTTCTCGCGAGATCTAAGAAAAACAGTATCGATGTTATCATGTCAAAAGCGATAGCCGACAACGATATATCAGATAGCGAGTTCAAAATGGTCGTCGAAGAGATGGTCAGATACCAGGAGTTAAAGGGTACTATCCGGTCCAAGGCTCGACCACAAATTCTCGCGGACGAAGACATAAAAAAACTCGTAATGGAAGGGAGGGCCGACGAGAGAAAAAATCTCCTCGCCCGTCTCGGGACGTGATATGCTTATTCGAGTGTCTACAGCGACATCAGGATATTCCTCCACCATACATTCCAGCTGTTCCGACGGCCCCTCCATACGGAACATAAAAAAATATTTAGGGCCCCGTTGCGACACCCACTGACCACCATACATTTCAATAACCGCGTATCGATATACTTTGTGGTTTCTTTACCCGATTTTTTTAAATTGTTTTTAATTTTATTAAAATAAATTGTTTACTGCACCTATATAATAATAAAATATCACAACGGTGCTGTAACATTTCTTTACCCGATTTTTTAACTTGTTTTATAAATTTTTACCCGATTTTTTAAATTGTTTTATAAATTTTTACCCGATTTTTTTAAAATTGTTTATAATTTTATTAAAATTAATTAATAAATTGTTTACTGCAACTATATAATAATAAAATATCACCACGGTGCTGTAACATTTCTTTACCCGATTTTTTAAATTGTTTATAATTTTTTACCCGATTTTTTAAATTGTTTTATAAATTTTTACCCGATTTTTTTAAATTGTTTATAATTTTATTAAAATTAATTAATAATTTGTTTACTGCACCTATATAATAATAAAATAATGAACCATCCCGGAAATTCGTGAACCTCGCTAAGTGTTTATAAATAATTATACTTTGCGGTTTTTTCTTATATTAATTAACTTTATAATTTTCTTAAAATAAATTAATAATAATTTTTACAAAACTAATTATCAAATTAATAAAATAACGAACCATCCCGGAAATTCGTGAACCTAGCTAAGTGTTTATAAATAATTATAAATTGCGCACCATTTTTATGTTGTATAGGAAAGTGATGAGTATATATACGTTTGAAAGCCTTACAACAATTGGTCTCATCTCGTGTGTGCCATGTTGTTGATCTGGTATGACGTCCGTCTCGTCTGTTTAATGGTAGCAGTCTCTAAATGTGTGTGTGTGTGAATTGGTGATAGAATTGTATAGCTCAAAGGTGCCGGCCTAAAAGATTTCTACCTAAGAGCTTGCAATTACATCACCAAATCACAAAATAGGCTCGCCTTACTTCGTCGGTTTCTCTGAATTGAGAAATTGGCAAAGGGTTAAAGGCGACCCGTAAAATGAGACTGTGAGCCAACAGATGCGTGGGCTTAAGAAAGGTCCCGCCGGCTAGAAATCTGCCCAGTCGCTGGGGTTGTGTACACGAGTGGAGGCTTTTGCTATTTATTTTTTTTACAAATTATTAAAAAATTTTCAATATCGTAGAAATAAATTAGCTATAGTGGAGGCGGAAAATGCCGTGTTGAAAAATAAATATGACAACGGGATGAAATAAATCCTTTTTATTAGTATAGTTTTATCTGTTCAATTGGACGTTAAATGAACATGAGGTATTTATGACAACGACACGAAAACAAATCCTTTTATTACTATTGTTTTGTCTGTTCAATTGGGAAAAACGTGATGTATTTATGACAACGACACGAAAATAAATCCCTTTATTACTATAGTTTTGTCTGTTCAATTGGGAAAAACGTGATGTATTTATGACAACGACACGAAAATAAATCCTTTTATTGCTATAGTTTTGTCTGTTCAATTGGGAAAAACGTGATGTATTTATGACACCAATTGTCACGTTTTTTGTGTTGGTGACCAGTTTGTGATATTGGACGAAACGGTGTTTTATCGGGGGTGGTGGTGGTAGTATATAGGGGTGAAAATGATGCCACCGTTAGGTGGTATCATTTTGACTCCCTATATACTACTACAGCTTTATTGGCACGAGCTTTAGCCACAAAATCTCGCTAAAGCTCGCCCCAATAAAGCTGTCTAATCAACCGAATATATTTTATATTCGACTGCACTAATCATGTATTTAATTTATACCGCATACTAAACGTGTGTGACGTCATGTTTTGACGTCATTCCCTCGCCATACGTCACAAATCTAGCGACGTCATTCAAAACAAAATGACGCATCAACATAAGATAGATTCGGCATTGTGTCTGATTAAATATTCGATTTATTTACGATGAACTTCAATATTGGCTAGCTTTAGACTCCACAGTTGTCATAATACGCATTAAAATCATGACTCACATGTCGCATATACTGTAAAAAACGGACAAAATTCAGATGAATCGACAGCGATTTTGATTTTAAATCCGCCATCTTGAATTTTCTGTTGAGAATGACCAATCAGAGGCCGAGATTAGGGGTCAAAGGTGAAACAATAAAGACAAAAACGGCACTTCATGTATATTAGGCTACTTCAGCTATACAGTCTACACTCGTTTACTCGAAGTCCGTCGGGCTGTGATAAATACTTCGAGTAAACCGAAGTTCGACATAACGAAATATGAACAGCACCTCGAAATAGTGCCATACAGGTTACGGGACGCAACTCCCATACGACATGTGACGTTATTGATCACTGGCGATTAAATCAGATGAGCTTAGTTTAATTGGTGTCGAGGAAATCACCTTTAACATTTATTCAAAGTTTGTTTACACGGGTAAACATGTACAAGTCCAGTGTTTGATCCGGTAAATTGGCGCCGCGAATTCGCACTTCGGGCACAAACTGACACTTTCACTTAACGAGAGTGAAATACCACACATTTCTGAATTTGGGACCTAACAATTTGTTCGAATTGGCGAAAATTCGACGTAACGAAATTCGACGTAACGGTAGCCAGTTACATTGAAAATAATAGGATCTGAAACAGGACTTGGACATGAATTCGACGTAACTAGGGAATTCGACTTAACCGACTTTGAGTAAACGAATGTAGACTGTATTAGGTTACTTCAGATATAAACAACATTTATTCAACCCCCTTTATTATGCTACATGGAGCAATGGTTGTGGTATAAGAAATAATACTGTCTGTTTCACGAAACATGCCTAAATTGTACGGCCATATAAACAATTATAAAACAATATTTTTTTCGATAATATTAAATTTTATCAAAATTTAAGAATGAGCCTTCTTTTTATTTTGTGAAATTTGGTCAAATATTGATTTTATTGCGAAAAAACAATTTTCCCATGATAAATCCCCATACACATCTTCACTCTGTGAAGATGTCTATGGGGATTTAACATGGGGACATTTTTTAGAATTTCAGAAATACAGGACAGATTTTCAAAATTTAACTTTCGTTTTCTTAGTTAGATCACTTCCAAGCTATCTAGCCAGGTTTCGGAGTCAATTTTCGTTTTTTTACACCTCCCACAACTCCCCTGCCTCCTTTTCCCCCATGTTAAATTCCCATAGAAAAATAGATTTTTCGTAATAAAATCAATATTTTACCAAATTTCACGAAATAAAAAGAAGGCTCATTCTTAAATTTTGATAACATTTAATATTATCCAAAAAAATATTGTTTTTGCATTGTCTATGTAGCCTTAACATTTGGGCAGGTTTCGTGAAACCTACAGTAGTATGATATATTGAACGTTTCACTCAATATAATGACATAATGGTATGAAATATTTAACCTTTGACTCAATATAAAGACATAATGGTATGATATATTGAAGTTTTAACTCAATATAAAGACAAATATATATGATATATTGACCTTTTGGCTCAATATAAATACAAGTGGTATGATATATTAATGTTTTAACTCAATATAAAGAAATATTGGTATGATATATTGAACGTTTGACTCAATAGAAAGAAATACTGGTGCGATATATTGAAGTTTTGACTCAATATAATGAAATATTGGTATGATATATTGAACTTTTGACTCAATATAAAGACATACTGGTACGCTATATTGAACTTTTGACTCAATATAATGACAAATGGTATGATATATTGAACTTTTTGACTCAATATAAAGACATACTGGTATGATATATTGAACGTTTGACTAAATATAAAGACATACTAATTGACATTTTGACTCGATATAAACACCTAATGAGCTCATATATTGACGTTAGTACTGCATAAAATACGTTATCGTCATATAAGACAGCCATGGAACTGTCCCGACCTCCAGATCTGGTAAACGTTGGTTAGAACACCATGGAACAAACCAGAAAACAGGTTAGCTATTATTCCACCAAGTAGGGAAGATAATGACTACCACAAGACACTTGGAACTGTTGATGATCCAAATCTGGTGCTAATGCACCGACAAGTCTCGGACGACAATATTTGGTATCAACAGTCGGTGGCTTGGTGAACCAAAGCACCAGTCTTTCACATTGCTTATACCAGTCAATTGTTTTACATCCTTGATATATAGTACACGAGATCATGCACCTTGACACTCGTACTATGAGTTTATGCTTATGCAATTGTTAATAAATATATTGAAACTTTAATTAATTTCCTCCTCTATACACGGCCAACTATTGTTTACCCCACCCAGGTTCCGTTGATTGAGCTCTTTTATTCGCTTGGAATTTAAGGCCTGACCGCTCGGTTGAAATCTAACCCGATTACTGCAGGCGACCCTCATCCTGACCTACTTCGTGTGGGGGTCGCCGTTGCAATATCAACACGTGGTATATTTGTTTTAAATAGTACAATGTACATCGATTCCCGCCTAGCCTCTGGCTTAGAATTAGCGGAAATGTATTACTCGTCAATACTATTTAAAATGTGAACTCCGTATGTCCTATTCATGTTAACGTATAACTATGTTCTCAATACACGTACCGCATTTTTTTCAATACAGATATTATGGTTGACAAATCAAGAAGAACATTACAAAAGTTGTAGAAGTGTCTGCAGTACTCTCTATTGTCTAATGATAGCACGCCTATAAAAGTTCTTTCTCTGTTTTGCAGAGTACACTATCGTCGAAACTAAAGTTTATGTGATGCAAGGGTACCAAGACGGTTAAGCATATTTATTTGTCTTCATTGGATACCACAGAAATCAACATTAAATTGCACATAACTAAGTTTCAGTAAAATGATAACATGTGCAGATACCATGTACGTGTACGCTACCATTCTATTCACAGGTGGAAGACTCACACCTGTGACACAAAACAAAAATGCCCATTAAACAATATCCCATTACACCACCCATCTGGTCTCGTACTGTAAAATACGTTATAGTTCCCGTTTCACTAAACTTCGTACGACTAACAAGTTCGTAAGTACAACATTTAAATCCACAATAACAGTTGCGTGCATGTGTGTGCCTGTCTGCTGCGTCCGTCCGTCCAGAGCCTGCTTACGGCGGATCTCAACTACGTGCCTCTTAACCCTTTCACCCCTAAGTAAAATGGAATGGATTTTGATATGTTCATGTTGCAACAGTCACAAAATGATTTTCAAACTAGTCCATTTATGAAAAGGGGGTGTTTAAGTTCTTAAAACTATGAAAATTACTTGCAAAAAGTGCAGATCCTGATGAGACGGCTCGTCAAGAGCCGGCTCATTTGGATCTACACTATTTTCCAATACCAAAATACAGGCATGTGGTGTTGAACGGGTTAATTACAGTCCGGAATTGTTCCTGGTTCCACAAACCAACGATTGCCTATCGTTTACACATCGTTTTGACATTGTTCTAGTTTTAAACTAATGACCACATCAGTTTCTAATCAAAACAACGAATACGATGTCAAATCGATACATTGACAGAAACGATATGCGTTTAAATAGTTGAAAGTCGTTTTCACGTACGTAACATAAAAATGATAATCGTTTCTATGCTTATCGTTGAACAAAACCATCGTTTTCATTTCGTTTTCCATTCTCTTTCGTTGGTTTCGTTTGCGAACCTTCAATAAATATTCACTGCATATGTTTACAATGGTTGTCAGTTTTGCCTGGATGGCTTGTAATGGACCGGGGAACTGAACGAGTATATCAACAGACACCGATCGAGTGAACACAGACGCTCTCCAAATTTGAACAGTTGTAGCAATAAATCTGCCCTTCAAAGACAATTACAACAGCTTAACCCATTCGATCCCACATACCTGTACAGTGGTATTGGCAAACAGTGTAGATTCAGATGAGCCGGCTCTGGATTTACTTTAGCTGCCTCCTGAAACTGTACTTTATCTAAATCCTACTATATCTGCCTTCAAAACATAGAAACCTTCTGTTACTGTTGCGACTATTTATATAACAATATATTTGTGTATATGTTCAAACAACATATTTCATTTGAACATCACATAGTTGCATTCGATTATTAAATAAGTATTAACAATATTTGTAAATGTGCCTCATATGATCAAACATGTCGAACATAAATACCCCTGGTATATATTGATCGCATATATATTGTAGTACACGTATTTAAATACATCTATGTTAACTATGCATCCTACATGTTATACCTTTGATGTTTTATATTCGATTGCTTAAAGTATATATTCAATATATCATACATGAATATCAACTCATTTAAACGCTTATTTTCACCTTCAAACTTAAATGGCAACTCATATAAACGCATATTTTTACTTTATCAAAGGTATATAAGTGGTATGTATTTCATATGATTATAAAGCATGAGTTGTAATTTATGTTTGAATTATTGACCATATATTGTATTTACATATTTAATAACGTGTTTTAAACACAATAAAATAATTATGTAATAATCACATACATAAAACATATGTACATTTGATATACAGTAAAAAAAAAAAAAAAATATGCGTTTAAATGAGCTGTCATTCATGTTGATAATGTGCGTTTAAATAAGTTGATATTCGTGTTTGATATATGGACCATACATTTTTAAGCACTTTTGTTCTATATAAAATATTCAAATGCATAAAATATAGTATTCATAATGTGCATAGTTAAAATAAATGTATTTACATAATCAAATATGTAAACTATCATCACATGCCAGCGGTATTCCCATTCGATATGTCTGACAATATTGGACGCATGTACAAACTATCTTAATATGTATTTAATAATCGAATGTAGCCATGCGGTAATCAAATGAAAACAGGCACAAAACTAGTGCCGTACACTTTATTGAACTATAGCAAACAACGTGCTAAATATATATCCAATGCAGTAATGTAATAAAGAGGTTTCCTTTGTACATGTTTGCATATGAGTGCAACGACTAGACTCATGCATTATGTCTGACAAAAGAAACGCTTTGTCATAATTCCCCTCCGGTGCCGTCAGGAGGCGGAATTCATATGGATGGTATATTCGCCACTCAAAAGCTGATACCTATTTACAACAGACAAAATTGAATTTATGACAAAAAGTCACGTAATCAAATTACAATTTTGAGATTAACTGCGGGGTCTATTAGAGGTATCTCTAGGCCAGAATTCCTTGGGTCCACCCGTGATGTCCGGTTTATAGAGGTTTCGTTGAATATTTGACTCTAGACCATTCACATAAAATGCACATCTGTTTACCTCATTTAATAATGGACAAATCACTATCTCAAAAATGCCCTGCCAAAATAAATAATTTATCTGTTCGCTCCATCCAACTTGACCAAACTGGAGTAACATATTTGAACATGTCGATAGAATTAGAGCATTATTTAGCATATTACTTGTTACATGCATATCCACTGTGTCTTCTATATGTTCGTGTTATATGTACCTCATGTTGTCATATCGACATGAGCTGAGGGAATAAACGATTTTGAATAGTGGGAAATAGTTCGCCTTCCAACGACATCCATGCAACCAACTGGGTCTATGCTCTTATTTTCTACTGTACTGAAAATTTGAATTGTTGGAAATAGTACAGCGCAACCTCTTTATAACACCCACACATGGGAAGACGCAAAACTGGCTGTTGTAGAGAGGTGGCTGTTGTAGGGAGGTTAATGCTGGATTCAATTTTGTTGTCTGCTGTTGGTTTATTTTCTTCAATTATTCACATCAAAAACATGGTTTGACAGCATTTTAGAATCATTTCCAATGGAAATTATTCTAAATTGCTGTCAAACCATGTTTTTATTGAGAAAGAAGACAAAATGTAAAGCAACAGCAATTTTCGAGCTCAGCGGTCTAATTGTTAAATATAGAGGAAATCATTCATTTGGGATATAAAATAGCAGCTGTTACAGAGAGGGTGTAATTGTAGAGAGGTGGCCATTCGGGGAGGTTCGACTGTATATTCGTCTCCCAACGACATATATGCAAACAACTGTTCTATGCGCTTATTTGTCGTTTATGCTTCGAAGCCGACGGACAGTGACGTTATATTTTCTACGGTTCAAATATACATGATGGAATGTCTTTCATTTAATATTATTTACACAGTCCTTAAATTCATAATGAAAACGCCCATTAAATGTATTGCGTTTATTTCCCAGTACATTATATTAGCCCCACGTGATGTCGCGCGATGTTGTTGTTTGACGTAATTAGATTACATGACGTTCATCGTCGTTGTCAATAATGTTACGGTATTGACCGGCAACGTCGCGATAAAACGACCGTAAAACAATAAGATTGCTTTTTACGCCGTATATGGTAATTTACATCTTTGAAACTATCCGAACATATAGTGTACATATAAGTAATACAACCATGGGCAGTTGTGTTTACTGGAGATGAAAAACATTTGGTCTGTTTAAAGAGTTTTATTCCTAAATTAAAACATAAGATTACGCAATAATACAAATGGCTTCATACAAATTTGCTGCGCATATGCTATGGATGTTAAAATAATATATATATTTTTTTCTTATGAATTGCCTGTAGACAATCCTTTTATTATTTTATAACAAGCAACAAACATATACAACAAACATGTAAAACATACATTTTGTAAGTCGAGAAGTAAGTTGTCCATTAATATCAATGTTAGCGATAAGCAGTGTGGTTCCGACCAGTACGTACATACATACATGCTGGTCAGAATATACTCTGATTGTCTATCAGTCAGTAGTAGTTTAATTTGTATTACATATTTGCATGTAGTGTGAGCTATGATCAGACTGCACAGATGTGCAGGCTGATCAGAGCCTATTCTGGTTATGTTTTCATATCTACAGTCAGTATATTGGATCATATTATGATGCTCTCTTGATATTCGATGATCAACTTAATTCTGCATCATGAAAGACAGTCATTTTAGACATTGATCAGAACACACGGACGTGTAGTTTGGTCGTAGTCTACTCTGTGAATTTCTTAATTTTTTTTAAATTGATATCAGGCGTGGTGTTTGCTCTGTATAACAAACAGTGTATAATAAACATTTGCATGTATATATTGATGCTCATGATATTTGTTCAACCTTTTTAATGCGGGAGACGAACATTGTCGTCTGCTATTGTTTCATATTTCTCAACAGCACAAAAACATGGCACAGCAGGGCTCCAGAATCGTTTCCATTGGAGATGATTCTCAAGTGCTGCAAAATCATGTTATATTAAAGAAAAAGTGGAAATTAAAATAAAACAGCCGACGAAAAATAATTCAGCGCTGTAATGGTAATATTTATCTAAACAATACATGCCACGAATATGGCGGTATTTATTGATTATTCGCAGATACATCGAGCAATGTAGACGCATATCAGAGTGTGCGTGATGCACACGTTAGTCAGCGCCCACCTTGATTTATTACATGTTCAATTTTACATAATTATTCCGGTAAGCACATAATAAAATATATCATACTACATTACGACTTTCAAGTGTTTCAAAAAATTATTGAAAACAGAAGAATGCTTCTGACTGCTTTCAAGAACTTTTGAGACAATCAATAAATCATAGTATAATAGCTTTAACATATTCGATTTACGAGTTCTTGCTTCAGCAATAAAGTGTGTTTTGTATATACAATACGAAATGTGACATAGTATAATAGTAATATATTCATATTCCTTAAGCTGAATGTTGTATCCCAGGATAAGAAACTCAAGCGAACGGATTGATTTTTCAATTCCACATTTTCGGAAGTACACACCTAGAGCTTTTTCAGAAGTGTTTGTGAATTATATATTTAAAACTGTTTTACATGCTTTATGTTTTGATTTTCCTACCCAGAGACCTACTGTTTTACTTTTATTTAGTTTTAGCCCCGAGAATGTGCCAAATTCTTCAATTGTTTTCATTGCATTTTCTACATCTGCTTCGTTCTTTAAGAAAAGTGTAGTGTCATCAACTAGTTGAGTAATTTTTATTTGATTTTTCGTAGTGCCTGTTTTAACAGATATACCGTTTATTTCGTTGTTTGTTCTAACCTTGATACCTAGAATTTCAACAACAATTATAAATAAAAGTGCAGACTGAGGACACCCTTGTCTGACTCCACGAGATATACTAAATAGCTGTGATTTCCAGCCATTGTTTATAACATAAGCTGATATATTTTTGCATAAAACGTTAACCCATCTTATAAATGTTTTAAATCCAAATTGCCGAAGTACTTCAAACATGAAATCCCATTCTACTGTATCGAATGCCTTTCTAAAATCTACAAATAGTATTGTAACGACCCTTCATTGCGTCTGCCTTCAAGAATACAGGGTAAATCATAGTTTCCTGTTCACGCAGGGGTTGGTAGCGGGCCCTCGTGAATCGAGATATGAAAATGGGAATAACTAGCTACTTGGCAATGAAAGAACGACAATAGCGAATTCAGTATTAATACCTGATATTTTGCTAAGACATAAAAGACAATATTATGCAACACCTACAACTGTATGAGGGTGACAATACATGGTAACAATAATGGTACCGGGATGATACACAGGACTATATAAATCAACAGTTAGTATTAGTAGTACATGTATGCGAGTCGAGACTAACTAACATAGGCGACTATGGGACCGACTGGACACGAGTAACTCTTTTCTAAAGCGTACACGCTCAGGTGGGGAATAATGCTGGAAGGGGGAGTCACACAGCGGGAAGCACGAAGCTGGGGTTGGGACTAATACTGGGTGGGGGAATCACACAGCGGGAATCACGAAGCTTGGGTGGGCAGATAATACTGGGTGGGGGAGTCACACAGCGGGAATCACGAAACTGGGGTTGGGACTAATGCTGGGTGGGGGAATCACACAGCGGGAATCACGAAGCTTGGGTTGGGACATAAGCTGGGTGGGGGAATCACACAGAGGGAATCACGCAGCTTGGGTGGGAAGAATAATGGTTCCAGCCAATATTAATAATCAATAATGTCATAATCACGTTCAAATCATCACATCTAACGACTAACGGACCATTGGCAACACCGTCGGTGAGTAATGGTTAAGGGGGAGAATATTTGGGCCTTCGGAGTTGAGACGCGAGTGACAAAGTCGACAACTGACATATTTCACTCCTATTAATAACCTTCGGTCCGGACGTTGTCCGCAGATGCAGCCCTTTGATTGGCTCGTAGAGATTTCTAGGACAACATTAGGACAATGAGGACCATATTTGGAATCCGCGGACAAAATGTGAAAGTTGTCCCCTATTCCGCACAGTGGATTGGGTGGAATGTGTAATCTGATTCCCGGACTTTCCCATGTTAACGAAACGTGAAAGTTGTCCCGCATCGTTGATTGGTCGGAGAGGTTTGGCGGAAATTACCGAGCTTATAAACAGGTTTACGCAGTATAAAATGGCGGCCGTGTTCAACACACACAGGAAATGTCAACAAACTATTGTGAATTGTAACCAACTAAACAAGTTCCTGGTGTATGAAGACGCCGATAATAAACTATTGACAATTGTGAACATCCAGGCATGCATCGGAGATCGTGATAAGTTCTGTGCACAAAATGACAGGCATGTTTTGTTGTCCAAAATGAGTGATACATTCGAAGCGAGGAATACGCAATACACAGGCGTGTATAGCGATGCGTCGCTGGCTGGGTCGCTTCAGTATAGCTGCATCCAAATCAAGAATGTCAGTATAATCAATTATGTCTTGAATTTGTCTTATATTATTTCCAATATATCTATTTTTAATAAACCCCTGTTGGTCTAAACTAATTATGTTCGGTAATATTTTTTGTAAACGTTTTGCTAAGACTTTTGCAGCTACTTTATAATCTACATTCAGGAGAGATATTGGCCTCCAGTTTTCGATATTTTCTGGATTGCCTTTCTTGAATAATAGATAAAATACACTTTGTTTTTTAGTGTGAGGATAATCCCCCTTTTCAAACCCTTCATTTGACGATGATGTGACTATGAACCCTATCTTATTCCAAAATATTAAATAAAATTCGACTGGTAAGCCATCGAGTCCCGGGCTCTTGTTAAGTTTCATATCATTAATTGCACATTTACACTTTTTCGATTGTCATTGGCCCTTCACAAAGATTCGCTGATCCATCATCTAATGTGTTATCTAATTCGATTGATTCAATATAAGAATGTGTATCAGTATCGGTAGTATTTGAAGTGTACAGCGTTTTATAGAAGTTTACTTCCTCGTTCAAAATAGCTTCGGTGGAATGTATTAGTTTATTATTAACAGTCAATGAAATAATGACTTTTTGTTTTGCCTTGATTTCTCTAGACTATGAAAGTATTTTGAGTTATGTTCTCCTTCTTCTAGGAATTGAACCATAGAACGTATTTGTGCACCAAATGTTTTTAAATTATATATTTCTTCGATCTCTTTTTCTACTGTGTTGGTTTGCTGTTTCATTGTTTCATTATTATCGGAATCCGGGGTTGAATATAAAGTCTGCAGTTTATTTTCCAGTTCTTGCAGTCGGTTGTTACGTTTTCTTGATTTCATTTTTGAGAAATATAGATTGTTCTTTAATTTCGTACTTACACATTTCCCATTTTGCTTGGTAACTAGTAATATTCAAAGGAATAATTGAATCAATAGCGTTATTTATAGTTTGAGTGTATGTGCTATCCGTTAAGTGAGATACATTTAATTTCCAGAACCCACGTCCCCTTTTATTGGGTATTTTAAGTTTCAACGAAATCGCCATATGATCTGTACTTTGAATGAGAGCTGGTCTAATGTCGGTTGAGAAAATCAAAGGTATTAAATTTGTATCTATTAACCAAAAATCTATTCTACTTTTTTCTGCACTATTTTTTCTACGCCAAGTAAATTGACATTTAGTACTGTGATTCTGTTTCCAAACGTCAGTGAGATTGTGAAATTTAATAAACTCGCTTAGATTCTCAACAGGCATTTTTTATTTTCCTCGATGTTGAGGTTTTAAAAACCCTATCAGTCTTATTGAGTGTATCATTAAAATCACCGCCTACTATTTTAACACCTTGTGTATTATCATTTAAAGTATTACTTAGTGACTTGAAATAATTATTTCTAGCATTCTTATCGTTCCGTGAGTATATATTTAATAACGTAAAAAAATGTTATCAAGTGCTTCTATATTTAATATTACATATCTACCATTATCATCATACAGTTCATCTATAACGTTGAATTGCATAGTTTTCTTCATTAAAATTGAACATCATTTGCTATTTAATTCTCCAAATGAGTGGAAAGTTTCCCAATCTCTAAGTTCATATTTGGCATGTTTAAGTAGTTATTGTGTAAAGTAAATCTCTTGGAGTAGTACAATATCAGATTTTTGTTGTAAAAAAACATTGTAATAACCTTGCACGCTTAGTGTTTTCACGAAGTCCTTGTATATTTAATGAGACTAAGTGCATACAACTATGTCTAGACTGTTCCATTGAAAAGTAAAATTATAAATAGTGTCAATATTAACATAGTAACTGTATACAAAAGTATTAAATTAGTTGTGGTAAAAATGCATGTAATTTCATGCCGGATGTTTGTAACAATCCAGTCATATAACGCACTTACTCCCTGATATGTCTCTGCGCAAAGATTATTATTGCATCACATTGCAGAATAAATGCATTTATTACGATTAAGACATCTACATCAGCAACTGACATTAAACGAGTATATATACCAACGGTAGAGCAAACACAATCGGTACCCCCGTTGATACATGGCACTAAAATATTATTGCAATTAGCAGTGATACTACTGCAGGCAGAAACGTATATATACAGAAAAAAATATAACTACAATACAATGCATATATGCATTTGTAGGTCAAATATATGCAAATTATTTCTACGCTACTATTCCAGAGATAGCGGGTGGGCTATTATACCACTTTCGATTACTGGTATAACCAAGATAACGAAGATGTATATACGCTTTGTATAGACCGGATGTGTTACTGGTTCCACAAACGAATGATTGCCTATCGTTTTCACATTGTTTTGACATTGTTTTCGTTTTTATAAATAGAAAACGATGTTTTCGTTGGTTTTCCACGCTTAAGGAAATCATAATTTTATAATTAAAGACAACGAACGCGATGTCAAAACGATGCGTTGAAAGAAACTACAGCCGTTTAAATAGTTGAAACCTGTGTATTTATACCAAAATATAATTTTCACGTACGAAAAATACAAACGATACTCATGTGTACACATGTCAGTGTGCAAAACGATCGTTTTCACTTCATTGGGACGACAGCCCGATCATCGTGCAGTTGATGGATTTACACTGTCAACACGTGATAACACCATACATGCACATACATATATACAATACCTATGACGAAATTTAAGGTTTTAGCAGTGCAGTTAGTGAATTGCTTCCCGATTAGAAAAAAACCTTGTTATCAATATAGTTATGTTATATAATTTAAAGCAATCTGGTGATGCGTGCACTGCATATGTATTTGCAAATATTTATATTTAGCGTTAACTTCAAAACCATCAAGTAGTACAGTTATATCGCTAATGCAATGTTGAAAGTCGTTTGCCAGGGCTATTCCAGTCTGGTACGGCAAACCTACTGAGCAACTGTTTCTTTTGTTTTTCCAGCTTCCGGTTGTCAGTCTGAAGTTTCGTCACTTCACTTTTCCAAGCATGAGCTTCCGCTTCTCGTTCCTTGATATATTTTTCAAGCCTTCCTATCTCTTCCTGTTGCTTGAAAGGTTCTATCTTCAGTTCACTGACTTGTTTTGAAAGCTTATTGTTAGCATCCTCCTTCTGATCCAGATTTCTTTTCAGATTCACTATTTCAGATTCTCGTTGCTCCAGGGCGTGCTTTAAAGACTGCATTTCTTTCGTAAGTCCTCGTAGTTTCTGTTCAGTCTTGGATTTATCTTCTTCCACTTGATGTAATCGTCCTGACATGTTCTCACAATGACATTCTCCATCGCGTATGTTTGCATTCATTTCCTGACAATTTTTGTCTTTTTGCTCGATTTCTTTTTTCAATTCCATCACTGTTTGGACACAGGACTGTTTGGCATGTGTGAGCTCCAGTTTTTGTTTACCAACTTCAGCAGGTCTAATCCTTTCTGCCTCAATCTTTTCGTTCTCCAGAGTTCCAAAAGGTTCTATCTTCAGTTCACTGACTTGTTTTGAAAGCTTCTCGTTAGCATCCACCTTCTGCTCCAGATTTCTTTTCAGATTCACTATTTCAGATTCTCGTTGCTCCAGGGCATGCTTTAAAGACTGTATTTCTTTCGTAAGTTCTCGCAGTTTCTGTTCAGTCTTGGATTTATCTTCTTCCACTTGATGTAATCGTCCTGACAGGTTCTCACAATGACTTTCTACATCGTGTATTTTTGCATTCATTTCCTTACAATATGTTTCTTTGTACTCGATTTCTTTTTTCAATTCCGTCACTGTTTGGACACATGACTCTTTGACATTTGTGAGCTCCCATTTTAGTTTACCAACTTCAGCAAGACTAATCCTTTCTGCCTCAGTCTTTTCGTTCTCCAGAGTTCCAATACGCTTAATTATTCCTTCCATTTCATGCCTTTGCTCTTCCATCTTTTGCTATAATACTTCCACGTTGCCTTTCACATGGTGAACCGTTTGAAGAAGGTGTTTCATTTCACGACTGCTGATGCCTGGCGATCCACCGTTATCTGATTGATCCGTCGATGTGATTGATCCGGTTCGTTTACATTCATCTTCGAGTTCGTCGTCGCTTTTATCTTTGACTGACTGTTCTGATTCGGCTTCCATCTCATTCTGGACTGACAACTGCTCCTTCTCTCGGGTATTGATTAACGATTCCCTCTTTTTAGCACTTTCTCCTGAGTGTTTACTATTTGCTGATGGTTTTATGTCCTTTTGGTCATATGCTGGATCTTCCGTGAGTAATTTACTGTCAATATTTGGATCAGAATTCGGTTCACGTTTGATCAACGCTGATTTTTCAGCTTTTGATTCTTCGGTGCTTTCTCTTGGAATCGCTGTAGCAGAAAAATACATCCTGTGATATCGCGGAAGATATGTATATAGTTGGCTATGATGTGATGTCAATGTGTGATGTAACTCTCTATGCATTGACCGAATACACACTGACCTTGCTTTTCGTATCAAATTTATCAGGAGGCTCCGCTTGGAAACGGTAGGAATTACTCGGCGGGCCTCGGAATTCCTACGCATTTCCTAGATAAATCTGATACGTCTAAGCCTGATATTATCACTATAATATCACATGCAGAAAATACCACAGCCTTCCTAATAGTACTATATGGCAGTGTGCAATTGTTATTGTATTATGTTGGCATTCGTGTTCGGCCATCATCATTGGTCACTGACTTTCTCTTGTAACCTTAGACAGATCCAAGTTACGTAACTGGCATACGTTCAATTAAGTGGTTTACACGAATTCAATAGCATGTGAACTGTCAACTGGGTCGAGTATCAAATAACATGGAATGACGTATACACTAAGTGGTTTTGGCCTGGTATGTCCTAAAATAATGTATATAGCCCAACGGAACGTATTTCCAAGTATATGTATTGCCGTATAAAATATAATGCATGCATATTGTACGGGGCGCCATGCAGGACAGGTTAATTATGTGTACAAAATTGAGTTTTGTAACACTAAAAATCACAAAATTCAATTCTGTGTCACAAAATTCAATTCTGTGTCACAAACTCCAATTCTGTCAATTCGGTGTCACAAAATTCAATTCTGTGTCACAAAATTCAATTCTGCATACGTTTCGTATACAAAATTCATTTTTGTTATAAAGGATTCAATTTTGTAAGACAGAATTGAGTTTTGTGAAGAAAATTCAGTTTTGTGGGACAGAATTGATTTTTGTCCACAAAAATTAGTTTGCGTAGGATAGTCTATGTCATCTCTACGTTGATTGGTTGAGATCGGTCTTAGTCCATTTTACTAGATGGTGGAGTACACTTGCAGGTTTAAATATTTCAATGCGAAAATATAACCCAATATATCAATATTATACTTCTTTATGGACAGTTATTTTGGTTATATTATGATAACAAATGAGTGGTCACACCATATAAGCATATATACTTTGAAGGAGAAATAAGAAAAATATTCAGAATTTTCCCTCAATTATGTAAACAGGGTCAAACATAAAGTAGCCGGGACATAGCTAGAACTGAGAGCATGCCCATATATAGAGAATACCAGGCTAGTGTATTTTGATATCAAGTTTATCAGGCAAGGCTAGGAAACGCGTAGGAATTCCGAGGCTTGCCGAGGAATTCCTACCGTTTCCGAGCCGAGCCTGATAAACTTGATATTAAAATACACTAGCCTGGTATTCTATTTATCAGGTAACGTTTTATGCTCGAAAATGAAAATGTCGTATTCTAACAGTAGATCTAACCTTGTGAAACAAATGGTATTGGATATGTGTCTACTAGTTGCGAAGTTACGTGTTCGCAACTATGTGTCTACATGCATTATTTACAGTATACACCATCTTAGTATCCATGGTATCTACACAAATACTACAAATGGTTTCCTCAAATGGCCCAATACACACATTATGTTTATAAACACAGACAGCAGTCAGAACACAGCGCGTGTATTAATTATTGAACTGGGGCAGATGTACCTTGCGATACACACAATACATGACGTCAGTACTCGCGGGAGATCTACATGTACATGAATTATGTGTACAATTATAACGCAAATGAGTTTAAATACGAATGGGTTTGTCAACGTTTGACTGTTTGGAGATAGTTGAAGCAAAATGGCATAATGAGAAATGAATCATCGGCAGAATGAGAAATGAATCATCGACATTGAATGTGTAGATCGGCGACCGTGACCCATTTCTCCAGTGCTGTTTCTGACCAATGGCAGTCCTTCTTACATGCGTGTGCAGAATTGACAGAATTGAATTTTGTGACACAGAATTGAATTTTGTGGCACAAAAGTGAATTTTGTGACACAGAATTGAATTTTGTGACACAGAATAACAGAATTGAATTTTGTTACACATAATTGAATTTTGTGACACAAAAGTGAATTTTGTGACACAGAATTGAATTTTGTGACACAGAATTGCACAGAATTGAATTCTGTGGCACAAAAGTGAATTTTGTGACACAGAATTGAATTTTGTGGCACAAAAATGAATTTTGTTGACAAAATTGAGCCATGTCCCACTTGGCGCCCCGTATATTGAAGCAAAACACAACGAGCTGGCCATATATTGGTGTATAATACCTAATGCTGAAAAGAGGACACCACCAGTCCATGTAAGTAGCTAAACAGTCCAGCAAACCTGTATATATCTACTCAGTAGTACAATGTTCTATTGTGTGAAAGTGCAAGAAAATGCTACATGTAAGCGATCTATGAATAACACAGAGTACGACTAATAGAACAAAATATACATGGAGGCCTAAATTAAAATAGTGTTTGTTTTCCATTTACCTACTAGGCATTTTAGATATGTGGTTAAGTAGGTAAAGTATAATTGAGATTGTCAATACAGCGGCCGGTCTCGACTGTAACGGTATTATTTCGATTTGCGGACGTTTTGACCCAACACAAGATGGTCGCGAAAGTAAAAAAATAAATTATTTGGAAAACGAAATAAAAAGGGCGCCTTTATTCGGATCATCGGCTTAAGCAAACCTCAATGTAAAAGAGTCGGGTTGGGACACAGTTAATCAAACTAAAATTGAATACAATGCATGCAGAATAGGATAAAAAACAACAACAAAATTTGCATAACTATCGGAATGACGTGCTGCATTACGTAAACATTGTATTAGCGAGCGTACCTCATCATACACCCAGTTACCTATGTAAACAGGGGTTATGATGAGGTACCCGCGCAATAAGTAATGCGGTCAAATAGATCACGATGCAGTGATTATTTTCGATCAATAAAGTATGTTGTAAGCAATTTTAATGTGTATTTTCAATATTTATATTATTAAAATGTATCATATCTGTACCCCTTTAAGTAATATTTGTATATTTTAAATGTATTGATGTTCTCATGAAGCGCATGAATATAAGTATTAATTAATTCAGCTTATATTGAGGCAAATCACACAGCCTTAACACATAGTGCTGGAGTATAAACCATAGTTTCGTATATTATTCATAAGTATATCACTATTAAACATTAATTACAATATGTATGCATATTATTACAACAGTAGATGCTACCGCTGTTTCGCTATATGTGATATTTATAACAAATATTTTTTTTATTCGTCCGCGTACGGATTTATGTCACACAAAGCGCCATTTTCAGTTCATATTTTGACCTGTGCATATGAATCGCTCGATTTCGTCCAATTCAAATTTCTCTGCAGAATGTTCAGACTAACTACATAAGTAATGCTGCTAAATAAATGTTAACGGCTGGAACATGATGATCACTAAAAGGAAGAAACCACAGTCGTATTATTGAAAAATAAGATTTACCTGAGACCTCATGGGGGCCGCCATTAATCCAGTGTAAACACTAGACCGTGTGATCCCATTCCCTGAATAGCCCCCGCTTAGTGAAACGGTGTGCTAATCATGATATTATGTTCCCCAATAATTGGAAACGGTTTGAATTTCTCTCGGCAAAAACTACGAAAGCCATACAAAAATAACGATGTACATTTAACATTGGATACGCGTAAACGGTATTACTCTCTCATCTGATCGTCAGATGTCGTCGATAGCGATTTAACGTACTGATCTGGTCTTAATGTATTGTCAACTTTCAACGCCATTTACAGAATATATGGCAGTGTGTAATTGTTATTTGTGACTAATTACGAATTTATGTATGGTCTTTGGCTACACCCGACACATTACACAGATCTAGTTGTAAATACACGTCGCTTTGTGTAGAAAAAAATCGATAATGCGCACTCTGTGCGACGAGGTGTTGATCTGATGACACCACACAGCACAGGTGGAAGACTCGGACCTATGACATCAAAAAAATGCCTATTAAAAAAAATCCCATTACCCCACCCACCCACTTGGTCTCGTACAGCACCATATGCTATATAAAGGTGAGTATAAATAGGGCTATTATAGAAAGAGCCCTCTCTTTTCCGGCTCGCACAAACACAATAAACATCGATTAAAGGTATGACTTCTGTCTCTGGCAATCGATAAAGGTATTAGGTGTGTGAATATATTCACTTCAAATCGCTGTTTCCAGCATTTATTCAGTTATGTTCATTTTGTATATCCCATCCAAAGCGAAATTTACGTGTACGAAAGAATCTCACACAGAATCGGAGGCCGTCCGGCGTGGATTATCGGTCATATTTGACCAATAACTGATCGCCAGCTCAAACTAAAGTCGTGCACCATGACCATATACATTAGCAACTCCAACCATACAAAGTTCGTCCAATTGTGATCGTTCACCGATCTAAAAAACAATTTTTTTCTACTTTCATTCATTATTCGCGTACATCAGATTATGTCTTCCGGAATCCCGAAATAGGTTGAATGACGTCATCGCAGTTTAGATTTAGCCAATCAGAGATGTTCTTTACATAGACGCTTCCGGTTGTATTATGGAAGATGGTGCATTGACCCGGTTCCAGATAATCAACGAAATTAGACAAAAAAGTGTTTTTTAGATCGGTGAACGATCACAATTGGACGAACGTTGTATGGTTGGAGATTCTAATGTATATGGTCATGGTGCACGTCATTAGTTTGAGCTGGTGATCAGCTATCGGCCAAATATGACCGATAATCCACGCCGGACGGCCTCCGATTATGTGTGAGATTCTTTCGTACACGCAACTTTCGCTTTGGATGGGGTAATCAAAACGCGAATAACTCAATAAATGCTTGAAACAGCGATTTGAAGTGAATATATTCACACACCTAATACCTTTATCGATTGCCAGAGACATATTTTATACATTTAATCGATGTTTATTGTGTTTGTGCGAATCGGAAAAGAGAGGGCTCTTTCTATAATAGCCATATTCTTACCCACCTTTCTATAAATAGAAGATGTTAATGTACGAGACCAAGTGGGTGGGGTAATGGGATTTTTTAATAGGCATTTTTTTGGTGTCATAGGTCCGAGTCTTCCACATGTGCCACACAGCTGTAAATGTTGACCCTTAGGCAATGTTTTGAAATTGACGTGTCGTTTTGATGTGTGCCGCAACACCTCACTGTCGGAAACAACATGACAATTAACGATATACTCTCGATTATACACAGATCTATTAGACGGCTGGTTATTAAAAAAAGAAAGTAGTTCAGAACACCTTCGCCGATATTGTTTTTAGAAAATCAGTAATATTTTCCGTAAATGGTGTTGAAAAGTTGACAAAAATTCTATCACCATAATTTTAGCTGTGCCGATATTGTTTAAAAAAAATCAGTATTTTGTTTCCGTAAATGGTGTTGAAAATTGACACAAAATATATAGCCGCATTTCTCCGATATTCGTTTAGAAAATCACCACTATTTTCTGTAAATGGTGTTGACACAAAATTCAGCGCTAACGCGGAATTCAAATAAAATAAAAAATAATAATTTAATAAATAGACTCCGAAGGCTACTGTGTTTGCGGCCAGTGAATTCTGGTCGTGGTAGCCACATGCGCAGTTCAAACAGTTGTGTGATCAGATGGAAGACAATAATTATTTCAAATTCATAAAAAAAATGTTTCCTGTCCGAAAATTAATTAATTGTGACAGCCAAAAAATAAATAGATTTTGGGACAGTAAACAAATATATGGTATAGACAGTACCTCAAACTTAAAAAAACAGTAACAAACTGTCTGTGTATATATTACTTGAAATATTTATATTTAGCGTTAACTTCAAAACCATCAAGTAGTACAGTTATATCGCTAATGCAATGTTGAAAGTCGTTTGCCAGGGCTATTCCAGTCTGGTACGGCAAACCTACTGAGCAACTGTTTCTTTTGTTTTTCCAGCTTCCGGTTGTCAGTCTGAAGTTTCGTCACTTCACTTTTCCAAGCATGAGCTTCCGCTTCTCGTTCCTTGATATATTTTTCAAGCCTTCCTATCTCTTCCTGTTGCTTGAAAGGTTCTATCTTCAGTTCACTGACTTGTTTTGAAAGCTTATTGTTAGCATCCTCCTTCTGATCCAGATTTCTTTTCAGATTCACTATTTCAGATTCTCGTTGCTCCAGGGCGTGCTTTAAAGACTGCATTTCTTTCGTAAGTCCTCGTAGTTTCTGTTCAGTCTTGGATTTATCTTCTTCCACTTGATGTAATCGTCCTGACATGTTCTCACAATGACATTCTCCATCGCGTATGTTTGCATTCATTTCCTGACAATTTTTGTCTTTTTGCTCGATTTCTTTTTTCAATTCCATCACTGTTTGGACACAGGACTGTTTGGCATGTGTGAGCTCCCGTTTTTGTTTACCAACTTCAGCAGGTCTAATCCTTTCTGCCTCAATCTTTTCGTTCTCCAGAGTTCCAAAAGGTTCTATCTTCAGTTCACTGACTTGTTTTGAAAGCTTCTCGTTAGCATCCACCTTCTGCTCCAGATTTCTTTTCAGATTCACTATTTCAGATTCTCGTTGCTCCAGGGCATGCTTTAAAGACTGTATTTCTTTCGTAAGTTCTCGCAGTTTCTGTTCAGTCTTGGATTTATCTTCTTCCACTTGATGTAATCGTCCTGACAGGTTCTCACAATGACTTTCTACATCGTGTATTTTTGCATTCATTTCCTTACAATATGTTTCTTTGTACTCGATTTCTTTTTTCAATTCCGTCACTGTTTGGACACATGACTCTTTGACATTTGTGAGCTCCCATTTTAGTTTACCAACTTCAGCAAGACTAATCCTTTCTGCCTCAGTCTTTTCGTTCTCCAGAGTTCCAATACGCTTAATTATTCCTTCCATTTCATGCCTTTGCTCTTGCCTTTGCTCTTGCCTTTGCTCTTCCATTTTACACCTTTGCTCTTCCATCTTTTGCTATAATACTTCCACGTTGCCTTTCACATGGTGAACCGTTTGAAGAAGGTGTTTCATTTCACGACTGCTGATGCCTGTCGATCCACCGTTATCTGATTGATCCGTCGATGTGATTGATCCGGTTCGTTTACATTCATCTTCGAGTTCGTCGTCGCTTTTATCTTTGACTGACTGTTCTGATTCGGCTTCCATCTCATTCTGGACTGACAACTGCTCCTTCTCTCGGGTATTGATTAACGATTCCCTCTTTTTAGCACTTTCTCCTGAGTGTTTACTATTTGCTGATGGTTTTATGTCCTTTTGGTCATATGCTGGATCTTCCGTGAGTAATTTACTGTCAATATTTGGATCAGAATTCGGTTCACGTTTGATCAACGCTGATTTTTCAGCTTTTGATTCTTCGGTGCTTTCTCTTGGAATCGCTGTAGCAGAAAAATACATCCTGTGATATCGCGGAAGATATGTATATAGTTGGCTATGATGTGATGTCAATGTGTGATGTAACTCTCTATGCATTGACCGAATACACACTGACCTTGCTTTTCGTATCAAATTTATCAGGAGGCTCCGCTTGGAAACGGTAGGAATTACTCGGCGGGCCTCGGAATTCCTACGCATTTCCTAGATAAATCTGATACGTCTAAGCCTGATATTATCACTATAATATCACATGCAGAAAATACCACAGCCTTCCTAATAGTACTATATGGCAGTGTGCAATTGTTATTGTATTATGTTGGCATTCGTGTTCGGCCATCATCATTGGTCACTGACTTTCTCTTGTAACCTTAGACAGATCCAAGTTACGTAACTGGCATACGTTCAATTAAGTGGTTTACACGAATTCAATAGCATGTGAACTGTCAACTGGGTCGAGTATCAAATAACATGGAATGACGTATACACTAAGTGGTTTTGGCCTGGTATGTCCTAAAATAATGTATATAGCCCAACGGAACGTATTTCCAAGTATATGTATTGCCGTATAAAATAATGCATGCATATTGTACGGGGCGCCATGCAGGACAGGTTAATTATGTGTACAAAATTGAGTTTTGTAACACTAAAAATCACAAAATTCAATTCTGTGTCACAAAATTCAATTCTGTGTCACAAACTCCAATTCTGTCAATTCGGTGTCACAAAATTCAATTCTGTGTCACAAAATTCAATTCTGCATACGTTTCGTATACAAAACATTCATTTTTATTATAAAGGATTCAATTTTGTAAGACAGAATTGAGTTTTGTGAAGAAAATTCAGTTTTGTTTTTGTGGGACAGAATTGATTTTTGTCCACAAAAATTAGTTTGCGTAGGATAGTCTATGTCATCTCTACGTTGATTGGTTGAGATCGGTCTTAGTCCATTTTACTAGATGGTGGAGTACACTTGCAGGTTTAAATATTTCAATGCGAAAATATAACCCAATATATCAATATTATACTTCTTTATGGACAGTTATTTTGGTTATATTATGATAACAAATGAGTGGTCACACCATATAAGCATATATACTTTGAAGGAGAAATAAGAAAAATATTCAGAATTTTCCCTCAATTATGTAAACAGGGTCTCAAACATAAAGTAGCCGGGACATAGCTAGAACTGAGAGCATGCCCATATATAGAGAATACCAGGCTAGTGTATTTTGATATCAAGTTTATCAGGCAAGGCTAGGAAACGCGTAGGAATTCCGAGGCTTGCCGAGGAATTCCTACCGTTTCCGAGCCGAGCCTGATAAACTTGATATTAAAATACACTAGCCTGGTATTCTATTTATCAGGTAACGTTTTATGCTCGAAAATGAAAATGTCGTATTCTAACAGTAGATCTAACCTTGTGAAACAAATGGTATTGGATATGTGTCTACTAGTTGCGAAGTTACGTGTTCGCAACTATGTGTCTACATGCATTATTTACAGTATACACCATCTTAGTATCCATGGTATCTACACAAATACTACAAATGGTTTCCTCAAATGGCCCAATACACACATTATGTTTATAAACACAGACAGCAGTCAGAACACAGGCCACAGCGCGTGTATTAATTATTGAACTGGGGCAGATGTACCTTGCGATACACACAATACATGACGTCAGTACTCGCGGGAGATCTACATGTACATGAATTATGTGTACAATTATAACGCAAATGAGTTTAAATACGAATGGGTTTGTCAACGTTTGACTGTTTGGAGATAGTTGAAGCAAAATGGCATAATGAGAAATGAATCATCGGCAGAATGAGAAATGAATCATCGACATTGAATGTGTAGATCGGCGACCGTGACCCATTTCTCCAGTGCTGTTTCTGACCAATGGCAGTCCTTCTTACATGCGTGTGCAGAATTGACAGAATTGAATTTTGTGACACAGAATTGAATTTTGTGGCACAAAAGTGAATTTTGTGACACAGAATTGAATTTTGTGACACAGAATTGAATTCTGTGGCCAAAGAATTGAATTTTGTTACACATAATTGAATTTTGTGACACAAAAGTGAATTTTGTGACACAGAATTGAATTTTGTGACACAGAATTGCACAGAATTGAATTTTGTGACACAGAATTGAATTCTGTGGCACAAAAGTGAATTTTGTGACACAGAATTGAATTTTGTGGCACAAAAATGAATTTTGTTGACAAAATTGAGCCATGTCCCACTTGGCGACCCCGTATATTGAAGCAAAACACAACGAGCTGGCCATATATTGGTGTATAATCCTAATGCTGAAAAGAGGACACCACCAGTCCATGTAAGTAGCTAAACAGTCCAGCAAACCTGTATATATCTACTCAGTAGTACAATGTTCTATTGTGTGAAAGTGCAAGAAAATGCTACATGTAAGCGATCTATGAATAACACAGAGTACGACTAATAGAACAAAATATACATGGAGGCCTAAATTAAAATAGTGTTTGTTTTCCATTTACCTACTAGGCATTTTAGATATGTGGTTAAGTAGGTAAAGTATAATTGAGATTGTCAATACAGCGGCCGGTCTCGACTGTAACGGTATTATTTCGATTTGCGGACGTTTTTACCCAACACAAGATGGTCGCGAAAGTAAAAAAATAAATTATTTGGAAAACGAAATAAAAAGGGCGCCTTTATTCGGATCATCGGCTTAAGCAAACCTCAATGTAAAAGAGTCGGGTTGGGACACAGTTAATCAAACTAAAATTGAATACAATGCATGCAGAATAGGATAAAAAACAACAACAAAATTTGCATAACTATCGGAATGACGTGCTGCATTACGTAAACATTGTATTAGCGAGCGTACCTCATCATACACCCAGTTACCTATGTAAACAGGGGTTATGATGGGGTACCCGCGCAATAAGTAATGCGGTCAAATAGATCACGATGCAGTGATTATTTTCGATCAATAAAGTATGTTGTAAGCAATTTTAATGTGTATTTTCAATATTTATTATTAAAATAAAAGTATCATATCTGTACCCCTTTAAGTAATATTTGTATATTTTAAATGTATTGATGTTCTCATGAAGCGCATGAATATAAGTATTAATTAATTCAGCTTATATTGAGGCAAATCACACAGCCTTAACACATAGTCCTGGAGTATAAACCATAGTTTCGTATATTATTCATAAGTATATCACTATTAAACATTAATTACAATATGTATGCATATTATTACAACAGTAGATGCTACCGCTGTTTCGCTATATGTGATATTTATAACAAATATTTTTTTTATTCGTCCGCGTACGGATTTATGTCACACAAAGCGCCATTTTCAGTTCATATTTTGACCTGTGCATATGAATCGCTCGATTTCGTCCAATTCAAATTTCTCTGCAGAATGTTCAGACTAACTACATAAGTAATGCTGCTAAATAAATGTTAACGGCTGGAACATGATGATCACTAAAAGGAAGAAACCACAGTCGTATTATTGAAAAATAAGATTTACCTGAGACCTCATGGGGGCCGCCATTAATCCAGTGTAAACACTAGACCGTGTGATCCCATTCCCTGAATAGCCCCCGCTTAGTGAAACGGTGTGCTAATCATGATATTATGTTCCCCAATAATTGGAAACGGTTTGAATTTCTCGGCAAAAACTACGAAAGCCATACAAAAAAATAACGATGTACATTTAACATTGGATACGCGTAAACGGTATTACTCTCTCATCTGATCGTCAGATGTCGTCGATAGCGATTTAACGTACTGATCTGGTCTTAATGTATTGTCAACTTTCAACGCCATTTACAGAATATATGGCAGTGTGTAATTGTTATTTGTGACTAATTACGAATTTATGTATGGTCTTTGGCTACACCCGACACATTACACAGATCTAGTTGTAAATACACGTCGCTTTGTGTAGAAAAAAATCGATAATGCGCACTCTGTGCGACGAGGTGTTGATCTGATGACACCACACAGCACAGGTGGAAGACTCGGACCTATGACATCAAAAAAATGCCTATTAAAAAAATCCCATTACCCCACCCACTTGGTCTCGTACAGCACCATATGCTATATAAAGGTGAGTATAAATAGGGCTATTATAGAAAGAGCCCTCTCTTTTCCGGCTCGCACAAACACAATAAACATCGATTAAAGGTATGACTTCTGTCTCTGGCAATCGATAAAGGTATTAGGTGTGTGAATATATTCACTTCAAATCGCTGTTTCCAGCATTTATTCAGTTATGGTCATTTTGTATATCCCATCCAAAGCGAAATTTACGTGTACGAAAGAATCTCACACAGAATCGGAGGCCGTCCGGCGTGGATTATCGGTCATATTTGACCAATAACTGATCGCCAGCTCAAACTAAAGTCGTGCACCATGACCATATACATTAGCAACTCCAACCATACAAAGTTCGTCCAATTGTGATCGTTCACCGATCTAAAAAACAATTTTTTTCTACTTTCATTCATTATTCGCGTACATCAGATTATGTCTTCCGGAATCCCGAAATAGGTTGAATGACGTCATCGCAGTTTAGATTTAGCCAATCAGAGATGTTCTTTACATAGACGCTTCCGGTTGTATTATGGAAGATGGTGCATTGACCCGGTTCCAGATAATCAACGAAATTAGACAAAAAAGTGTTTTTTCTACTGAATTTATTTCGTAAAAAAAAATCGGGATTTCTGAAGGGGGGGGGGGGGCCCGGAAAATGTTTCATTCGTATTATCTCCAGCGAATGTATATGCAATAGTTTCTCGACCGGTACTTGCAGTGCACAGTGTACACAATTTTAGACGATTTCACCATTTTCTGCATTGAATGCTGATGAAAGGAGAAATGGCTTCCTCAATTCAAACATTTTCTGGGGGGGGGGGTATGCCCCCCGGACCACCGGGGAGGGGGGGAGGCATGCCCCCGGAGCCCCCTAGCCAACTCCCTCGCTCCACGCAGTCTACGAACGAGCATACCTCGTTCACGTTCCATGTGCCCCCCCCCCCCTTGGTGAAATCCTGGATTCGCCACTGATACATGATTCTGTGGGCGTTCGAAGCGTGACTAAATTTATATTTGAACCGTTCTACAATGTTCGCTATTGTGGAGAACATTTCTCAAGTACTTAGTTAGAACAGTCAATACCTATATCGGGCATTATACGGTTATATGTATAAGCTTGATCATATTGCTGCATCCATATTGTATTGTTCACTGCTCACTACTGCTTACTGCTACAAGTGTCCCGGCGGTCTAGAGAGGTGCCGCATACATACCTAGCTTTCAGTAATGGTCGGTTTAGAGATATACATATATTGCAGTGGTGTCCGGTTTAGAGAGGTTCCGGACACATATACCTCGCTTGTAGTGGTGTCCGGTTTAGAGAGGTTCCGCACATATACCTCGCTTGTAGTCGTGTCCGGTTTAGAGAGGTTCCGGACACATATACCTCGCTTGTAGTGGTGTCCGGTTTAGACAGGTTCCGCACATATACCTCGCTTGTAGTGGTGACCGGTTTAGAGAGGTTCCGGACACATATACCTCGCTTGTAGTGGCGTCCGGTTTAGACAGGTTCCGCACATATACCTCACTTGTAGTGGTGTCCGGTTTAGACAGGTTCCGGACACATATACCTCGCTTGTAGTGGTGTCCGGTTTAGACAGGTTCCGGACACATATACCTCGCTTGTAGTGGTGTCCGGTTTAGACAGGTTCCGCACATATACCTCGCTTGTAGTGGTGTCCGGTTTCCGCACATATACCTCGCTTGTAGTGGTGTCCGGTTTAGACAGGTTCCGCACATATACCTCGCTTGTAGTGGTGTCCGGTCTAGAGAGGTTCAGCACACATACCGACTTTACAGTGCTGTCCGGTATAGAGAGGTTCCGCACACATACCTAGTTTGCAGTGGTGTCCGGTCAAGAGAGGTCCAGCACATTTACCTAGTTTGCAGTGTTGTCCGGTTTAGACAGGTTCCGCACGCAAACCTCGTTTGCAGTGGTGTCCGATCAAGACAGGTTCCGCAAACATACCTTGTTTACAGTGCTGTCCGGTCTACAGAGGTTCCGCTCACATACCTAGATTGCGGTGGTGTACGGTCTATAGAGGTTACGCACACATACCGCGTTTACAGTGGTGTCCCGTCTTGAGATGTTCCGCACACATACCTAGTTTACAGTGGTGTACGGTTTAGAGAGGTTCCGCACGCATACCTAGTTTAAAGTGATGTCCGGGTTAGTTGGGGTTCCCTACATACACATAGTTTACAGTGACACACATACCTAGTTTACAGTGGTGTACGTTTTAGAGAGGTTCCGCATGCATACCTAGTTTACAATGGTGCCCGGTTTATAGTGTTTTCGCGCACATACCTAGCGTGCACCGCTCTAGAGAGGTTTCGCACACGTACCTAGTTTAAAGTGATGTCCGGTTTAGTGGGGTTCCCTACATACACATAGCTTACAGTGGTGTGCGGAACATCTCTAAACCGGTCACCTTGCAGTGCTGACCAGTTTAGAGAGGTTCCGCACACATACCTAGTTTACAGTGGTGTACGGTTTAGAGAGGTTCCGCACGCATACCTAGTTTAAAGTGATGTCCGGGTTAGTGGGGTTCCCTACGTACACATAGTTTACAGTGGTGTCCGGTTTAGAGAGGTTACGCAAATATACATCCGGTCTAAAGAGTTTACGCACGTACTTAGTTTACATTATTGCCAGACGCATATAACTGCTCACTGCCGCTTACTGCTAGCAGTGCCCACTGCTGCTTACTGCTAGCAGTGAAACACACCTCACTGCTCACTGCCCCTTACTGCCAGCAGTGAGATATATCTCACTGCGCCAGCAGTGAGATATATCTCACTGCTACTTACTGCTCACTGCTCACTTCACACCGATTATTAAATCATAGAAGTCGACAACCTTAACCTCACGACTATCGCGCCATTTACGACGATTACATTTATACAGAAATGCTATTACGCAACCATTTGAGCGTAATAATTATTAAATTATTTGCATCTCCATCTACAACGATACCGTTACAGAGATACGCTATTGAAACACATGTATTAGTACCCATAACATAACAAAGTAATGTTTCATTTCATTATCTGAGGCTGATCCATACAGGCCGGTGTTGTTCTTGGTTTCACAAGCGAACGATTGTCTATAGCTTACACATCGTTTCGGCATCGTTTTAGTTGTTATCATTAAAACAAAACGTTTTCGTCGGTTTAACGTCATATAATTATAAAACGATGTTTCCTTGACACGTGATACGTCTAAGCCAATGAAAATGTCGTTTTCTAATTACAAAACTGAAAACGATGTCAAAACGAAGACTTGAAAGAACTGACAGGCGTTTAAATAGTTGATAGGTATTTAAACGAAAACATCGTTTTCACGTACAGTACGCAAAATACAAATGATAATCGTTTCTTGCATATCATTGTGCAAAACGATCGTTTTCAGTGCGTTTTCCAGTTGTGTTCGTTTGTTTCGTTTGGGAACCTTCAACAAGTCTTCGCTGTAACTCCCCATCCTTTTCAAACCACTTTCTTTCATCGGCTTAAGGAAACCTCAATGTAAATGAGTCAGTGTGGGACACAGATAACCAAAATAAATTTAAGGCAATAAATACAAATACAGGATAAAAAAAATAAAAAAAATTTAACAAACGTTGCTTGAGGCTGATCTATACAGCGAAACTTAAAGGAGATATAACCAGGTTCTGTTTTCGCGATATGCTTATGTATGAATCATTTATATATCAAATAAAATACAGTTCAAAGTAATTCAACCATTATGTGCCGTTCTTTTACGGATTTCACATTCGGACAGCCAGTTTTTTCCAGCTTTCATTGCACGACTAACTTCCCTTGTTTTGCTTACCACAGTTATTTCCCTTTGCGGTCACGTAGGTATATCACGTATACGTAGTACTTCCGAAATGTATGAATAATGCCATTATTACACTGAATAGTTCAACAGACTGCTTAAAACTACTGTATAAATATAAGAATTACCTAGTTACAAACTACATACTGAAATGCGACAGTGGGTGACAAAATGGACATAATATGCCATTTTCAACAGCTGTATGATACCAGTCTGTATATATTTTTATTGACATCGTCAGGTTACAATCTATTTTTCCCCGATAATACTTATATATAATGCTAAATCGTTGACCATGCGGGCAACAGAGTAGACACTTATTAGTGACGGCAGGTGCATATATGGACATATATGGACATATGCAATATAACAATAATGAATGTGTAAAAACAAACACTTCAATATTGGATTTTCAGAACTGTAGAAAGCATCCGGATGCACATTCTTCCATGTCTGTCAAACTGGACCCAGCCAATCAGCTTGGAATATGTGTGGCCTCGTGAATTCAATATACATCTGTCGCATTATAGTTGACATCCGGCGGCAACCGTTTGAAATAGCTTCAGACGTTTGTCACTGTTTAGGACAGTAAAAATGGATTCAACCAATCAGCATGGAATAGGTGTGGCTTCCGAGTCGTTGATTTCAAAATACACCTGTCCCACAATTCACTTCCCTATTTTCCTGCGGTAAAATCATGGGATAAGTTGTTTGCTGTGCCGAACTACTAACGACATCCGGGGGCATCCGTTTGAACGTAGATACGCGTGTCACTAATTATGGCAGATAAAAATAAAGAATCAATTTCAACTCGAAATTTTCAAAACACAAGTATGCTGAAGTGATGCATATCTACACAGCATTGCAAAATCAATTTACGAAATATCGGAGATCATGTCAGCATTTTGTAAAAAAAAAGAGCAATTTAGCAATTTGACCGTGAATTACAATCGACTTACGCACAGATCGTCATAAATAATCCAAGTATAACTAGGGGACTGAAAATAACGATTAACGTATATATTAAACGACACAAACGAAGAAAGTATGTAACAAATAAATGATGTCCTTAAATCCAAACGATATTATATAAGAAACTTGTATCCATCAATCAGATAAGCTGTACTACTGGTACGTCACGTCATAGCGGTTATTTTTACAGTGTCACCTCGCGCTAGTAGGTCGCAGTAACAGAAGAGATAAGCGATGACCAATTCATTGCCTGGCTCAGTATAGGTGTCGGATACGGTGCGATATGAGAAATCTCAATATCACGATCAATACAAACGAACCGGAAATCGGTTATTAGGGTTGCCGTTGTTGATTTTAGAGCATTTGGAAGAAAATAAGTGATAGTTTGTAATGTGACCTTTAAGCTTTGTTGAAGGTTTCCAAACGAAAAAAAGAACGCACACTGAAAGCGATCGTACAAAAAAGATAACAAAACATAAGCAAACTTTGTACATGTTCAACTATCGGAATCACGTAAACTGTGTTTCTCGCCATACTCACTCAAGTGTTTGCCGTCTATCGTGCCCGTGTCATAGTGTTCCAGCGCCTGCTGGCGCATCTTCTGTGTGGGCGGTGTGGGCGGTGTGGGCGGTGTATGTTCGCTCCTGCAATAAACAGACCAGCGCCTGCACGATCGTAGACTGGAACTTCGGAGTGGACAGTGTATAATCGCTCCTGCTATAGACGGACCAGGGTATACATTAAATGTGAATGTGACCTGAGAAATAGGACTTATGAGACAATAAGTAGCTGTAGAGTGACGAGGAGGGTCGAACACGAAGGATTTTGGAAAGTGACTCCACAACTCGGCTAGATATCTTGAAAATATAACTAAGAAAACTTTATAGTTTGCAAATCGGTCCACAAATTCCAAATCTATTATTAAAAATATATTTTTAGCCACAAGAGATAACCAGTATTGTATATATACAGATCAAGATTTCTTTGCTTTAACAAATGGGTATCGTCAGAAATCAGACTTGGTATCGACTACATATACACATAACCGATAGCACGTGGTAGAAATTATTGTTATTGCGCTAAAACAGTTTACCTGTCACATTCTCAGCTGTCTATGTCGAACACCACAAAAGGTGAAACCGATATCTTGTCCATGTTAAGATGGCTCAGATGGCAACTCAATGCGCAGTATATCATATACTAACTCAATGCGCAGTATATCATATACTAACTCAATGCGCAGTATATCATATACTAACTCAATGCGCAGTATATCATATACTAACTCAATGTGCAGTATATCATATACTAAGAAGAACAGGGTCATATATGCCTTACAAACGATTAAATCACATTTATGAAGCTATTATCTTTGAAATAAATCAAGATGTTATATACAGGCAGTCCACAAATCATGGAGACTATCGGTAAAAAAATAGTTTATAATAAAGGTAAATAGTAAAGGTACATATCCACTCAGTAGGCACAAAATGTTCTTTATAGGAATTAAATACGTGTATAGTTGTCTCACTATTCCACCGGTTCTAAAAATTACGAGTGCCCGCTATGCAGATATAATAATTTATTAATATGTATTTTATGATAGTCACGCGCGGTGGTATCAGGCTATTTTCAAATGCAAATGAGGCATGCTATTTTTTAATTATTTATACTAATTAAATGCGTCACCTGAAAAAATAATATTTTCAAAGTATGATAATTGCACATCAAAAAATAAATACAGTGGATAAAATGTCCGTTAACATTTTATGGAAACACGGTTATCGCCCCTGATATCAGTGTGAAAATTTACATCTGATATAATATGTATAATAATGGCAATCACTGCGTGTGATAATGGTGAATGAATGTATATATTGCCAGAAGATGTCTCAGATGATGTCTCTGATATAAAGAACATTTTGTGCCTACTGAGTGGGCATGTACCTTTAAGGGGAAACACCGAACAATTACTAGCAAAGATGAATATTCTACAATAAGACACATCGGAAGCAGAACCTTCGCTGACATCACTACGTGTGAGAACAAAGAAGAGAAAAAAAAGAAATAACAGAAAAACAATATGCCGCTGAATAACCAGGACCAGTGAGTATAAGACTTCATGAGAATGATGAACTTATCGGAACTGTATTCGACATCAAGGAAAGTGCAGGCAGTGTTCTTGGTTCCACAAAAAAACGCTTGTCTATCGTTTACACATCGTTTTGACACCGTGTTCCTTTTTATAATTATACAACGATGTTTTCGTTGGTTTAGACGTGTCACGTTTAAACCAACGAAAATATCGTTTTATCATTAAAAACAACGAAAACAGTGTCAAAAGCATGCGTTAAAAGAAACGACATGAAATATTTGAAAGCCGGTTATTTAAATGGAACTATCGTTTTTTTTGCGTACGAAAAATATGATAATGAAAAATGATAATCGTTCCATGCATATCGTTGAGCAAAACGATCATTTTCAGTGCGTTTTCCATTCGTTTTCATTTGTTTCTTTTCGGAACCTTATAATCACGGTCGCAGCTTACCCCGAGGATCCGGTGGTTACCCGACTGGACATGCTCGTGGACGACTTATGTTGTGTGGTCGTCAGCGTCTCCTCACCATGGTGTTTACTCGCCTTCGGTTTCACGTCGTCGCCTTGATCATTGCTGATACGCGTATTTCTCATGGCTCTCTCCGGGCAGTTATCCTTAGTCACAGAAAGACGTTTAACCAAATCGCTGCGGCCAATATTTTGTAGTGCCTTTAGAAAGTTGTTGTATTTCTCGCGGCTAAATCTATTCACGTGGAAGAGAAACTCCTCGGTGCGCTCCGACTCGCTGATTGGTCTGGCCTTGAGCGCCATCCAGTAGTCCATGGTGACGACGCGCTGCTGGATGAGGAAGTCGACGAAGTCCTTCATGACGAGCGTGTTCTTCAACTGGGACCAATTGTCCGTCAGGCCCTTGTCCAACCTCTTATGTCAGTTACCTTCATCCATAACTATACGTGATAATCCAAATGTATGGTAGCAGAATTGTAAACAGTTTGAACGTTGGTAAAATATATCAGGACACAATTACATCTCCTAAACTAACGATCACCAAGTAGCCACCATTATCGAATCGAATGTACATCGTTGTAAATCCTAATACGTATTACCACCAGTTTTACACGAACGTCAACCGTCAGCTAGCAATGATATGAAGAGAGCGAATATTCTAATATTTAGGAATTCCGCTTGTCAAATCTCCTGTTCATGAAACTGTTAAATATCGTTGTCACTATTTCTTTTGTATCTAATAAATTTCACATATTCAGAGTGTAAAGCACCGTCATTTAAATGCAAATGGAAAAATCCTCGTGACACTGACTGTGTCGTATGTTCCGTAAAGGCTGTATAATGTTCAATGAACCAAGGCCAATATGCAGGGACCAAAGAAAGGCAGTCACCAGGAAGTCTTTATTTAACACAGAAGGGCATAGAATTGATGAATAAATATTTGGCGGCACCCTTCATATTTCAGCCTAATTGACATTTAATTGTAAAGATATTATTCATAATTTGCAGTACATTATAAACTGGAATTTCGCTGTTGTCTGTTGACGGCCGTCAGTTCATGAGCGAATATGAGACACGCCATGCGATTTTGTACCTAAGAACATTTTTTCATGAAATGTATTTACAGAAGCTGTGATTTTCTTTTTGTAAATGACGTCGAAAGATGAGCAAATGAAAATTTTAGCAACTTGGGACATCATGTTTACGGACAAAATCGTGAATTTTGTCAATATGTTTCATGATATATCGCACATGTTCTTAGGTACAAAATCACATGACGTCTCATATGACTCAAGCGTAGAACCTGCTCGCGAGGCAGTTACAGATAATGTCAATTTCACTTTATCGTATGTATGCTTCACCTCGTCAGAGGAGATTGTCAATGACACATACAACCGGGATACTATTGCTGATACGAGTTCACAGATCTAGCTTAAAATGTTAACAATTTTGTGAGCCGGTTTATTACTAGTTACAATAATTCGCCTCCGTTTTGTTATCTACGGCTACAATTTGACCCATTCAAAAAATGTGAGCAACCAAAGTGCATACGCACACCTGTTGCATGTAGGTAAAATTTTAATAAACTGTATAGTTTATACCTTTAAACAAATAATCGTTTATTTAGAACTAGTAAATTGCCAAAAATAATAGAACAAGGCAATCATTTTCCCATGGAAGCCATCCTTTCTCTAGTTGTTGTTCAACTTTCAACATAACGAAATGAAGCTTTAAAATGTACAATATATACATATAAGTGTCTAATAAACACCTTGACACGGTAAAATAATCAATTTACGCATATGTATGTTCTTTATTAATAATTAATTGATACAGCTTTGACAGTTTTATATCGCTAACATCAAACACGCCGGATAACCAATTGCAAAAATCATCCTTCCATGCGTTACATTAAAGAGATGGGGTTAAATTGCTACCCTCGCGAAAGGTATGGAAAGGGAGTGCAATTTTGTTTCTAGTTTATTACATGAATTCATATTTTGAAATAAACATACATGTCTGCCAAAATAACGTCCATTCTCTGGCAATCCCCCCGGGAACAACCTTATACAAACACAACAATCACACCTAGTGACCACGCTTGGCGCGAAAACGCGCACGACTGAACACGCGCAAGCGGGTTACCATCAATCAATATTCTTAACATTGTATAAGGATGTTCCGCCGACCGCCAGAGAAACATAATTTATTTCTAATTCACTACGTTCAAACGACATAAATTATATTTCTCTGGCAATCCCCCCGGGAACAACCTTATACAAACACAACAATCACTTATATTTAGCATTTAATCAAGCAAAATACATCATTGTATAGTATTTTAGACAAGCAGGCGACGGGACATTTGAATCTACAGAACGGGAAAAAGTTGATATTCTCAGTAAAGAAATAATTTATAGACCCAAGTTTTATGACACATTAAGTCGATGTCAGTTCGCTTGAATGCCGGACATCATTAGTTTAAATACATATTGTTCTGTAGGACAGAACACCATGTAATAAGTGATATTATCAGACTTAAAACAACATCGGTAAAAAAAAATCCATTTTTATTAAATATACCATTTGGATAATATACCTTGCAAATTAATTACACATGTATCTATGTCTAGAATATACATATGCACAATATAAGTAGTATATACACACTTACATGTATCTGCCGATACATATATACATATGTACAAACGATATCCTATAAAACAAAGTAACGACTTGTCATGACGAAACCGTCAGATAAATATCTGACTTTGATACCAGGTAATTATCAAAACCATCTTAACGGACATAACATTATCAAACTTTGCAAAAACCACCCCAAGCACATGTGCATGTCAGTTTTGCTTTCGCAGTAAACATTGGCATATAACATTGATCACATCTAACAACTAGTAATCTTTGTTTCTGAGAAACCATGAATACTGTAACAAAATATAACATATACTAATACATGTAGAACAGAAAATACACACAGCCTTCTTTGTAAAATCATTATAGAAATGGACATAAACATGTACATTTTCTGAATAATTCCCACTGTTTTATTCTTAACTTTAGGTACATGTCTATATCAGGCTCTTTCAATGTTTTTAATCAAAGTCCCATTAGTAGTGGAACATAATCTTCCCAAGTCCATGTTTGTGTAAGTGACAATTTAGTATTAGCCATCTGAATAATAGACGCCATATAACATACCACATGAAATGTTTTCGCGAGCAAAATCACACCACCTCCCAAACTACTAGCAGAAGCTCATTCATTACATTTTCTGAATTCTCGGAAATATGTTATACTTGTAGAATCTGCTCGGCTCTGCAGTAGTTGTTCAAAAAGCAGACAAACATTTCCCACGATCACATCCGGTAATTGCTCAATGTCTCGCCATATATCTGGAATATATAATTGAACTATCCAAACAATACATTCATACTTCCGGTCACGTGATAGTAATGGGCGCCTAATTTGAGCTCTCGTGAAAAAAGTGTTAATTTCGGGGTTTAAAACCATATTCCGTTCCTAAATTGGATTAAAAGTGGATAAAAAGTGATATTAGTGATGGGTTATCGATGTGTAATGGGAAATAAGCGTAAAAACCGTTTCTAAAGGAAGTAGTGGAAGTGAATCAGACGCTCAGGTGGGTAAACACAAACTCACAAAAACAGATCCACGGTGCTCGGGGCAATTAAATATAAGTGACATTCTTAGTCAAACGCATTCTGTTTTATATGATAATGACTGTGATAACATCCCATATGAGAGACATCCCAGTGCAGGATCGTGTGACAAATCTGATGTATTCATAAACTCTCCCCCCAACCCACCCAAACCAATCCAATATGGCGACCGGCGGCGTGCCTGGGACTTCGAACAACCCGCCACAAAAGTGTGCAACAGGAAGATCAGACTCAGATAAATTAGATTTACTGTTGCAATCGATGGCGAGCCTTACGGCGAGCCAGGAGGGGATGAGACGTATGTTTGAGTCTAAGTTAGACCGGCTCCCGCACTGATCTGATGGAAAATATAGACACTAAGGTGAAATCACTACGTGACGAGTTTTCAATGGACTTAGCCAGGGAAGGCAACCGTATCTCGGAGATGATGACTACAATTCAGTCCATCAAAATCCAGGGTCGACACGCTTGAACAGCACGCAGATGATCTGTCCTCGGGCCAGGCGCGCAGACCAACGATGCACAGCGACCAACCGGCGCACGCGCAGATCCACGTCGTCAAGGAAACCAGCTCAACGATACTGACGTCACCATAACTGCCAGTGGTATTACTTTCACGGAGGGTGAAGACCTCCTACAGAAGGCGGAATCTCTAATCGCAGCCTTGGGCGATGACGTGTCCCAAAATGTCCTTATTACTGGCGTAACACGACTACCTACACGATTTGAAAACCGCCACGCCCTTGTGAAAATCAGCTTCCAAAATGTAGACGAAAAAATCCTTGTGCTCAGAAACAAAATGACATTGAGAAATATCGATGAGTTTAAGCAAGTGTTCCTGAAAAGCAGCAACTCACACGTTGAACGTCTTATCGAATTGAACGCTCGTGCTATTCTGCGTCAACTGCCACAAGGACGACACCTACGTGTCGATGCGAACGGCCGAATTAAACAGCGTAGCTATGAGCAGAATTATATGGAATAGGAAACACCCCGTCCCGTTGGATCCATAACACTTGCACACCTTAACGTATGTGGCTGGACTACGGAGAATAGTGATCTACGTTCGAGTATTATACTCGCTATTGACGTAGATTTATTTCTCAATTTGTGAAACACACCTAAAAGACCAGAATGTAATAACGGTACATGACTACACGTGGTTTGGATTTATTTAATCGCATTGATATTCATAGAAACGCGCCTAAACCCTCGGGTGGTGTTGGTCTGCTTGTGAAAAACTCTATATGCGGTGAATACAACATATGCATTGTAGACAGATCCTACGAAGGCATACTCAGTCTCAAATTTACACATAAGGTTACAGATTACACGTTTATAGTAATAACATGTTATTTACCACCCAGAATTCAGTAAGAGGTCGCAACGCTCAAATATTTTTCGCTCATATTCTAGCACAAATTTACATGAATAGCGACTGTGATAGCATGTTCCTAACGGGCGATTTTAATTCAAGGATAGGCTCGTTATGTGATGTGCTGAACGAAACCGACTCGCTTCCGCAAAGACAGGTATTGGACAGAAATGTAAATCAGCACGGTCACGAATTTCCTCGAATTCCTTAATGATGTTAAATTTTGTACATTGAACGGACGTTTAAATAGCGAACATGACAATTTCACTTCGGTATCTAGAAAGGGAAAGGCGGTGGTGGACTACATATGCGTGCCACACGACGTATTTCACATGTGCAGACGATTCGCTGTGTTACTATACACTCAGTTATCGACCAGCATAACTTGCACGGGCTACTTGGAGAGCGATCGCGGTCACCTGATCACTCGGTACTTATCACGGAGTTTATCGTCTCATACAGCATGAATATCGGCAACTCGACCGCCCAGGATCAGAATACCACACCGACACGCTACAAATTGAACAATATACCCGATGACTTCATGCATAGCGAATTAACTAGAATGGCCATAGCACAGATTATTTCCCAAATTGAATGTAATAGAGAAACACAGGCCGAAGTTAACATAATTTACGAGAACTTATGTGATGTGATAAAAAGCGAAATGAATAATAAAATCCCAAAGTGCAATACATCAACACGCTCTAAAAAAAGACTGAAAGTTAGAAAACCGTACTGGAATGACGAGTTAACAACATTGTGGAAAAGCATGAATGAAAAAGAACGGGCATTTTTGAAGTGTAAGAACAATAGACATGTGAAAACTACACTACGTTCGCAATATATACATGCTAGAAATATGCTTGATAAATCTCTCCGGAAGCTGAACGTTCCTACAAAAGAACAATAGCGCTTGACATAGAAACACTATCATCAAGTAATCCAAACGACTTTTGGAATAAAATTCGAAATCTAGGGCCAAGGAAAGATAACTCAATACCTACAGAGGTGGTGCAGGACAATGGAATTGTATCAAATACGAACGGATAGTTTTCGAACGCTGGAGAAGAGATTTTGAAAACTTATATACATTTAACACAAACACCGATAATGACTTCTATAAAGAGTTCTATGAACGGACACTAACACACAAAACCATACTTGAAGGTAACCTGTCCGACCCGCTGTATACACCAAATCCCCAACTTAACGCAAACATAACACTGGACGAAATTGCCACCTTAGTAATGAGTGCAAAATCGCGTTCAGCCTGTGGCTATGACGAATTACCGTACGCCGTTCTGAAATATCCCGCAGTAATAGGTGTCCTACACAAACTATTTCAACTCATTCTGGATACAAGTATTATTCCCACACAATGGAGAAAGTCTATCATATGCCCAATATTAAAGGACCCTAATTCGGATAAACGGACACCAATGAACTACAGGGGCATAAGTTTACTATCGTGTATAAGCAAAATGTACAGTGCGTTCATTAACAAAAGACTTACAGTATTTCTAGGTAACAACGATATTCTCGCCGACGAACAGAACGGTTTTCGGGCAAAGCGGTCATGTGAAGATCACGTGTTCACGCTCGATAGTATCACACGAAAATAACGCCAGTGTTTTCACAGCATTTATTGACCTACGAAAATGTTTCGATTTCATAGACCGTGACATGATGTTATACAAATTATTAATGAACAATATCGACGGTAAAATATATGGTTCTATTAAGAGTATATATCAACACTCGGTGTCTTGTGTACGTATAAACAATAAATGTACTGAATGGTTTGACTGCAAGATGGGTGTTAAACAGGGAGATAACCTATCCCCACCCTCTTTTCGATTTTTATCAATGACCTTGTGGATGAAATCAATGACCTTGGCCTTGGGGTGGATGTGGGTGACCGGAACATATCTATGTTACTATATGCAGACGACATTGCATTTATATCGCTCACAGAAGATCACCTGCAACGTATGCTCGATGGATTAAACTACTGGTGCAAACGCTGGAGGGTGTTGATAAATACGGACAAATCGAAATGCATGCACTTCCGGAACGGCCGAGCACAACGCACAGATTTCGTGTTCAAATTGGGAAACACTAATCTCGTACTCGTGGAGCACTACAAGTATCTCGGCGTGTTGCTGAATGACAAACATAAGTACACACAACATTGTGAAGCCATAGCAAAGGGTGCAGGTCGAGCACTTGGGTGTATCATATCTAAAATACATAACATGAAGGATTTTGGATTTAACACTTATGAAAAATTATACAATTCCTGTGTAATCCCAATACTTGACTACAATTCATCAGTGTGGGGATTTACGCAACACAAGATCATCGATTATGTACAAAACCGGGCGATACGATACTATTTGGGTGTTCACAGATTTGCACCAACTCTCGCCATCATAGGGGAAACCGGCTGGCTACCAAGTACCTATCGCCACTGGATAAACATTTTACGATTCTGGAATAGACTGGTTCTACTAGACGACAACCGACTCACCAAACAGGCATTTAATGCTGACTACAATTTGTGCCATAACAACTGGTGCGAAGACGTGAAAATTATATTTAATAAACTAGACCTCACCGATCATTTTCGACACAAAACATGCGTAAATCTAGACACAGCCAGATCTAATGTCTCGTCCTATTATTCCAGACAATGGTCCAACGATGTAAACAGGATGTAGCTAAAACTCCGGACATATGTGACAATTAAATCACAACCTATTTGCGAGGATTATGTTAAGGAAAATTTAACAAGACATGAACGTGCCTTATTAGCCCAGTTTCGATGTGGAATTCTGCCGCTCCGTATAGAAACAGGCAGATATGTAGGCGAGACACCCGCTCAACGTCTCTGTAAACTTTGTCAAGATCAATGTGTAGAAGATGAACGCATTTTATGACAAAATGCTCTCTATATAATGACATTAGACATGACTTATTCCACATGAACACACACATGATAGACATGAACGATGAAGAACGCTTTCAACACATAATGCGCTCTCTACCGAGAAAAGCGGCTAAATAAATATTGTTATGGCATTCATGAGACGAAGAAATGTTATCTATAGGACATAATCCGCAAGACATATAATGTATGGAACCGCAATCACCATGATCGAAAACTGACACAGTGGGCGCCCCGCGGGGCTCACATTGTGCTCAGTGTTGGAACCACCATATCCCGCTATAGCAAATACGCGGTGCCATTCATACATGTGTCAATGCGTATTATGTCACGCAGTAGTATAGAGGGAGTCAAAATGATACCACCTAACGGTGGCATCATTTCTCCACCCTCTATACTACTCCACCACCCCCCGAAAAATCAAAAATTGGTTAACGAGGAAATTGTCTCCCACCAACCACGAAATATTCAAAATTGGTGTCATAAATACATCATGTTTTTTTCACGTCCAATTGAACATATAAATTTAATAGGTTATAATAAAATATTATAACAAAATGGATAATAAAATACACAACGAATTGGACGTTTATAATGATTTGGATGAAGGATTTTACGCTGTTGTTTCTACAGTATTAAAACACGTAAAATGACAATACTATGTGATATCGAATACATGAAATATCAGCGTAATTTATTACGCTGCGATAAAAACGTTGCATTTACAATATTAAACCGGCAATTATGTCGCCGGTATAAGTATCAAATTTATATAATGAAGCGACTAAATAGGATCGGAGAAACACTACCGAAACATTATCAAACTAATTTTATAAAACAGTTTAAAATCAAAGATTCGTTTACGGATATGCGTTTCTACAATATCGCTTTTAACGAAGAAATTGGAAAATTATTAGAAGAAATTGAAAATTATTGAACAGAACTAATTTATGTTATAAGCAGACGACAATGTTCCAATTACACGTGTTATGAACATGTAAATTAGGTGTCCATTTTATAGAGAGATTACACGATTAGGTCTATCGCGTATAAAGATATTAATAATTTGTAAAAATTAAAAAAAAAAATAGCAAAAGCCTCCACTCGTGCACAACACCCCCAGCGACTGGGCAGATTTCTAGCCGGCACCCAGCCACTGGGGTGTTGGGACCTTTCTTAAGCCCACGCATCTGTTGGCTCACATTCTGGGTCGCCTTGAACCCCATTGCCAATTCCTCTATTAAGAGAAACCAGCGAAGTAAGACGAGCCTATGTGAATGAATTTGGTTTCCGAAATTGCAAAGCTCTTAGGCAGAAATCTTTTAGGCCGGCACCTTTGAGCTACACAATTACATCGCCAAATACACACATATGCATAGACTGCTACCATTAAACAGACGAGGACGTCGTCATACCGGATCAACAACATAGCACACACGAGATGAGACCAATTGTTGTAAGGTCAACAAACATATATATACTCATCAGTTTCCTATACAACATACAAATGGTGTGCATATTATAATTATTTATTAATACCTATTGGCGAAAGAAAACATGTGATGGTTCGTTATTTTGTTAATTTTATAATTAATTTTATATTTTTTTTTAATAATTTAAAGCTGAACACTCCCTATTATTACATAGTAATTAATTTATGTTGTAACGACAATGTTTCAATTACACGGGTTATGGCCCATGCGTAAATTGATAGCCGAGGTAAACAGAGCCGATAATTCTCAGTGAAAAACACATGTTGTATAGGTATGTAAATTTGTTTACTGCACCAATATAATTTTGAAAAAATTAGGAAAATTATAAAATTAAGAATTTTTTTTTTTTTTTTAAATTATTATTTTTATTTTTTTTTTTTTAAATTATTATTTTTATTTTATTTTTTTTTTAATTATTTTTTTAAATTTTTTTTTAATTATTTTATAATGGTGCTGTAACATTTCCTCCGACTTTATTTCCAAGTTTTACCCTAAATTTATCCCAATCAGTACACTCAATTTTTGGCATGGTGGCGCGCGCCTTGATCCTTATATCATTTTTTAATTCTTCATATCTCCCCATTTCTTCCACCACGGATTCAAACTCTAAATTTGATATTTTCTTATCGGCCAACGCTTTGGACACCATAACGTCGATGCTATTTTTCTTAGACCTAGCGAGAACGGATATTCTATCATGTTTTCTACTTTTTTTCTCGAGTTTTCCACCCGCCGCCCTAATTACCATACAAAGTGTTCCAGATAAAACGGTAATTCCACTCAAAACCCCTGCAAGTGGAATCATTACAATTGTAGATAGCGTTGCAGCAGTCCCCGCCCCACACAACACAGAAACACTTGCCAGAACCGTACTAGATGCTTCAGCTATGTTTGCCGCGCGCCTATATATTATTAGAGTGTCTTTTTCTATTTGCACATTCTCTAACTAAAATATCCTGCATAGCGACGATATTATTCAACCTAAAATCTGAACTTTTTTCGTTAATTGAATACAGTGTTGGTGGAGTGGTATTGAGAGTTGAATACAGTGTTGGTGGAGTGGTATTGAGAGTTGGATACAGTGTTGGTGGATCGGTATTGACAATTGGAAGCGGTGATTCGTTCATAGTTAAATTTATTTCAATATATTAGTATTTACACAATAAGTTCAATTAACAATGAGACAATAGTGGAAGAACTCTCTGAGTCACCGATTTTCGTAACAAAGTTAATAACACTACCTTGGGAAAGTCTAATTCGATCATCACCGGAGAACGAAACCACCGTCGAACTATCTCCAGAGATTTTAGTGACTCCAACCCCCCGTTCTTCCCCATCTACTACAATATTTATCGCGACCGCGCCCAGGTTTACCATTAGCATTAACCGAGCAGACCGCCATTTGGATAACTTCACCTGCAGCTGTCATAGTGTATCCCCCATATTTATTACTCGCTTTGGCACCGAACGAATATTCATAGTGCCCCACAACCAATGGGCCCCGCTTCTCAGCCCAAACTGTTATGACACGTTTTGGTGTTTTCATTGTTTTCACTATTCCGGCAAGCGCATTGTTTGCGTTATATGCCTCAGTACGAATCTCATAAGAGGCCTCCTCAAGAGCTTTGGTCGCGGCTATACGATCATGTTTCAGTTTATCGGTTATTTTTTCATCTAGTTCAGTAAGTGTCGCTTCTCTGTTGAGAGAGTCCTCTAAGCGCAACGCATCATAAGCCTCCGTAATGGTTGCCTGGTGGTCTTCTAAGGCTTTATCAATACCCGACCGGGTCTCTTTTTGAAATTCGGTTATTTTTTCATCTAGTTTAGTAAGTGTCGCTTCTCTGTTGATAGAGTCCTCTAGAGCAACACCCTATAAGCCTCCGTAATATCCGCCTGGTGTCTTCTAGGGCTTTATCAATACCCGTTCGGACTCCATCAAGATCAAACCGGGTCTCTTTTTTAAATTTGGTTATTTTTTCATATAGGTCAGTAAGTGCCGCTTCTCTGTTGAGAGAGTCCTCTGAGTGTAACGCCCATAAGCCTCCGCAATGGCCTCTTTGTTGTCTTCTCGGACCCCCTCAACCCCCGACCTGGTCTCTTTCAGAAATTCGGCTATTTTTCCATCTAGTTCGGTAAGTGTCGCTTCTTTGCTGTGTGAGTTCTCTAAGCGCAACGCATCATAAGCCTCCGCAATGGCCTCTGCAAGGTTCGACTGGTGGTCTTCTCGGACTTTATCAATACCCGACCGGGTCTCTTTTCGAAATTTGGTTATTTTTTATCTAGTTCAGTAAGTGCCGCTTCTCTGATGAGAGAGTCCTCTGAGCGCAACACCTCATAAGCCTTCATAAGGTCCGCCTGGTGGTCTTCTCGTGCTTTCTCAATACCCGACGTGGCCTCATTTCGAAAATCGATTATTTTCCGTCTAATTCAGCAAGTGTAGCTTCTTTGCTGAGAGAGTCTTCTAAGCGCAACGCATCATAAACCTCCGTAATGTCAGCCTTACGGTCTTCTCGGGCTTTATCAATCCCCAACCGGGCCTCTTTTCTAAATTTGGTTATTTTTTTACCTAGTTCGTTTAGTTCCGTATGCGTTTCTTCACGACTTTGTGTATTCACAGCCAGGGCATATTCTCTAAGTTGTGATAGTAGACTCTTGTGAATCTCGTCCGTGGCCCTCGATATAGTTCTATTAATCAAGGCCTTTGTTTTTTGGGTAGTTAAAAAGTCGCCCTCTGTCGGGATGAATCCCCCTTCTGCAGGTTCCAAATTATTTGAATTTGTCACCCAATCGGAAGAACTACCTGGTCCGTATATACTCATAATGTTGATAATATATATTACGAACATGCGTTTAATTCTAAATAATTTTCTTAAAATTAATTAATTTGAAATTTCTAGGACGACCGAAATCGGGTAATCGTTCTTCAACTCTCGCCCTTTATCATCAGAATATAAATCTTCAAACTCGTGGATGTGTCCCGATTCCAAAACTTTCATCTCTGGGTGTGGGAAGTCTAACGTTACAGTCTCGCCATAGAAACAATCGCTGGCGGGCACAGTTTTCAGTAATGTGCTGGGGGATCCGTCTATCGTGTTGTACGATGTGTTCACCCGATCCAGGTGCACCCTGAGAGTTTTCGTGAAGGTGAAGTCCACCGGGTTATCACCGACGTACTCACCCGGGGTGAACACTCCTTTGTTTGAGGAGTATGTCTCTCTAAAAAACCGAGTTGAATACCCAACCCTGGGGAGACCACTACATCACTGCTGATGATCATTGTTGTGAGCCCGGTAGCATTCGATACTGTGAGGTTGATTATACCGTCAAGCTCTGAGTTGACAAAATCTTTGAGCTGTCTTATTCCCCACAGTCCGTGAGGCAGCTTTACACCTAATTGTTGTCCATCCTTCACATAGTAAAAACCCTTCACTCTTCCCCACATTCTGCCATCCAACCGTGAAGGTGATTGATCTAAGGCCTACCCGGCGTTTTCCGCAGCAGTTGTCTATTAATTTTTGAAGTTCACAACTCCTTTTTGAACATTAGTTATAGTAGCAAACATAATAATATCTTTCAATGGATACCAAAGCATTTAGCTTTAACTCTAATGTAAAGTACGCGGTCGGAGGTAAATACACACAAAAAGACGTTGTTAACCGCCTTGTACACCCAACCGTAACGGTTAGACCGGACAGTGGCTTTGCACCAACTTCCCTAACATCTTTGAACAATATAGGTTGCCCAAGATTACTACGATGGAGGTGGTAAACGGCTGGAAAGCAACACCGATGCAGTTTTGGCAGAACCAAATAAATTTCGCTGTATGGTGCGCAACAGCCGGGTGTGGAGTTTCATATAAAGCCATCTGACATCCAAGAATGTCATGCTCCGAAGTGTCTACAACTTTCACGTGTATTATACTATTAGGAGGATTCTCAAAGAACTAGGTATTTCACTACCTCAAGACGACGCCTGGGATCCCATTTCCAACACATATAACCGTATGGCCTTTGAAAGACTGTGTAACGAATTTTACGTTTCAAAAGACGCGGACTGGAGACAGAAAGCATTTCCTACCAGCACCGGCCTCGGGGACGTTCTCATTCACGGCCAGTCCGGGAATTGGACACAGACTGATTTTAGACACGATCACTCCGGTGACCACATCGTCAGTCGGAACGCCGGGAATTTTGACCCCGCGACTATGACTTTCGGGACGGAAGTGTCTGGAGGTCGACACTGTGGCGTGTTTTCTTGTAAAATGTTACCTCCGAAACTGGCTCACGTCGATTACATACAGCAGGCTGCTGAGGTTCAGAACGCGTGGGGTACATTTATGTTAGATACGGGTCTAGGGTTCACGCAGGCCGGGGTTACTCGCGTCAACGACTCCATTCGCACGTACGTCTGGGCCATTCTCGGCGCACAAAAACAAACTCGCAGTTCTATACTGGGCATGGGAACAGCGTTTGATGCACAAAAACAATTTTTGGCACTTGTAGAGGACGCCATCTCAGCTAGGGTGGACCTGGAGAAGGCAATCCAGAATTATCAAGACGTTTTGCAGACTGCCAGCACCCCAGTAGACTATGTATTTGGAATAGGTCTTTATATGGCGCCGAGCAATATGATACTACGAGACGACCCGGTTGACGGTTACAATAATCAGATCGTAATCGCCACCGTCAATCAAAAAATTGGCCGCAACGGGAACGTGAATACGGATATCATCAAGCGCACCCCCAACAGTGGAACCGATTTCATAAAACACAAAATGGATACACCTCCCCCAATTCGTAAATCGAACCCAGTACCCCCAATTCGTAAATTGGATGCACCATCGAGTTCCATCAACAGACCAATCGCGATTGGAAAAACACCAATCATCAACAATGTTGAAATTGGAAGCACAACACACGAGGAGGAGAAATTGGGTCTCGTCATCGCCCTCGTGGCGATCGGATTATTTACGCTTTGGTTGTAGGAACTCTCTGACAGAGAATAATAGGAGACCGGCGATTGCCACGATTAAAGCCCAAGTATTATTGGCTAGCCATCCGACCGTTTTTGATAATATAGATAGCAAGTAAGAAACGATACTTCCGATCAGTCCAGGTAGTGCGGCAGCCAACTTTCCTGCTAATTTAGCCAGGAGATTGGCGAGGGCTTTTAGTTGTTTTTTTATCCATTCTTTTACCCCACCGGATGGTGCTGGTGCTGGAGCTGGAGCTGGTGCTGGAGCGGGTGATGGAGCTGGTGCTGAACCACCTGTGATAGATAGAACTAGAGACGATATAGATAGAATTAGGGTCGATATAATCATGCTGAAAGCCGCGATGACGGTTATTATCGTGACGCCCTTCTCTCTGAACAGAGTGCGAATACGCGCACCGAGTGTAGTGTCCTCGTGCAGGACCCTCGAGATTGTTTCGCGGCTACGACTTAATTGACCGGAAAGCGTCTCACGGTTAGTTGAGGCAGCCTCCAATCGAGCTTCTCTTTCGTCCCGCAACGACCGCAGGAGTTTGTTGATCCGCTCGGTAGATTCTCTATCGCCCCGTGCTTGCTTTATTTTTTTTTCTTCTAGAGCGATATGTTTGTCCAGCGCTGAGAGTTTGGAGAGGTTATTGACTAGTTCGCCCCGAGTTGTTTGCAGAACCTTATCGAGTCCCCGGAGTTCGCGAAGAGGTAACGGTGGGTCAAACTTCGTGCCGTTTATTTCGTTGACCGTGGTTTCAATCGTGTTAATAACGTCGGTGGTTACGCGAGGGATTTCGCTGAGCTCGATCGTTTCTATAGTGGCGGCCGTCTTCTCCAGCGTTTCGTCGGTAGACTGTAGGGTTTTTACCATTTTTGTAGGCAGCGGCGCCTGAATGTCGTAGAGCACTCCGAGAGCTCGAGCGAGTAGTGCTCCATATCGCTTCAATGAAGAGGGTTTGTAGGAACTTGTTTGGGTTGTTCTTGTACGTCAGCAACATCCAGGTATTGCCCCATTTAACCCACAGGTCTCCTCTTTTAGTGCTGCGAAACTCCAACGTGGCGGAGATGCCGCTTTTAGACACTATACGCTCCCACCGTTTCACCAGAGTTTCCGTTTCCTCGGTAGACGCCAGCTCATTCTTGGAGATCCCCTCAGGAATCTTGGCACCACCCGCCATGCCGGAGTTTTTGGATTTGGCCTCCCACGTTTCGAAATGTGTACTCGCATCGGCGGGTACTCTATGAAGGACGTTTCGTCCTCATTACCAGCGTCCAAGTCCTCTCCGCGGCTAAATGGATAGGTATCATCAACATAATCATCATCATTGAGGTAGTCATCAACGTCCACGCCCTCTCCGCGGCTATATGGATAGAGATCATCAACATAATCATCATCATCGAGGTAATCTTCTCGGTCGCCCGTAGTGCGATCGAATTCGTCCATGCCAATATCGAGACCAGCCATCTTTAATAATTATTATTATATTAAAGACAAAACAATACAGGTTTAATAGTTTCAATAAAATTAATTATGTCTTCGAGTCAATACGGTCGCAAACTCAATCCATACCGCAGACTGCGTGAGCCCCTCGGGGCAAAAGGCGTGAGACAGAGTGTCGTTATTACGAACAACCCATCGACGATCGACCAGAACCAGCAGCTCTTAGTCCGCTTCCCCAACCTCGAGCTAACGACGTCATTGTTCCGGGTACTGTTCGCCTCGCTTTCACTATTTCGCTAACGTCGACGGACGCGGACCGAACCGTAGTTCAGAACTTGGGTCGCGCCATAGTCAAGAAGACTATGATAAAGATTTCTGGTAATGAGGTGATGTCGATCGATGACAGCGACGTCTACCATTGCTATCAGACCTGTGGAAGACGTCACACGAGCTTGAAAACGCTGTCTATCAAGGTATTGACACCAGCAAAAATAAGAACGTAACCAAACTTAGAATCGGGGCTGCTAACAAGGCAGATAACAACGCGAGTGACAACGCGGTCGCCGCTCTTACGGCAACCGCTTCTACATCCCGCTCGACTTTGAGTTGCTGGAGAGTCACATGCCCTACTATCAGAGCGCTTTGGCTGACCGCCTCGAATACGAACTAACGTTCAACGACTACGGCCGAGTTATCATAGCCACCGACCAGTTATCGACGTATACGATCGATAATGTTTCGCTGGAGTACGACATGGTCACGATGCCCGAACTAGCGCGATTGATCAGAACCCAGTACGCCGGGCGCGTTGCCATACTTTACGACCGAGTTCTTCGCCATCGCAAGATGCCGAAAAACAAAAGCGACACATTGTGGAATATTAACGTCAACGTACCCGCCCGCTCGATGAAAGGTATACTGATGTTGTTCGAGGATGCTCGGTTCGCGTTCGGTGCTAGAAAACCGACAGATTCTATTAACCCCAAAATCACGAAGGTAGAGGTGACGATCGAGGGAGTCCCCAATCAACTCTACAGCGCGGGTCTTCGCGCGCACCAGCAGTGGGATGAAGTAAGAAAGCAGTTTGCTGCCGGATCTAGCGCTCTGGAGGAGGTTGCAGCAGTTGCTAAAGACCTGCATCTCTCGGCCGTCTCCCTCGCGGAGTTCCTGAATACCAAATACGCGTTATGGCTAGACATGCGAGCCAGCGACGATGACCAAATACACGGTAGCGGACGCCAAGTTTGAGAACGCTAGTGAGGGTGTGTGACGATCCAGATAACCAAAGAGGCGGACGGAGCCGGGCCATTGAACGTGTACTTATATATAATTACAGACGCACAACTCAACATCGAAGATGGTCGATACGTATCAGCGATCTACTGATTTAATAAAAAAATCATCTAACGATTTATTAATACATAATTTTGAAAAAATTAAGAAATCTAGCAATCAATACCAATTCACAATTGGAGATGCTCACTCCGCCATAATATGTGGGCAGACAGGATGTGGAAAAACGGTTTTCATCCTCAACTTACTCGAGGGATCCTACCGCGATGCCTTTCGTCACATTGTGATCCTATGTCCCACTGTGCGACACAACGATACTTATCAGCGGTGCCCGTGGATATGGACCGACCCTGAGGTATACGTTATTGACCCCGGTGATAGGCTTCACGATTGGTTGCGTGGTTTATACCAAATATTTCAGGGCGAGCCCACCCTATACGTGATTGACGATTGCTCAGCCAAGGCGGCGATGACCAAAAAGAAGGACATGCTCTCCGAGCTCGCATTTTCTGGCCGCCATGCGAGGCAAAGCGTATGGATATCCACTCAAAAATACAACGCCGTCCTCAAGGATCTGCGCGAGCAAACGAAATGGGTCCGCCCTCTTTCACTGCAAGGACCGAGACTCATTCGATGACTGTCTTCGAGAGAATGACGTTATCCCAACGCGCGAGGAGCGCCTGGAGGTTCGACAGATACTTTCGAAAACTAAGCACGCCAAGCTTCTGCTAAAGACTGATCAACCAACTGCTTATAAAGTTATCAACTAAATCTAACGATTTATTTAATAATTAATTAAAATTTTTGAAAAAATTAGGAAAATTGCAAAGTAATAAGCTATTGCAATGCTTATCAATTGCTTAGCAAATACTGAACAATGCTTAGCAATTGCTGAACAATGCTTAGCAAATGCTGAACAAATGCTGAATAATGCTGAATAATGCTGAACAAATGCTGAACAATGGTTAACAATGTTAACAATTTGGTGCTCCGCTGCGAGCTTTGTTGCGAGCATAATGGTGATCATAAGTATCGGGTGGTGCGCATTTATTATTTTAATAATTTTGAAAAAATTAAATAAATATGTTAAAGTGATGAGAGTTGTTAGAATAGTTAAATTAATTTTAAGAAAAATGAACTGCGACGAACTTCTCGATCAGCTAATAGAAGAAACCTCAACTCCGACTGCCAACAATAATGATCCGACAGAGCAATCGGGATCTGGGTTGAGTGCAACGACTCCGAATGAAAATGAAAATGCGGCGCGACGAGAGCGGCTAGCTGCGCTGGTTGCTGGGGGCCAATCGGAGCATTATCTCGGTAGGCGTCTCTCAGTTTTTCAGGTGGATAAGATGTCAGATGCGGAGATCGATAAAATGTATGCGCGATACGAATCCAAATTGGGAGCAGAGATGACAAAAACTCTTGGATCGGCGGCTATTCATTTGTACGCTACCGCCGTTAGTAGACTTCTCCCTATACCAAACACTGCGGGGTTGATTGATGATCTAGAGACTGACCCTTTTATAGGACACACTCTTAGAACGGCATGCTGCTCAATTTATCACAAGTTTGGAATGTACTTAGCTCCACTAACAACCGCGTTGACCACGGGTAAACACTGTCAATTTGGACATATATGCCCACGAACTATAAGCTCTAATATTAATATTATAAATGATGACACAAGACACACCCACGAGAGTGACGGAGTTGAACCAGATTGCTCCAACACAATCGAACCAGAGTGTTACTCCGCCACTGGATGACATACCGCATATAAAAAATCCCAAAAGACAGGCAGCTGGGCGGGCGGCGGCTGCCACCCGAAAAGTTAAACAAGATAAAATACTCGCCGAGCTTCGAGAGGCTAAACTCCAATCGAGATTGGGGACGGAGACAGCAAAACATCTGAATACAGAGTTGAGTACAACAACACCCCCAATTCACGAATTGGAAGCACACTCAAATTCAAAGAATTTGTCACCCAATACCAACTACCGTTGGAGTTGGGCTGAACCCAAATTCGTGAATTGGAGTTGGGTTGTTGGTGGTGGTCTGGCAGTTGTTGGTGCCCTGTGCGTGTGGAAATACCAGAAACACAACCAGCCAGTGTTCAGAAGAAAGTTACTAAACACCAATCATCAACAATGTTGAATTTGGATGCGCCCCATTTAAACATTGATCGCGACCCATTTTATATGCAATAATTATAACAATGGCTGAACAAGATGGTAAAATGTTAGTGAATCGCTTTATCACGCCGTGGTGATATCGGGTTTCAGTATCGGGTATGCTCGACTATCAAAGATGGCCCTAGGAGGAACCGCTCCCAAATTGGACTTTACTGTGAGAGACGTAGGGCTCGCGACCTTAGATGTAGCGGCCGCAGTTTGGACCCGAGATTATCTAGTTAAAGCTGGAATTCTACCAGTTAATATATGGAAATAAATGGCTTCAATCGCAGTAATAGTAGGTGGTGCGCTTGTAAACGCATTGGCGTTCAGCGGTAGCAACTTTTATATTCTCTAAAATGAAAAGCTCGAACGTGGATGAGGAGCGTAAGCGTCATGATTTAGCTGTAGAACAACTCAATAGCGCAAAGGAAGCATGGTCGAAAAAACGAACCGCCCATCTGGACTGGGTCAATGAAGAGCTTCGCCGCGAAAATCACGCCGCGCAAACTTTTCAGAACGTTGAAGAAGCCAACCGCGAGTACGCGCTGGCATATCCGCACAAAAGTCTCGATCCAATGGATCCCGAGCCCCAACTTTCAGATTTCTATGTACCGTCAGAGCCCCAAAAGGACCGCGAGATCGCGTTCATCATCGTGGGAATGGGTGTGGTGGGTCTCGCCGGCTATTATATTCAATCGAGATTTTAAATTAATTAATTAAAACATTTTTTTTTTATAAATATATATATATATAGAACGATGTTAGTTGACGAACTTTATAACGCTATGATTGATGTAGGCTACACTGCCCAAAAACATCGTTTACCTGGTGCAAAGAGTAATATTCGTCTGGCCCGAGATTGTCTCGAGGACGAAAAAGCGGCCACCCTTTTCGCAAAGCATGTTTAGATTCCTCCCCACCAATCCTGGGAGATTGGATGAATTAGATTCCCCTCTCCTGTTCCAACCCAAACGCGATTGGGGCTGCAGCGACAATCGCAATTGTACTTCCAACAAAGGTTTATTATTACCGGACGAACTGGCGAGGGCATGTTGGAGATTGTCCGATATATTAGAATACTTCGCATACGATGAACACGCGCAAACTTGATACCAAACTAACGCGCAAGCTGTCGAATACATACTATAGTCCACGCGGCTACTGGAAGGGACTCGCGGCCATCAAGAACCATCGCGGCGGCGACCAAGGTTTCAGAAAACGCTGATCAAGGAATGGCTCAAGAGCAGGCCATCTGGCAGATCTATTTACCACGCCGCCTCACAATATTCCGCGCCCAAAATTCGACGTTCCGGTGCCGAACCAAGTTCACCAAGCGGAATCTCACTGTTTCTTCCTCCCTCACGATCGCGTCGGTCGCAAAACGTACAAGTACGCACTGAACAATCGTTGACGTAGCGAGTCGTTACAAGGGGCTGAGCCGTTGGCCACTAAAGAGTCTAAAGAAGTGGCCGAGGCTCTTCCATCCCGAATATAAGAGGAGGTTCCTCTCAAATGGCCGAATCTTCTCCAGGTCGATCCCGGCCGCGAGTTCATGGGCGCGTCTCTCATCTATTGTCTAAGCATAAAGTTTCTATCAGAACGCGGCCGCGTCAACATCCACCGGGACCAGGGATCGTGGAACGCTTCAATCGAACCCTGGCTGAGAGACTGTTCGAACAACCAATACGCTAAAGAACTTGTAGACCCTCATTCGCGATCGACCGAGTGGGTGGCCAGACTGCCCGCCGTGGTCTCCACACTGAACGGAGAGGTGACCAGATTGATAGGTAAGAAGCCTGTAGATGCTATCAAGTTTAAAAGGGTGACGAGCAAGCCCTCTGCCGTCTCGCGCGGCGCACCCGTTGGTTTAGAGGAGCAGCGACTTCCATCAGATATTGACGTCCGGTACCTCTATCAACCGGGAGAGCTCGAAGGTGGCAGCCGCGCGCGACTGATCCAGTGTGGTCAATGAATGTATATCATCTGGATCGCTCTATTACCAAACCTGATGAGCCCGTGCTCTATTATTTGACTGATGGTCCATCTCGCGGTTTTTGGTTTTGTTCGCGAAGAACTTCTTATGGTGCCTTCTGACACCCAGCTACGACCCCCCGTAAGATTCTTTAGAGATGTTCGGTATGTATTCCGTCTGGTAACACGCGTCTTTTATCGTAGTATGCCGAGAGTCCTAATTTTTGTTGACAGTACGTTTTTCATAACGCCGTCTTTCATTTTAAATCCTCTATTTTGTGCTACATCTATAATGTGTTTTCCATCTTCTGTAGTTTCACTTAGTACTCGTTTATATCTATCCCAATTTAAATTGTTAGTTCTCTTGGACATTCCTTTCGCAGAGTTTTTATTAATTTTAATTTGTTCCAAATTATCTTTAGTGAAATTAATTTTTTCTACAAAATAACACTTACTAGATAACGCTATCGCCCTATCCCCGCTAAATTCCATTTTGAAAAGTCCGGGCTCTCTTTCGCTCCATTTATCCCAAGCCAACCATTTATTTTTTTCTTTTTCAAACTCGTCTAGTAAGTTAGGTCTAATCAATTCCTCTATCGTTTTCCACTAACTCCTATATACATACTATCTGTATCCATCTGTATTAATTCAAAGTCTTCTCTTTTTATGTATTTATCTAGAAATTCGTAGTAAAATTCCAACATTCTCAATTTAGCTAGTTGATAAACCGCTATTCCACAATGGAATGGTCTCTTTAGCGCACACCTGGGTTTTCTTGAAGATATTTCGTACGCATATCCTATCTCTTCCAAATCATCAAAGAATGCAGATCTTAACGCTTTGTCAACAACAGTTTTCGTCTTGTGTATATGTCGTATTTAAATGTCTCTCGTTGCCTCTATCATTTTTCCCACAACACGAATTGCCTAATAATTTCATTATATCCGCTACTGGTTTCTTATTTGGTTCTACATCGCCTGTTCGTCTTGCGGCTGTAACTTCTTTTGCGAACCATTCGAAGGGTTTACCACTAATATATCTATAACACGATGAACTCCCGTTATTTCTAGGCCGTGTTTTAAATACCATTTCAACAGTGGCGCGTACAGCAATACTTTAGTGGCGGTCATAGATCCCACCAATTTTCTTCCATTTCCTCTAGTTCTTCCAGTATCTTCCAAATATTTTTAACATGTGTGTGGGAACTTCATCAACCTCTACTTCTCTGTTTATAAATATTGGGGACATTTCAGAAAACTTATGTTTTTAAGTTGTGTGGAACTTCTATATCCACCTCCGCAAACCCAAACCAGTCTCCAGATAAAACTCTTTTACAAAACTTTTTAATAAATTTAGGGTTATGTGGGTGTGGGGTATCTATATGGTGTATAGTTTCTCTCCCACACGGCATCTCTTTATTTAACGTAGATAAATATAACGCGTTTGCATCGTACCCAAAACAGCCTTGCAAGGTTTTGTTTATCTTTCATTTGATCTAATATTGGAAACACCGGCTTCTGCATAGCGTGTAAATACTATTGATGGACCACCAACTAGAGCGTCCTTCATCATTTCGTATGTTTCTTCTTTTGGTGCATATAGAGCATCCTCCGGTATAATCGTCTTGAAGATTTTTGTTCTTTAATGGTTCCTCTCAATAAATATTGTATAGCTACTCCAGGTAGTGTTACCGCATCTTTGAAAATATCCACACCTCTGTGTTTATAAAATTCACACATTTTTTCCACCGCTTCTAGGAACGGTGCTACATCTAAATCGTTATAATATTTCAACCAATCTCTGAAAGTTTTCATATTATTTTCTTCGAAAATTCTACGACATTTACTTAATTCTGTTTCATCTATTAACATTTTCCCATATAGTTTGGAATACCAATTCTCTATATCGGGTAGTCCTGGGTAATCCAGTTTGTCTGGAGAATCGAACCACTCATAAGGAAAGAAAGATTTCTGTCCTTTGCAGTCGTAGGCTTTTATCCAACTATCATAACTTACACCAGGTCCTAGATAAAGTATTACATCAAGAAATCTAAATTCTGGAGTAAATAGAAATATTGTTGCGTTTGCACGTTTTCCGACCATTACTTTCTTTGTTGTTGATGTCAGTTCGCCTACTAGGTATTTCTTTCTTTATTAAGTTTATATCGTACTTACTGCTGTTAAAACCTATAACCGGTACTTGCTCTATCCACTGTTCGATTTTGGCGATTTGGTTTTTACGTAAATGTTCTGTATTAAACCTATATCTTGACCACACTTCTTCTCTTATAGCTTTTTCCCCTGACTTTCAAATCTTCTACGAATTTTTCTATAAGTTTTGCGGGATCTTTATCACAAATATGAGTTACTGTTCCTGAGAAATTATCTCCTATACTAACCGCTTGCCGGAACGTGCTCAGCTTCGTACTCTAAACTATTACCGGTAGTTTCAACTTCTGGCTGGAGATATGCCTCAAAATCGTATACTATCTGATATGGATAAAGAGTAGTGTCACAACCGATCTTTATATCTTTACCCGTTCTTTGGAATTCGCATTCCCACATAACTACTAGGTTGAATTCTTTGCTTTTTCTAATAACTTTATCTCTTCTCATAGTGGATGCGCGTTCTTCTTTTCTATGCTTTGCATGAATCTCACACCCGTGCCAGTAACAGCCGTGATATTGATATACGGTATTGGTTTTGGACAGTATCCATCTACCGGAGCTCCTAAAATCCATCTTTCACCTCCGTGTCCGCACTGTTCGTGGTGAATGTGAATTCCCTCCCGCTTTTCCACAGAATACATCCAATCGATCGCCCCATAACTGTAGAACCTTTTGGGTAAAACGCTTTCTCGAACGACGAACGCGGGCGCTCTAAATAATTACCATCACATTATTACTTTTGTCTCACCTCTCATACATGTTGGTCCGTGTCTCTTCATATTACTCGCTTTCGTGAATTTCTGCTTGCAATTATCGCAGGCGTAAATTTTAGATAGGTTTTTAAGGTTTTTTATCAGAAATGCGTGATTATTAAACAGTCCTATTGTCATTGGTTTATTACCTATTACCTTATAGTGCGCTGGTACCTTTTCAACCACCATACATTACATTCGGTGGGTTGATATACTTCTATACCGATTTTAAAAAACTCTTCAACCTTTTTCAGATCTGAAAAAGAAATTGGTGAAACCACATTACTACCGAAATATTGCTTACTAAGTTCTTTCGCCTTTTTGTACATCTGTCAGGTCTGATCTTTTTATCAAGGTGCATAGCTAGACACCTGAACAGACAAAGGTCGTCATTATACTTATCTAAAGAATACATACCTTTTCTATTCCTCAACCATTCTGGAAGTTCTCCTCCTGCTGCTTCTTTGGATTGTAGTCCCAAATCTATTCCCCTACTACCCTGTATTCGCTTTACAAACACCTCTACCCATCTTACAAACTTCCACTTTGTATTTGGTCTGTCGTTATTTTATCGGACATTATTCGTGTTTGCTCCTTATCTGACAGCCATTTTTTAACGGTTTTCATTGATGATAGTGGTTCGCTACCACCGAGATTTTTGTGAAATATTATAGTTTTAGGTTTTCCATTTTTAATTTCCTCCATATGTTCTAGCTTGTAAGAATATGAATATCTCAAATAAAAATTGGTTGTTAGATACGGAGCGAGTTTATCAGACATGCGTTCAGACTCGTTAATGTTAATGTTTTTACGAAAGGATAATGTAACTACCCGTCTTCCATTTTCTACCTTTTCCAATGTTTCATCGTGAGCCCCCAATATTTCTTCACCTTTTTCCACTATCGCGCGAACTATAGATTTTTTCTTATTATTTTGTATTGGGCGTCTCAAATTATTGGTGCTTGAAGGTAATTCTTTAGAATTAATTACACTAGCCCTTAGCTCCGCAATACTTTCGTTTTTGAATTCTGTTACCAACTTCCTCCGCTAGTGAGAGGTCTTTAAATGCCCCTCTTTTATAGGCGCGGGTAAACCGCTTCATAAACGCCTCATTCTTTGTGGCATTTATCAGCTTTGTCAACCCCCTAACTCTCAACCGTTTACTATAAGTAATCCCTAGAGATTCGGCTTCTCTTCTCAAACTTTCTATTTCTGATCTAGTTTCTGACGTTATCATATTTTCTGTAAACGCCTCATTCTTTGTGACATTTATCAGCTTTGTCAACCCCCTAACTCTCAACCGTTTACTATAAGTAATCCCTAGAGATTCGGCTTCTCTTCTCAAACTTTCTATTTCTGCTCTAGTTTCTGACGTTATCATATTTTCTGTAATATACTTTTGTGTATAACCTATGAAATTTATCTGTTCAATGGTGCTTGAAAACATTATGTTTTTTTCACTTCTAATTGAATATAAACATAAACATATACATATATAATGGAGTGTGAGACTTGTTGTAAGACGTTTACGCGTAAAGAATATCTACGAAGGCATCTAGCGAGACGTAGAAAAATTCCTTGTGTCCCCCCGCAATTTCAATGCCCCAGATGCCCTTGTAAATTCGTTAGTGCCCAAACTCTTTGTAGACATAAGCAACTACGCTGTCAGGTGGCTACAGGTGAACGTGGTAGACTAGAGCTGGTAGAATTAGTTGCTGATCTACGGAATCAATTATCTATATCGGAGGAGGAAAATATGGAGTTGGAATATAAACTATTGCGTGAGGACGCATTTAAATCGGAAACTTATTAGAAGAAATTCATAAATTTACTGTCGAAAAAACATGATGTATTTATGACAACGAGACAAAAATAAATCCTTTTTAAGACTATCGTTTTATCTGTTCAATTGGACGTGAAAAAAACATGATGTATTTATGACACCAATTTTGAATATTTCGTGGTTGGTGGGAGACAATTTCCTCGTTAACCAATTTTTGATTTTTCGGGGGGTGGTGGAGTAGTATAGAGGGTGGAGAAATGATGCCACCGTTAGGTGGTATCATTTTGACTCCCTCTATACTACTCACGCCATGACAAGCAGTGCCTAACCGAAATGCTGAGTCCTGCTGCTCCAGGTCGACTTGGACACGTTCAATAATGCCATCACAGCATCATGAACGTGTCCCGCTGGTTCAGTGAACACTGTTGATCCTGATCCGAAATCAGATCTGTGGTGTGCTTTCTGATCTGGGCACACTGTTCACACGTTCGTTTAATCTCTTCCTGTCGTGGCGAGACAACGTTATGTACAAATTTATATGCAACAACATTCCACCGACTAGCTAGTAATCCCGTCCAATATCCATACATTAACTGTGCCTGATTGTTTATACTGTGTCGCATTTCCTATCACAATCTAAATTGTTGGTTATTAGCCCAATGATACCAGACCAAGATGTGAAACAGGGTTGATCCTGATCAGAATGCACATAGGTACAGTTTGATCTGGGCCTACACTGTTCACAGCGTTGCTCCTGATCAGATTGCACGGTGCACTTACCGACCTGGAGCTTCAATGGTCTTACGCGCAGACATTCCCCGTTTATCTGGTGAGTCATATATATATTAAGTAATCTGGTAAATAGTCCTTCATTGTCAATACTATACATCGATAATAACCTACCTCAGGCAATTGTATCTGTGCAATCCGTTACCCACAGGTCACACTCACGGTACTACATTGTAGATACAACACTTGAATGTCGATCATTGTCTGAACTGTTATCATGTAATTGACAACTTTGAACGTGAAGTGGCCCTGATTCCGGGACGTCAAGATGCCTGTATTAAGCAGATGTGGCGTCGCGAAATTAAGGCCAATTCAGCTTTACCTACACTTAATCATATACATGATATATACTGCTACAAACTAGGTGCAAATTATTTATTTTATATTGTATATTTACACATGCATTTGTTACCTAACATTTGAAAGTGACATATAGGTCCATAGGGCCGGGTGTTTTCGTCAATATTATATTGTACATATTCCCTGTTTCGTTTAACACATGTCACTATAATAAACAAATTACTTATAGGTGAAAACATATTTATAACATAATGAATATACATGTACGAAAAAATACCGTCACGATTACACAATGCTAGAATCAAAGCTGACATCAAGCCACATTGAATAGTATTAATGAAAATTAATTTCAATAACACTGATTCTAAAGTAAAATAAACCTGATAAACATAACTACATGAAATACTTTTATCTCTGAACAATACATACATAGACCCACATGGTAGGCATTTGCTGAAGCCGTTATAGATATACATTGTTCTCATTGGATGTAATAAAATATTAAATTATTATTATATTGTATTATTCGGTATCACATGAATATCGAATGTATAAAACTACAGTGTCATCCTTTAATTAGGTATCATAATAAATTTTGTTAATACATGTTGAATTAATTTGCCCACATCAGATTCATGTCTGTACGATATATTAGAATCGTTTGTATCAGAAATCACGTCAATATGTGTATAGCACGGATGTCTATATTCAAAAATATAAAGTGTACCCCACGCTTATCCGTGTACGCCTGGCTCCACCAGGCAACCCACACGTGGGTATGTATTCTAATGAACTTATGCTCCAGTCATAGTGTCACGTTTTTGCCGCGCCGTTGTGCCCCGTTTCTGACACCCACGATATGGAAATTTCAGCCGGGTGCCACGATGTGCCACGTGCTAGCCACGCTGTCGCCTCGTTGTAGTCCCGTTGTGACACGATTGACAGGTGACAACGAATATCAAAGTCGGGTTATGCCTCGCTGCCGCCACGCTATCGTCTTGTTGTCGTCACCTTGTTCCACGCTGTGCTTCGTTATGCCTCGCTGCCGCCACGCTGCAACCACGTTCAGCTAAAACGCGTCACGCACTGGCTGGCTGGCTGGCTGGCTGGCTGGCCTAATTATAAACCAAATCATTACTGATTTGACTTCCGAGCGAGGTACATCTCCATTCTTACATATGCAATGAAGAAAACAGATTGCCACCATATTGTCCAGGAGGGCTCTACCCCAGGCACCCCAGGAATAACAGGAAGAAGATGGGGATGCAGCTGCAGCAGCCCCCGCAAGAGGTAGAGGCCGTGGCAGGGGCCGTGGAGCCGTGAGAGGGGCAGCGAGGACCCCTGGTGAAGAAGACCAGTCTAGGGAGGGTCCACGAGCACACCAAGCACCCGCAAGGGAGAGGTCTGCCCCCATAGTGCTGTCTGATGCCCAAAAGGAGGACATAGTGAAGTGGATACAGGCAAACGAATGCCTGTACAACAAGGGTGAGTCTATTTTACTTGTTCATTTTTATCTATATTTTGTTTTTATTAAATTATTTTATTTTTTATTATTTATATTTGTATTTTTCTTGCGGGTAGATAAATGGCAATGTACAGTACAGCATGATGTAGCATTTTTTACATTTCCTTCCTATCCATACTTTTTTATTTATAGTTTTCAAGATTTTTCTATTTATGTAGAACTTTTTGACAACATGTAATTATTTCTGAGAATAATCAACTTCTTTTTCATGTTTTATTATGTGCACAATTTTTAAATATATTTTTTATCTTTTCTCTGGTGTGCATTCAAATTTTATAAATATGACGCACCGTGACAAAATGGGGCCTATGCGACCAGTATAGCCCCAGATCTGCCTGCGCATTCAGTCTGAGAAGCATTCTTAATGCATCTAAAAACAGTTCAGATCCTTTTCAGAATGTGGACGTCCGCAATTTTATCAGGATCTACACTTATCGCAAAGTCAATAAGCCTTGTTTTCTCATGGTGTTTCAAAAATACATTGACTGACGTCGGAAGGGTCGTGGGTTCGAATCATCGCAGCGGAACGAATTAAAAATTATATATTTTAAGAATGTTTTCCTGTGTTATATCATTGCAGGTCACCCCAAGTACAAGGACAGTGAGCATAAGTTTCAGCTGTGGATGGCCAATGCTACTGAGTTGGGCATCACGCAGAAGGCCCTCATGACCTGGTGGCAGAACCAGCGCACTAAGTATGACCGCCTGAAATGTTCCGTGGGGGCCAGTGGGTCTGGGCGCAAGGAAGACAGCGAACAAGAGATGTGGTGTCGCAGCTTCCAATTCTTGGGGCGATTCGTCGCCCGGACACTCGTTAAGCGTGGTGTTGATGTAAGTTACCACATTTTTGCCAATTTTATATATCTCTTTTACACAATACAATGTGCAATTTCTACTTAACAGTACAGTACAGTGACACAGTGTACAGCAAATGTCAGCCGTCAGTATTTAATTTCTCATTTACACCGTACTGTGTCAATATTTTCAGGTCTTTAAATGTGTTGAGGTCTACAAATTAATATGTCTACATATATGTTGCATGTTTGATATATTTCAGCTTCAAGCCCGCATGAGACAGAGATATCCAGAGATGGCACAACCAGAGACCGAGACACAGACCGAGTCAGAGACAAAGGGTGACGACGAGGTAGATAGTACTGCTGGTGCGACCGAGACCACCGCCCCGGCCTCCACCACCGCCACCCACATGAAGAAGAGAAAGCAGTCCAAGTCAGAGGAGTCCCCGTACGTACCGGAACTGCAGGAGGTCATAAAGCGGTCTGCAGAGCTTCAGGCGCAGGTGGCCACGCAGATGGCCGGTGGCTCTGATATCTACAGCAGGGAGAGACACAAGTGGGGCGCATGGATGTCGTCTTCGATGCAGCAGATTCATGACAGTCTCTGGCAGAGGTGGGTTCAAATTGACTTTATTTATTCTTTTCTATTCTTTCTTTTCTTTCCTCTAACTATCTTTCCTCTCTTTATTGTACACAGAACAGTGTACATGACAGTACAGGACAGCACAGCACAGTACAGTTCTATGCATTTTTACTTTATTGAACACAGTACATTGTACAAGACAGTACAGTACATACATTGCAGTATGAATTTGTATGAAAATGTGTTTAATTTAACAAAATATTATATTAATTTTGTGATGCACCATGGGAAAACCGGGCTTATTGATGTTTTCATCAGTGTAGTTCCTGATTATATGTCATGGTGCATCACATTTGTATTCTGTTGAGTAATTACAGATTGGAGGGCCGAGCCAGGTTCAGCAGAGTGTGGGACACCTTTGCTCCGTACAGCAGCCCCTCTGTGCAGTACCTCCCAGCGTGGCAGCACCAGTACCAGGACCCCACCGTCAACCCCAAGCATGTTGTGGGCATGCTCACCAGACCCGCTCAACCATCATCAGCGTTCTGGGGCAGGTTGCCCAGTGCCATTGGTGGGGCGCCACCGCCATCACCAGCACCACGACCCTGTATGAGTATGTCGGCCCAGGTCACACAGCCACCGGTACAACTGCCGCACGTCACCATGCCAGAGGTGACGCGTTCGCTGTCTGCTGCACATGTGACCTCACCTTCTGTACCTGAGTCGTATACTGTGGTGGACACACACCCCATTTCTGCAGCGTCAAACATCAGCTTCGCCGTGAACTCTTCTGAGTTTGCTGACCAGGACATCAGCACCGTTGACAAGTAGGGATTGTGCCACAGACTGTGCCATAGACTGTGTTAGACTGTTATTTTTTCGAATAACATTGTGATTTTGTATGACAAGTTATTGTGGTTTTACAAATGTCATATGGTGTAATATTGCCTGTTTGGAAGTTGTGTTTACCTCAGGCGATAGTCGAGCGTAAATGCAGCTTCTAAACAGGCAACATTACACTATATGGCCTGTGTACAATCACCATAACGAATTTGTCATACCGCAGTCCATTTATTACACCTAGTAGTATATAGGGTATTAGTTCGTTACCGCGACTAAGGGGAAACGAATTGGTGGTCAATGGGGTAACCCCCAATACCAAAATAGGTAATATTTTATATGGGGTCCAAAAAAGAAAATGTATCACCACCCTCAATTCGCGAATTAACTTGGGTGGAATTAATTTTTCGAATTTTTTGGGGACAATAAATTCGAAAAAACGGATTAAATAATTAATTATGTAATTAATTAATTATGAGAAATTATGAGAAAAGATGAGAATTATGAGAAATTATGAGAAATTATGAGAAATCGCTAAACAAAAAGTAGCTGAAACCATTACGGATTATGTCACTTATAGAAATCCGCCATATTGAACAAATATAACATCTCTTTATAATTAATAATTAATTCCCAAGATTGGGAAAGTATATTTACTAGTATATAGAAATACATTATGACAGTTGCCATAAAAAATATGAGACGGATGCCGAGGAAACCGAATGTACCTCACAAACTGATTAGTGAGGCAGCGATTTCCCCAGCCCAAAGAACAATACAAACACCTCCCAAAATTCGTCGTAATACGAATAAAAAGGAGATAAAGTCCCCTCCACGGGGATCCGAAAAACTTCGTGAATTACGGTCGGAGGCCTCCAAATTGGAAATAACTTTCCCCCCAAATGTGCGGGCGAAAGGCCTGACTAAAATTATAAATGAGGCGAAGAATGAGGAATTTATGGAAAGACTGGTTTATGCGTACAAATCGAGAAAAACGGATGATGGGGGCAGATTGAGAAGATTGCGCCTTAACAATGTAACCCCGCCGCACTATACAAAAAAAGCCAAATCTTTAGCCGATGAGGCGGTATTGAGTCTGCGCGGTAGAAATATTGTGGTACCCCAAAAACGAATTCCTAAAACCGACCTGTTAAGGAAAATAATAAACGAAGGCGACGACATTCTGGACTATTACATACGGACGGAGGGTAAAATAGTGAAAGGGCGCACCACAGTAACTTATCACCTTAAAACGGCGCACCCAAGTAAATATAACGGAACGAATAATGTCAGAGATCGCCCCAATGCTAACTGGGAGTTTCTACATACGTTATTTATTTTCATACAAATTGGCTCACATCGAGCAGACCGACACACGTGGTAGGCCGGAAACGATAATATTTCATAAACAACTACGCGGGAGCCCCTGGTTGAGATAATACGAGGACGCGAATGAATGGATTGCCGAACAGGAGGAAACTATATTGAACATCGATAACATAGACCGCCCGAGCACCAAATGGACGTTTGTTAGGTGGGCTGGCGTTACGATTAAATTAATTATTTCATCTAGCGCAGATGATGCGGGCATGAGATCCTCGAAAGCGGCGGGGAGGCCGCTTCCCGAATAGTTGCGATATCGGAAGGGGATAAAACCGTTGGATAAATTTAACGACGAGCTTTGCCTGTTTAGATGTATCGTTCTTCACACGACCGATCTGCGAGCAGACCGCTGTCTCACACAAACGCAAGATTTGGTGCACGAATATATTCTTTTCTGTAAAAGAAAGGGGTGGAAAAGACCAGCCGGCCCTATAATACTTGACGATATCAAAAAAGTGGAGGAATGTTTTAAACTCGGAATTGAGGTGTATGAACCAGTCGAAGAGGGCACATGGTATTTAAGAAAAATGGCGGCGCATTACGAAGAAATTGGTACGAAGAAAATGAAAATCGGTATTTACAATAATCACGCATTCCTGATTACCGATATGAACAAAACCATCAACACCCTCTGCTGCTACGGGTGCAATCAGCGATTCACGCAATCACATAGTTTAAAACGGCACGCGCTCACCTGCATGCGAGGGGAGACGAAGTTCACGTGTAAAGGCGCTCAGATCGACAGACCAGCATCCGCCTATGAAAAGGCCTTTTAAAAGACCCCAGATCTCACGCGAGCGCGAAGGCGACAAGCTGGATAAAATCGTTCACCGGGCGTGATAAACCCCATATCCACACTACGCACTGCGGCCACGGCGGTGAAAGGTTGGTGGGTGGAGAGCCAGTCGACGGATTTTGTGAGGAAACTAACACGGTTTACCAATTTCATGGATGTTATTGACACGGGTGCCCTAAGCACGCTCCCACAGAAATGGAGGATCCGGCAACACACGCCGTCAACGAGCTGCTGCGGGAGGCGGCAGCAGATCGTTACCGCGACGAGGTCCAAGACGAGGCCGCCAAATGGGCGCAGATGATTGGGCTCGCGGACGAAGAAATGACAATAACTGAGGGCGAAGAAATGTCCGCACCTCCAATCGCGATTGGGGGCAAAGAGAAGGACAATAAAGAGGGCAAAGACAAGGACGACAAAGAAGCCAAAGAAAAAGCCAACAAAAAGAAGTACGACGAAGCGAATGACACCAGAGAGAAGGTGGTCGCGTGGGCAATTGAAAAATTCAAAAAAACTCTCACGAGAGACGCTGCGATCGCAAAGGAGTTTACATTAATTACTATTTGGGAGTGTGATTATAAGGACTTGTGGGATGAAACACGGCGCCCTCCGATAATCGTGTATCCGTACCAGATTGTGTACGATTTTGAAGCCTATTTGTCGAAAACTAGCGAAGGTGATAGTCGATGCAGGAGTAAGAAAGGTAATCTCGAATTTGTAAACGAGCATGTATGTGCCCATAAGCGTGAGCATCGGCGAGAATTTATGTACCGAAATAACTCACATATGTGAAACGGATCCAGCCAAATTGGTTGCCCTATTTATGGAAAACATACAAAAAAGGGGGAAGGCGATACGCGAGGCCGTTGGTAAAATATACCTTCCTACCTGTATGGACAGATTTCCCACGCCCCAACTGCGCGAGATCACCCGATGGATAGACCAAGTTCCCGTAATTGGTTTTAATTCTAGTCGATATGACCTCAATCTGATAACAAACATTTCGTCGGGTTGTTGACCGATACGACATCGAAAGTTCTCGTCGGTAAAAAAACAAACACGACTATATTCCTATTTACCCCCGAATTCAGATTTCTTGACGTAAAATTATATCTCAGCACAGAGACGTCCTACGACAAGTGGATAAAGGCGTACAGCTGCGAGGGGCAAAAGTCGTTCTTTCCATACGAGTGGTTTGATTCTATCGAGAAACTGGAATACGAAGGGCTGCCCGGAATAAAATATTGGGACAATCAACTCAACCCGAAGGAAAAAATAACCACGACGGAATTGGCAATGAGATTTATAAAAATATGAAAACGTTCAGAGAGTGGTTGCAATACTGCAATAATTTGGACGTGGGTCCCTTTGTAGAGGCGCTCGGTAAAATGTCCGGTTTTTACAAAACGAGAGGCATTGACATGTTTAAAGACGCGGTTACTCTCCCCGGGGTAGCGCTGCAGTACCTTCTTAGGTGGACAATAAAAGAACACGTAAAATCGTATAAAACTAAAGAAAGCATAGCGGCTGCGGCCATATTTCCACCACTGTTCGCCCCTTCTGGTGAGGCGTACGAAATGTTGAAAGCCGCTCTCGTCGGTGGGCCGTCAATAGTATTCTCTCGCCACGCGGAAGTCGGGGTCACAAAAATTAGGCCAACAGCGGGGGCAGTTCGCCTGGAGGATACATCAGCTTGTTGGATCGTCACAAAAAATAGGCCAACACCCGAAGGGTTGTTGCAAGCCGCTATGGGCGGCGACCCGTCAACCACAACTTCTCGCCGCGTTAGGCCAACACCAGAAGGGTTGTTGAAAACCGCTGTGGGCGGCGACCAGTCAATCGTATTCTCTCGCCGCACGAGGACAACACCAGAAGGGTTGTTGAAAACCGGTATGGGCGGCGACCCGTCAATCACATTCTCTCGCCGCGCGGAAGCCAGGGGTGGAATACCAGCATCAATTCCCGAATTGGAGTTGGAAAAATTGAATTTGGCCGGTAAAATATGCAAAGCGGTGGTGGGCTAGACGCTAACGCGCTGTATATATCTACGTTAAATAAAGAGATGCATTTTGGTGAGGAATATATACACCATAATAATAAACCTTACGACTCCCAAGCAATATCATGTTTTACCAGAAAAGTTTTATCCGGGAGATGGTTCGGATTTGCCGAGGTTGATATGTACGTTCCCACCAAATTGAAAGATAAATTTTCGAAGTTGTCTCCATTATTTATCAACAGAGTAGTCGAGAAAGGGGAAGTACCCGATTACATGCTAAACTATTTAGACGACTCGGGGAGAAAACGAGGTAGCGGGAAGAAACTAGTAGGTGTGATGTCGGCCCAAAAAGTATTTGGAACGCGGGCTGAGAGTATTCGGGATCTACCGGAGTATCACACTTATAAGCGTGGCACGCCATTTAAATGGTTTGTTAAGGCCGTTACTGACGCACGGAGAACCGGCGATGAGGACTTGAGTAAAGCCCATATTGCGGGCATAATGAAATTGTTAGGGAACTCGTGCTGCGGTAAAATGATAGAGTCTCCGGAGGGGCACCTGAATACGACATATACGAAGGACGAGAAATGTGTGGACAAGGCATTAAGATCTGCATACTTTCACGATCTGGAGGAGATCGGCGATGCGTACGAGATATCTTGTAGAAAAGTTAATGCGGTTATGACTAGACCATTCCATTGCGGGACAGCCGTGTACCAACTGGCCAAGCTGAGAATGTTGGAATTCTGTTACGATTTCTTAGATAAGTATGTGGACAGAACAGATTTTGAATTAATGCAAATGGATACGGACAGTCTATACATAGCAGTAAGCGCGAAACCTCCGCAAGGGAATGAGAAATACGGCAGTTTCGATAGTATGGTAAAACGTCATCTGCGCGATGAGTATGAGAAAGATAAGAAAAATTGGTTGGCGTGGGATAAATGGAGTGACCGTGAGCCCGGGCTTTTCAAGGTAGAATTTCACGGAGATTGGGCCATTGCGCTATCGAGCAAGTGCTATTTTGTGGAGAAGTTGGCGCCCGCGAATACAGACGAGAACGCCAATCTACCAATTCCCGAATTGGATGGTACTTCCGGGGATATAGATGAGAACGTCAGTCTACCAATTCCCGAATTGGATGGCCGATTAAAACATTCCGCAAAAGGGTTATCTGCCAGACAGAACACGCTAACCTGGAATCGGTATAATAACGCGCTGAACTGGGGGCGAGAGGGTGTTTGCAAAGGTGGGAAAGATATGTGTGAAAGCCGCGGATTCCGAATGCGGGACGGTGTGATGAAAACATATACGCAGAGTAAGTTGGGACTGTCGGCCTATTACGATTAAAGAAGAATCCTTCCAGGCGGTATACACACGGAACCTCTTTATCATAATTAATTATAAAATCTAAAAAAAATAAAGAGGGGATATTTATAAAAAATAATTTGGTAAGCACAATAATATAATTTTGTTAAAATTTAATTAATTTATAACAGGGTTTTTGGTACTCCGAGGGCGGCCAACTGGTCTCTTCGGGCCGCTAAAACCCAATCCTCCTGTTGGGCCCAACAGCAGGTGTGGTGGGGGGGGGGCGAGTAACAAAATTGGGGGGGGGGGGGACCTCGCCAGCGTCCATCGATCCTCCCAGCCCCATTTTGGCCTCCATATTTCGTTATCCTTGCCCTTTTATGCGTCCACCGAGCCTCTCAGCCCCATTTCAGTCCCTATTTTGTTATCCTTTACCTTTTCTGTGTTCACCGAGCCTCCCAGCCCCATTTCAGTCCCAATTTTGTCATAATTTGTCATATTTTGTCATAATTTCTCATAATATGTCATAATTTAATTTGTTATAATAATTTTTACAAAATTAATAAAAAATAACACCCTATTAGTGATAAGAAATCCATAAGTTACACTCAGTATATGTAATCACATAATGGATAAATTGATCCAAGAGACTTTCGTGCGAATATCTGAACCCATCCCAGAGGATCAACAATTTATCGACCTAGACACACAGGCCCCTCCCCTGATGCGGCTTCCAGCCGATGAACCGTAGGTTAAGATTCTGAACGACGCCAAAAACGAGTTTGAAGTTGATGGCGCCGCAGCAGTCTTCTCAACATGGAGAGTTGAGGCAGAACACCCGCCTCCAACTCCAATTTGTGAATTGATGGGGGTTGGTAACCCGAAAGTGGTAGATATCAAAGCGGGCCGCTTGTCCATAGATGGCACGATGACAGACGATAGGGCATCGAACCTTCTCCAAGAACTCCCACAGGGGGGATACATCCTGAAACTCAAGTATTGTGTGGTCGAAGACAAATTTGATCCCGTGAAAAAAGAAAGGCGTAAGGGCCAAGGCGTTGTAAAAATTAACAGTGACACAAAGCCGGGCGCTCTGAGCGGGATCGATAGACCATACTACCAGAATGCCTACCCCGTTACCGCTGTTGTCTATGGGCTGTATACAATAAAAGACCAAGATCCTGCCAACCTTGCTCCGCTAAGAGATGACGACCTCAACTGCGTTGCCCAGATAGTGGTGGATCATTTTGAAAGTGCCTCGAGGGGCCAGGGGCTCACTACCGCGAGGCGACAGAAAATCCAGCAGTGGGAGGACAGGGTCCATGAACCGGGTGCCACAGTTGGCGACGTGGCTGAGCTTGAAAGCATTATCCAACGGGCGATCGTCTTGAAGGACATTGCCGGTGGGGACATCTACGACAGTGGGAAGTACCAGCGACGTGGTACCCAAAGTTATCGAAAAGTAGAACTCATCGTCCCCAACGGCCACGCCTGGTCTAAAGACCTGCACTTCCCGGGTTCTAGACGGGTTCGCATATATCAGGGTGATGTGTGGGAAGCTATCAGAGAAGCAACACGTGACCAGCCGATCGCAGTATGACTCTTAGGGGGAGAGGACAAGCAGCTAACTGTGGACCAGTTTGTGCTCCAGGACGGTACCGCTTACCGGACTCGGCGTCAACCATGCTGCTGCGATAATAACCAGAGAGAAGAATCGTTGGAAGCCCACCCTGGCGCCTTTCGCGGATGACATCCAGAAGGCTTGCGTGGAGCATGGTGGAGCATGGTCATGGTGGCCTTTGGAACTCGATGGACTATGACACACGATATATTGTCAGTATCGATATGAAGGAGTGCTATCCCGCCAGTTTTCAGGGCCTTTTTCACCTTGATGGCATCCTCGGGCTTCTTACCGATCAATCTGGTCACCTCGCCGTTCAGTGCGGAGACCACGGCTGGCAGCCTGGTCACCCACTCGGTCGATCGCGAATGAGGATCTACAAGCTCTTTGGCGCATTGGTGTCCGAACAACCTCTCAGCCAGGGTTCGATTGAACCGCTCCACGATCCCCTGGTCCCGGTGGATGTTGACGTTGCCGCGTCAGACAGAAACTTTGTGCTTAGACAATAGATGAGAGACAGCACTCGAGGCCGGGATCGACCTCGAGAAGATTAGGCCATTTGAGAGGACTCCTTTTATATATTCGGGAAAGAGCCTCGGCCACCTCCTTAGACTCTTTAGTGGCCAACGGCTCAGCCCCCTTATACCGACTCGCTATGTCAACGATTGTCTGTGCGAACTTGTACGTCTTGCGACCGATGCGATCGTGAGGGAGAAATAGGAGGTCTGCTTGGTGGACTTCGTTCGGCACCGGCACGTCGAATTTCGGGCACGGTATGTTGTGAGGCGCGGGCAAATAGATCTGCCAGATGTCCTGCTTCTTGAGCCGTTCCTTGGCTGCGTTTTCGGAAACCTTGGTCGCCGCCGCGAGGTTCTTGATGGCCGCGAGTCACTTCCAGTAGCCGTGGGTGCTGTGGTATGTGTTCGCTAGCTTGCGCGTTAGGTGAACCGATAGTTTGGTATTAAGTTTGCGCGTGTCCATCGTATGCGAGGTATTCTAATAGATCGGACAATCTCTCGCCAACATGCCCTCGCTAGATCGTCCGGTAACTGCGTCGTTAATAATAAACCTTTGTTGGAAGTACAATTGCTATTGTCGCTGCACCCCCAATCGCGATTGGATTGGAACAGGAGTGGGAACTCGGAGGAATCTAATTCATCCAATCTCGATTGGGAGTTGATGGAAGAATCTAACATCCGCTTTGCGAAAAGGGCGGCCGAGTGTTCGTCCTCGCGCCACGTCTCGATAGAATCTTGGGCCAGACGGATCAGACCCTTTGCGCCGGCTAAGCGGTGTTTAAGCGCCGTGTAGCCTACATCGATCAGGGCAAAATAAAGCTCGTCAACTAACATCGTTCTATATATATATATTATTTAAAAAGTTGTTTTTTAAATAATTATTGATTATTGCTTTTCCAATCTCGATTGGATATAGTAGCTGACGAGACCACCACACCCATTCCCACAACGATGAACGCGATCTCGCGGACTTTTTGGTCCTCTGACGGTACATAGAAATCTGAAAGTTGGGGCTTGGGACCCAGCGGTGCGATAATTTTCTGCGGATATGCCAGCACGTACTCGCGGTTGGCTTCTTCAACGTTCCGGAAAATTTGCGCGGCGTGATTCTCGCGGCGAAGCTCTTCTGGCATGTCGGTTCCTACTGTCTCTTCCATTAGCTGGTCGAGAAGTTTGTCGCAGTTCATTGTGTTTTTAATAATTAGTACTATTCTGACTAGCCTCATAAGTCTAACATATTGATTTAATCCAATAATATTGGTAAGTAATAACAGCGCACCACCCGATACTTATGATCACCGTTATGCTCGCAACAAAGCAATAATTGCTAACCAATTATTAAGCGGAGCAACAAATTCTTAACATTGTTAACCATCGATCAGAAATTGCTCAGCATTAGCATTGTTAAGCATTGTTCAGCAATTGCTCAGCATTGTTAAGCATTTGCTCAGCAGTTACTAACGAGCGTTAAGCAGTCGTCAATCACGTATAGGGCGGGCTCGCCCTGGAATCGTTTGTATAAACCACGCAGCCAATCGTGAAGCCTGTCGCCGGGGTCAATAACGTATACCTCAGGGCCGGTCCATATCCACGGGCGCCGCTGATAAGTCTTGTTGTGCCGCATAGTGGGACAGGATCACAATGTGTCAAAGATATCGCGGTAGGACCCCTCGAGTAAGTCGAGGATGAAAATTGTTTTTCCACATCCTGTCACCCACATATTATGGCAGAGTGGGCATCACAAACTTTAAAGTTTGAAGGTAAAGTTAAATCTCCAATCGTGAATTGGTGTTGATTTATTAACAAATCGTTAGATTGATTTATGAAATCAGTAGAGTGCTGAGACGTATCGACCATCTTCGATGTTGAGTTGTGCGTCTGTGATTATATATAGATACACGTTCAATGCGCCAGCTCCATCCGCCTCTTTGGTTATCTGGATCGTCACACCCTCGCTAGCGTTCTCAACTTGGCGTCCACTACCGTGCATTTGGTCGTCGTCGCTGACTCGCATGTCTAGCCATAACGCGTATTTGCTAGTCAGGAACTGCGCGATGGAGACGTTCGAGAGCTGCAGGTCTTTGGAAACCGCCGCAACCTCTGGGTCCCGCTCAGAGCCGGCAGCAAACTGCTTTCTGACTTCGTCCCACTGCTCGTGCGCGCGAAGGCCCGCGCTGTAGAGTTGATTGGGGACTTCCTCGATCGTCACCTCTACCTTTGTGATTTTGGGGTTATAGAATGTGTCGGTTTTTCTAGCCCGAGCTCGAACCGACGCTCCTCGAACAGCATCAGTATACCTTTCATCGAGCGGGTGGGGACGTTGACATTAATATTCCACAATGTGTCGCTTTTGTCTTTCGTCATCTTGCGATGGCGAATAACTCGGTCGCAAAGTATGGCAACGCGCCCAGCGTACTGTGTTCTGATCAATCGCGCGAGTTCGAGCATCGTGACCATGTCGTACTCCAACGAAACATTGTCGATCGTATACGTCGATGCCATGTCGGTGGCTATGAGAACTCGGCCGTAGTCGTTGAACGTTAGTTCGTATTCGAGCCGGTCAGCCAAAGCGCTCTGATAGTAGGGCATGTGACTCTCCAGCAACTCAAAGTTGAGCGAGATGTAGAAGCGGTTGCCGTAAGCGGCCGCGATTGCATTGTCGCACGCGTCGTTATCTAGCTTGTTACCAGCCCCGATTCTAAGTCTGGTAACATTCTTATTTTTGCTGGTGTCAATACCCTGATAGACCGCATTTTCGCGCTCTTGCTCTGTCTTCCACAGGTCCTGATAACAATGGTAGACGTCGCTGTCGTCGATCGACATCACCTCATTACATGAAATCTTGATCATGGTCTTCTTGACGATGGCGCGACCCAGGTTCTGAACGACGGTTCGGTCCACGTCTGTCGACGTCAGCGAAATAGTGAAAGCGAGGCGAACAGTCCCCGGCACAATGACGTCGCTAGCTCCGAGGTTTGGGAAGCGGACCAACAGCTGCTGGTTCTGGTCGATCGTCGATGGGTTGTTCGCAATAACGACGCTCTGTCTCACACCTTTCGCCCCAAGGGGCTCCCGCAGTCTGCGGTATGGATTGAGTTTGCGGCCATATTGACTCGAAGACATAGTTTCGATGAAACTAAATTCTCTATTAAACCAGTATGGTTTTTTCTTTAATACATCGTTAAATATGGATGGTTACAAGATGGAAGAATTCGGCCGCGACCGAAACGATGAGGATTCCCTCACCACCTTCGAAGAAACACCCTTCATAGAGACTCCAATTCCAATTCGTGAATTGGGGGAAGTAGGTGGCGCTACCAACACCATTAGTCTAAGTCAGGAATTAGTCAAGTCAACTGTAGACGACTACTTCAACAGTTTGGCAGAAAAAGGTGTGGTCCCATCTGTCGGTCGCGACTACTCCAAGTTCGAATTGGATCTGCGTGGTAGGTTACGACTAAAAGCATCAAATATCCCGATCGTCAACATGAGGACCGGAAAACCCCTAGCGCTGACCACCATTGCCGGAACCCGGGGTGGTGGCGAAATCGTAAGGAGCGAACTAGGATTCCCAAATTGGGCGCGTGGTAAAACAATTATGCCGGCCCGCGCTGTAAATACCCTACAGTCTACCAACGAAATGATGGCAAAGACGGCCGCCGCGTGTCGTCTCCTACTTGTTATCTATATTATCAAAAACAGCCGGATGGCTCGCCAAAAATACTTGGGCTTTAATCGTGGCGATCGTCGGTCTTCTACTATTCTCTGCACGAGAGTTCCTAAAACCAAAGCGCTAGTAGTACGATCACCACGAGGGCTACGACGAGCCCTAATTTATCTTCCTCGTGGGTTGTACTTCCCGCTCCTGTTCCAATCCCATCGCGATTGGAAGAATTGGGGGAACTTGATTGTGTATCCAATTCATGACTTGGGGGTGCGGAGGTGGAACTTGGTTGTGTATCCGCCGTCTTGAGGGTGCGCTTGATGATACCCGTGTTAAGGTTCTCGTTGTAGGCGATTGTGGTCCACGCATTTCGCATCTGTGGAGTATCACACTTGTCTAGGTATTCCACGTGGGCTACTGTAGGTAGCCAATCACTATCATTGTAACCGTCTTTACACGCAAGCTCTCCAAGCACTTCCGGCCCGAACGTCATCGTATTCAACTTATAATTATATTCAGTCCATGTTGCCATTTTTCTAACTGGTGGTGGTCTTCTAGTCACGCGATCATTCCACAACCCTGTATAATATGTAAGGCTGGAATCCAGCCGCTCACCACTAACTAAACCTTTTAAGGTGAACTAACCCTAAACTGTTGGTTGAGGTATATACTTTCTGTCTCCAGTCCGCGTCTTTTGGTACCCCAAATTCGTTACACAATCTTTCGAGCGCCTTACGGTCGTATGTGCTGGGATCCCTCCCCCCCCCCCCCCCCCCCCATGTCGTCTTCAGGTAGTGGAAGACGTAGCTCTCTGAGAACCGTCTTACTGTCGTATGTGGTGGAACTGGGATCCCAGCCGGCGTCTTCAGGTAGTGGAATACCTAGTTCTTTGATAATCCTCCTAATAGTATAATACACATGAAAGTTGTAGACACTTCAGAGCATGACCTTCTTGGATGTCAGATGGTCTTGATGTGAAACACCACATCCGGCTGTTGCGCACCATACAGCGAAATGTAGCTGGTTCTGCCAGACGTTCATATGGGAAAAATCCTAGCTTAGTACTACATCTTGGTTAGTAGTCTTTGGAACTATATATTTCTCAAAAATATTAGGGAAATTGGTGGCAAAGCCACTGCCCGATCTAACTGTTATAGTTGGTTGTACAAGGGGGTTAACAACGTCTTTTTGCGTGTATTTACCACCAACTTTGTAGTTTGCATTATAATTAAAGCTAAATGCCTTGGTATCCAACGACATTTTAATCGGAATTTATTATGTTTGCTACTATCACTAATGTTCAAACAGAGAGTTGTGAACTTCAGAAGTCAATCGACAACTGCTGCGGAAAACGCCGGGTAGGCCTCAGATCAATCACCTTCATGGTTGGGTGGCAGAATGTGGGGAAGAGCGAAGGGTTTTACTATGTGAAGGATGGAAAACAAGTAGGTATAAAGCTGCCTCATGGACTGTGGGGAACAAGACAGCTCATAGACTTTGTTTCCACAGAGATTGGCGGTATAGTCAACCTCACAGTATCGAAGGCTACTGGACTTGCAACAATGACCATCAGCCCAGACAGCCAGATTATAATCTCCCCGATGTTGGGTTTTCAACTCGGTTTTAGAGAGACATACTCCGCAAATAAAGGAGTGTTTGTCTCGGGTGAGTACGTCGGTGATAACCCGGTGGACTTCGTCTTCACGAAAAATCTCAGGGTACACCTGGATCGGGTGAACACATCGTACAACATGTTAGACGGATCACCCAGCACATTACTGAAAACCGTGCAAGCCAGTGACTGTTTCTTTGGGGAGACTGTGACCTTAGACTTTCCACGCCCCGAGATGAAAGTTTTGGAATCGGGACATATCCACGAATTTACAATCTCTATTGTTGATGATCAAGCGAGAGAGTTGAAGAGCTATTACCCGATTTCGGTCGTCCTAGAAATATCCAATTGAGTATAAGTGCCCCCAATATTATAATTTAATTTTAAGAAAATTATTATGAGTATATACGGACCAGGTAGTTCTTCCCTTGAACGGGATTGGGTGACAGATATAAATTCAAATAATCACCCCAACAGCGAGAGCGACTTTTTAACTACCGGGAAAACAGTAGCACTGGTTGATGACACTGTGACTTCAGCTACAAAGCACATTCGTAGAAGTATAACACAACTGAGAACGGACGTCCTAACATCTATAGCACAAGTTCACCAAGAGGCCCGGACTGGGATTGAGGAAGTCCGGACGGGTATTGAGAAAGTCCGATCAGATATACAGACGGACCTTACGGAAGCCTATGGGATGTTGCACTCTGAGGACCAGACAGCACTTACTGAACTAGGTGGAAAAATAACCGAATAGCGAATAGCGTCGGTGGCTAGACGAGGGTGCTCACAGAGCTCGACAGTTTCTATCACGGCGGCAGTCTTCGCCACCGTTTCGTCTGTAGACTGTAGGGTCTCTACAGTGCGGGCCGGCATAACTGTTTTACCCTGCTTCCAATCCGTGAATCCGAAGTCGTCCTTTACGATTTGGCCACCGCCCAGGTTTTTTCCGGCAATGGTGCTCAGCGCTATGGGTTTTCCGGTTCTTATATCAATGAGCCGGACATTTGGTGCTGATCGTAGTCGCAACCTACCACGCAGATCCAATTTGAACTTGGAGTAGTCGCGGCCGACAGACGGGACCACACCTTTTTCTGCCAAATTGTTGTAGTCGTCTACAGTTGACTTGACTATTTCCTGACTTAGACTAATGGTGTAATGGTAGCGCCACCTATTTCCTCGCCGGCTGGAGTTTCTATGGAGGGTGATTCGTTATCGTCATCATTGATGTCATTGTCGTCGATTTCATCGTCTCGGTCGCGATCGAATTCGCCAATATCGTAACCAGCCATCTTTAACGATGTATTAAAGAAAAAAACATACGGGTTTAATAGAGTTACTAAATATGTCTTCGAGTCAATACGGCCGCAAACTCAATCCATACCGCAGACTGCGGGAGCCCCTTGGGGCGAAAGGCGTGAGACAGAGCGTCGTTATTACGAACAACTCATTGACGATCGACCAGAACCAGCAACTCTTGGCCCGCTTCCCAAACCTAGGAGTTAGCGACGTCATTGTGCCGGGGACTGTTCGCCTCGCTTTCACTATTTCGCTGACGTCGACAGACGCGGACCGAACCGTCGTTCAGAACCTGGGTCGCGCCATCGTCAAGAAGACCATGATAAATATTTCTGGTAATGAGGTGATGTCGATCGACGACAGCGACGTCTACCATTGTTACCAGGAGCAAGAGCGCGAAAACGCGGTCTATCAGGGTATTGACACCAGCAAAAATAAGAACGTAACCAGACTTAGAATTGGGGCTGGTAACAAGGCAGATAACGTCCCGAGCGACAACGCGATCGCGGCCGCTTACTGCAATCGCTTCTACATCCCGCTCGGCTTTTGAGTTGCTGGAGAGTCACATGCCTTACTATCAGAGTGCTTTGTCGGACCACCTCGAATACGAACTAACTATCAACGACTACGGCCGAGCTCTCATAGCCACTGACATGGCATCGACGTATACGATCGACAATGTTTCGCTGGAGTACGACTTGGTCACGATGCCCGAACACGCGCGATTGATCAGAATCCAGTACGCCGGGCGCGTTGACATACTTTACGACCGAGTTCTTCGCCACCGCAAGATAACGAAAGACAAAAGCGAGACATTGTGGAATATTAATGTCAACGTACCCAGGCGCTCGATGAAAGGTATACTGATGCTGTTCGTGGAGGGTCGGTTCGCGCTCGGGGTTAGAAAAACCGACAAATTCTATAACCCCAAAATCACAAAGGTAGAGGTGACGATCGAGGGGGTCCCCAGACAACTCTACAGCGCTGGCCTTCGCGCGCACCAGCAGCGGGACGAAGTCAGAAAGCAGTTTGCTGCCGGTTCTAAGCGCTCCCCAGAGGTTGCTGCGGTTGTCAGAGACCTGCAGCTCTCGGACGTCTGCCTCACGCAGTTCCTGACTACCAAATACGCGTTATGGCTAGACATGCGAGTCAGCGACGACGACCAAATGCACGGTAATGGACGCCAAGTTGAGAACGCTAACGAGGGTGTGACGATCCAGATATTCAAAGAGGCGGATGGAGCTGGCGCATTGAACGTGTATCTATATATAATCACAGACGCACAAATCAACATCGAAGATGGTAGATACGTCACAGCACTCTACTGAAAATAAAAATAAAGTTTGTGATGTCCACTCTGCCATAATATGTGGGCAGACAGGATGCGGAAAAACGGTTTTCATCCTCGACTTGCTCGAGGGGCCCTACCGCGATGCCTTTCGACACATTGTGATCCTGTTTCCCACTGTGCGGCACAACGATACTTATCAGCGGCGCCCGTGGATATGAACTGACCCTGAGGTATACGTCGTTGACCCCGGCGACCGGCTTCACGATTGGCTATACCCTATACGTGATTGACGACTGCTCGGCCAAGGCGGCGATGACCAAAAAGAAGGACATGCTCTCCGAGCTCGCATTTTCGGGCCGCCATGCGGGGCAAAGCGAATGGATCTCCACTCAGAAGTACAATGCCGTCCTCAAGGATCTGCGCGAGCAAACGAAATGGGTCGCCCTCTTTCACTGCAAGGACCGAGACTCATTCGATGGCTGTCTTCGAGAGAACGACGTTATCCCATCGCGCGAGGAGCGCCTGGAGGTTCGACAGATGCTTTTGGAAACTAAACACGCCAAGCTTCTGCTAAAGACTGATCAACCGACAAATGAAGTTATCAATTAATCACTGAATTACTAAATACTGAATTACTGAATTACTGAATATTTACTAAATAATCTACTAAATATCTACTTAATATTACTGAATTATTACTAGTTACTCGTAATTTAAAAAAAAACAGTTTGGTGTTAAACTTATAAGACTATTCAGAATAGTACACCCAACACTGTTGGAATAATGAACTGCGACGAACTTCTCGATCAGCTAATGGAAGAAACTACCGTTACGGTATCTACCCAACACTGTTGGAAGAAAGAAAATGAAAACACGACGCGACTCGAGCGGCTAGCTGCGCTGGTTGCTGGGGGGGGGGGAGGGGGGGGCAATCGGAGCAGTATTTCGGTAGGCGTCTGTCAGTTTGTCAGGTGGATAAAATGTCACATGTCGAGGTCAATAAAATGTATGCGCGATACGAATCTAGGTTAGGTGCAGAGATGACGAAAACTCTTGGGTCGGCGGCTATTCATTTGTACGCTACCGCTGTCAGTGCAATTCTCCCTATATCTGACACTGCAGGGTTGATTGGCGATCTAGAGACTGACCTTTTTGTAGGACACACTCTTAGAACAGCCTGCTGCTCAATTTATCACAAGTTTGGAATGTACTTAGCTCCGCTGACAACCGCGTTGACCACGGCTAAGCACTGTCAATTTGGACATATATGCCCACGAACTATAAGTTCAGAAAATGATGATAAAAGACGCACCTGTGCAAGCACCTGCGAGAGTGACGGAACAGCAATCCCCGATTGCACTTCCAACTCCGATTGAACCTCGAACGGCGTTGGGGGAACTATCTCCGATTCCACGACACAAAAACCCAAAAAGACAGGCAGCTGGGCGGGCAGCGGCTGTCACCCGAAAAGCTAAACAAGATAAAATACTTGCCGAGCTTCGAGAGGCCAAACAGTCGTTATTGGTTCCAGCCGCACCCCCAATTCACGAATTGGAACTGGAGCACCAATCGCAATTGAAGTTGGGGGCAGAAACAGCAAAACCCCCGAAGACAGCTGCAGTTCAATCTCCGCAGGAACTGTCGGAGCAATCGTGGATTGCTGTAGCTGCTACCTGGATCATCCCGTGAGTTGTTGGTGGTGGTCTTGCAGTTGTTGGCACCCTGTGTGTGCGGAATTACCTTTCGAGACAACCTGCCGCGGTTCCGAAACCGATTGCGCCCCATTTAAACATTGATCGCGATCCCTTTTATATGCAATAATTACTATATGTAATGGCTGAAAATGATGGTAAAATGATAGTGAATGCGTTTTATCACGCCGTGGTGATATCGGGTCTCAGTATCGGGTTTGCTCGACTATCAAAGATGGCCTTCGGAGGGCCCGCTCCCAAATTGGACATGACCGTGAGAGACGTAGGGCTCGTGACCTTAGATGTAGCGGCCGCAGTTGGGACTCGAGATTATGTAATTAAAGCTGGAATTCTACCTGCTAATATATGGAAATAAATGGCGATCGTATTAGTGATATTTGGTGCAGTCGTGAGCGCAGCGGCGTTCGGCGGTAGCAACTATTTATTCTCGTTAATAGGATCGGCTGCGGATGAGGAGCGCAAGCGTCACGATTTAGCTGTAGAACAACTCAATAGCGCAAAGGAAGCACGGTCGGAAAAACGAACCACCCGTCTGGACTGGATCAACGAAGAGTTTCGCCGCGGGAATCACGACTTGCAAACTTTCCGGAACGTTGACGAAGCCATGCGCGAATACGCGCGGGTATATCCGCAGAAAATTCTCGCACCGCTGGATCCCGAGCCTCAACCTTCAGATTTCTAGGTACCGTCAGAGGCCCAAAAACACCGCGTGATCGCGTTCATCGTCGTGGGGATGGCTGCGACGGGTCTCGTCAGCTACTATATCGGAAAAGCAATAAGCAAAAGCAATAAGCAATAATTATTAAAAAAAAACGTTTTTAAATAATATATATATAAAACGATGTTAGTTGACGAGCTTTATTTTGCTCTGATCGATGTAGGCTACACGGCCCATAAACACCGTTTAGCTGGCGCAAAGGGGCTGATCAGTCTGGCCCAAGACTCTCTAGAGACGTGGCGCGAGGACGAAAAAGCGGCCACCCTTTTCGCAAAGCGGATGTTAGATTTCCCCGAGTTTCTTCAGAACTTAACCGACAGCTGCAGCGAAACTTCCAACAAAGATTTAGTATCGACGACGCAGTTACCCGACGATCTGGCGAGGGCATGTTGGAGACTGTTCGACCTACTAGAATACCTCGCATACGATGGACACGCGCAAGCTTGATACCAAACTATCGGTTCGCCTAGCGTGCAAGTTAGCGAACACATACTACAGCCCCCACGGCTACTGGAAGAGACTCGCGGCAATCAAGAACCTTGCGGCGGCGACCAAGGTTTCCGAAAACGCCGCCACGGAATGGCTCAAGAAGCAGGCCATCTGGCAGATCTATTTGCCCGCGCCTCACAATATTCCACAGCCGAAATTCGACGTGCCGGTGCCGAACGAAGTCCACCAAGCTGACCTTTTGTTTCTCCCTCACGATCGCGTCGGTCGCAAGACAATCGTTGACGTAGCGAGTATGTATAAGGGGGCTGAGCCACTGGCCACTAAAGAGTCTAAGGAGGTGGCCGAGGCTCTCTCCCGAATATATAAGAGGAGTCCTCTCAAATGGCAGAATCTTCTCCAGGTCGATCCCGGCTGCGATCTCATGGGCGCGGTCTCCCATCTATTGACTAAACACAACGTTTCTGTTAGACGCGGCCGCGTCAACATCCACCGGGACCAGGGGATCGTGGAGCGGTTCAATCGAACCCTGGCTGTGAGGCTGTTCGGACAACAATATGTGAAAGAGCTTGTAGACCCTCATACGCGATCGACCGAGTGGGTGACCAGGCTGCCCGCCGTGGTCTCCGCACTGAACGGCGAGGTGACCAGATTAATCGGTAAAACGCCCGTAGATGCCATCAAGTCTAAAAAGGTGACGCACAAACCATCCGCGCGGGCGACCCGCTGGTTTAGCGGCGAAACGGCTTCCATCGGATGTTACCGTGCGGTACCTCTATCAACCGGGAGAGCTCGAGGGTGGTCGCCGCCACGCGACTGACCTGTGTGGTCTCTCAATGTATATCATCTGGATCAATCTATTACCAAACCTGATGAGCCCGTGCTCTACTACCTCGACAGTGGTCCATCGCGCGGGTTTGTTCGCGAAGAACTTCTTGCGGTGCCTTCTGACACCCAGCTGCCGGTTAAGTTCTGAAGATTCTCATTAAATAATTAATTAAATTTAAAATTTATAAAATTAATTAATTAAATTTTAATTTTTTTTTAAATTATTAAATAATTACGAGTTAATCATTTTTTCGAATTTATTAGAAATTAGAAAAATAATTCCACCCAATTCAATTCGCGAATTGAGGGTGGTGATACATTTTCTTTTTTGGACCCCATATAAAATATTACTTATTTTGGTATTGGGGATGACCCCATTGACCACCAATTCGCTTCCCCTTAGTCGCGGTAACGAACGCATACCCTATATACTACTCACCTTAATTGTACTATATTTGTTTATCTTTGATTCTTCTTGGTTTTTCATTCATTATAAAGTTACTGTGCCCCCAAAAGGCACAACACTTAGATTTGCTCTTGTCCGTACGTCCGTCGGTCCGTGCAACAAGTTTGTGTGGCGCGCTCAGCAAAAACTATTTCTGAATGTAGAGGTGGGTATTTCCAATGTACAGCTGGCTCTACAATCGACATTCAAACCTGTATGTTCTTTTGCATCTGAATGTATAGCTGGGTACTTCTAATGTACAGCTGGCTCTGCAATCGACATTCAACGTCGCATAGTCGGTTGGTTCTGAATGTAGAGCCGAGTATCTTTAATGTACAGCTGACTCTGCAATCAACATTCAAACATGGATTAGCAGTTGAATATGAATGTAGAGCTGGCTATTTTCAATGTGCAGCTGGCTCTGCAATCGACATTCAAGCCCGTATGTTCTGTTGAATCTCAATGTATTGCTGGGTACTTCCAATGTACAGCTGACTGTGCAATCGACATTCAAACTTGTATGTTCTGTTGAATCTCAATTTATAGCTGGGTACTTCCAATGTACAGCTGGCTCTGCAATCGACATCAATCATGTATGTTCTGTTGAATCTGAATGTAGACATGACTATTTCCAATGTACAGCTGGCTTTGCAATCGACATTCATACCCGTATGTTCTGTTGAATCTGAATGTATAGCTGGGTACTTCAAATGTACAGCAGGTTCTGCAATCGACATTCAAACATGTTTATTCAGTTGAATCTGAATGTAGAGCTGGGTATTCCTAATGTACAGCTGGCTCTGCAATCGACATTCAAACATGTATTACCGGTTGATTATGCATGTAGCGCGGGGTATTTCCAATGTACAGCTGGCTCTGCAATCGACATTCAAACTCGTATTGTCGGTTGATTCTGGATGTATTACTGTGTATTCCCAATGTACTGCTGTGTCTGCAATCAACATTTAAACCCGTATGTTCTGTTCAAATTGAATGTATAGCTGGATATTCCCAATGTACAGCTGTCTCTGCAATTACCATTTAAACAATACATGTTTGAATGTCGATTGCAGAGCCATCTGTACGTTGAAAGTACCCGGCTCTACATTTAGATTCAACCGCTAATACATGTTTGAATGTCGATTGCAGAGCTAGCTGTACATTGAATGTACCCGGCTCTACATTCAGATTCAACCGCTAATACATGTTTGAATTTCGATTGCACAGCCAGCTGTACATTGGAAGTACACAGCTCTACATTCAGATTGAACAAAACATATGGGTTTGAATGTCGATTGCAGAGCCAGCTGTACATTGGAAGTATCAAGCTGAACATTCAGTTTGAACGGAAAATACATGTTTGAATGTTGATTGAAGAGCCAGCTGTACATTGGGAATACCCAGCTCTACATTCAGAATCAACCGACAAAACGAGTTTGAATGTCGATTACAGAGCCAGCTGTACATTGGAAGTACCCAGCTATGCTTTCAGATTCAACCGCTGATACATGTTTGAATGTCGATTACAGAGCCAATTGTACATTGGAAATACCCAGCTCTATATTTAGATTGAACGGAAATACGAGTTTGAATGTAGATTGCAGAACCGACAGTGCATTTGCACTAGCCAGCTGTACATTCACTTTGTACTGTACGTACAAATTTCCCTTGCAGATCCAGCAGCGCATTGGAACTAGCCAGCTGTTCAGTCAAGTGACATAACTTTACAGCTCTACATTCAACTCGGCATTCGATTTGAATGGATTGGCGATCTTCACATGTACCTTTAAGCAGTAAAGTATGATGTCCGAGATAAGATGGCCACGGCTCTATTGAGAGTCTTCGAAACACCGTGTGCTATTTATACATAAATTACCGATACCGTAATGTTAAAAGCAATGGAAACAAACAGTGTCGCTTTAGCATACAATATGTCCCGAGCCGGCTCATCTGGATCTACACTGTTTTTCAATACCACTGTATAGGTATGTGGGTTAATATGGACCACCATGGCTGTCTTATGTAGGCTCACATCAGTTGGTAATGTAATCCCGTCATTTGGTAATGTGGTCCGTCATTTGGTAATGTGGTCCCGCCATTTGGTAATGTGCTCCCGTCATTTGGTAATGTGGTCCCGTCACTTGGTAATGTGCTCCCGTCATTTGGTAATGTGGTCCCGTCACTTGGTAATGTAAGTAATGTGCTCCCGTCATTTGGTAATGTGGACCCGTCACTTGGTAATGTGCTAATGTGGTCCCATCACTTGGTAATGTGCTCCCGTCACTTGGTAATGTGCTCCCGTCATTTGGCATGTTCGACGAGGATGTCACCACGTTCAATGTGTACATGGGGTAAATGAATAACATTCTGTATATTATGTTTATTGGACAGGAATGCTCCTTATTGGTGGGCACGGGGGTCATGTCAGCAACTGCTATATCCGGAGAATGTGGATGTTGAATTCGGCGGCGCTCCTGTTCGGGATACTTGGTCGTTAATACGTCATAGCTGTCAAAGATAACACACAGTGGATGACCACCTGACCTTCTGGATGACACAGCTGCTAAAAAAGAGTCACATACCGACGATAATGTACCAACCTTTGGCCAAGGGATACGATGAAGTAATGCTCATCCATCAAACACAGTTACAGCAGGCGCATCGATCTCCTTCACTACAATGTCTGCGTCCATTTGCAGGATATGTTTTGCCAAGAGTGATTTATGAGATTTCCTCATACTGCCATCATCATGGAAAAGAGCTGGGGAAACTGTTGCCAATTCATATGTGAATACGTTTGAATCGGGTGGGCCATTCAGCAGAGATGTCGAGAGCAAACGCTGATACAATTCTGCAGATGACATGAGTACGTCTTCACCATCAACTTTGATAGGTTTTCTCATCACAACAAATGTTTTTGCCTGGTCCGACTTTTTCAGAACGATATCTGCGAACTTCTGATTATTCAATTGTGTGTGAATCCGTTCACCAATATTCACAGCATCGTCAACCGTGACTCGCGCATCTGCAATTACACCTGTTGCAATGTTCTGTGGCCGTGTTTCGTCATCAACTGCGAACGGGTTGTGGCTTTGTAGAAAAGTCGTGAACGTTTTCAGATCTTTCAAGTCCTGTTGTATGCTAGCTAGGCGGACCTCTCGATGCTGGTCTGACCATGTGCCAGTGAATTTTCCAGTTAATAATCTAATTGCCTCGTTGTATTGTGCCACAACGTGCGTTGAGAGAAGCCACTGTGTCAGAGCCGATTCATTATGAGTGATATTTATCAGACCACCTTGTGTTTTTCCTGCTCTCATAAGACACTGTTCAATCGTCATATCTGACCAGGTTCCACTCCAATATACATTCTCTTTTCTCCTTGCCGTGAAAAGTCCATTTTTCCATTGGCTCCTGTAGACAGGTATACATAGCTTGAGAGTCTTGCAAGTACAATCTACAATACTTTGTGTAATTGCTATGACCAGCTGCTGCGAAATATGGAAGCATATTCTGCGTGGCCGTAATGTGAAGAAGCCAGTTACCAGTCCTCTCTGATCTAATGAACATCATGACAATTGCTACAAAGTTCATGAACATCACCCACAGTTTCCAAGTTCTAGTCTTGTTTTGCTCGTGTTTCAAATCACAAACTTTCTCATGAAGTTTAGTCAAAGTGGTGTTTATTGCTGCGGTGTCTGGCGTTATTTCCTTTTGCACATATATAGACTCGTACAAACCTTGAAGTTCTGACCACATATCATCTGATTCTATGTTCTCATTAACATCTGGCATTGGACATTCACCTACGGAATCAGTCATGTCGATAGTTTCCTCACTGCTTTCGGTGCCTGTAGAAACACATGAGTCTTCTGATTGCATCAACACTAAATGCAATGCCGCATCGCTCAATAGGCATGCTCTCAGTGTTTTGGAATATGCATTACCTTCAAACATTTTTGGAAGAGACTTTTTTGCATAGACGGTTTCCCAGAGATCTTCCAGGCCACTGCCGTCCATCAGCTTACATACAACACCAAGGAATGACATAAGCTGGTGGAAACCACCGAGTCTCAAATGAAGATGCTCGAAGTCAGGTCTGTTCTCCTGCTGTATTTTGTAACCTTTTGAGTACAATGGCTGATCAAATGTAATGTTGCGCAAGACATACCAGCTACATTGACTTGCGACATTACATACAACATTGTACTGTATACAGCTTCATTGGTCTGCGGATTTAATGGAATCATTGGATTGTACACAACGGCTGAACACTCGCAGACACGTGTACTATTCATCACATTGTTTAATCATTTACAATATCTACATACATTGCATTATAGAATTTAAAACATTTGTTTCAATTTAGGCACATTTTAAATGAAAAGTTTGTATTTTTCAGCGTTATTATAAATAACCACGGAAACACATGACATGCAAATAAAGCGTCTGCAACGTTGATATTTTGCTATATCTGCAAAGAATAAAGCAACCTGATCAGAACATTGTGATTAATAATAACAATTCTCACCACGAGTTCTTATCTCGCTGCAATAAATACGCCGCTTGTCCCACAGAAACCGGGGTAGATACTTTTTATTTTGTTGTTGTTGTTGTTGTTGTTGTCGTCTTCGTGAATCGTCCATCGTGAATACTCGTGTATTGTGGCTTATACGGACAATCAGTAACGTATCTACACACATATAATTCATGATCATAAATCATGTACAGTATCAGCATGCCTATCTAACGTGGAAATGAAGACATACGTGAGCGAAACCATAATGACTGTAAACTGTGCGGGTGGAGTAAATGTATATATGAATACTTTTATATTAATTGGAATCGTCATTTATTGTGATATTGATTTAAAAAAACGTCAACTAGTGTTTGTATGCGTTTCATAAGTACACATATGTGCATCATCCACGGCTAAGTGAGCTCCAACATATGTATGAAGACACATATTGTAACATAATAATGTATTTAAATTGAAATAAAGTGGGTGGGGTAATACATATGCAAATATATATACTTAGCTTTACCTGGTTATATTTATTTTCCAAATACTATATTTATGTGTCATCAGCAGGTCTCACAATAATCAAAACACTACAATTATCACTTTCAAGTGAATCATTTAGACAAATGTATGCCAATTATGATATTTTTACTTTCATTATTTGATTTTACACCACCTATAAAACATTAAAAAAAAATGAGATTCCACATGTGCGAATTTGTGCGAATTTGTGCGAATTTGTTTTACACATGTAGGATACCCATATGAAGGTTTTGAAACACAAACTTGCTTGTTATACTAAATGTCTGTGTTCGGCGATATTTACGTCAATTCTTACCCACCTAAAATGACGGGAGCACATTACCAAATGACGGGAGCACATTACCAAGTGACGGGACCACATTACCGATGACGGGAGCACAATTACCAAGTATGACGGGACCACATTACAAATGATACATACCAAATTGACGGGACATTACCAAATGACGGGACCACTTATTACGGCCATTAGTGACGGGACACATTACCAAATGACGGGATCACATTACCAAGTGACGGGACCACATTACCAAGTGACGGAACCACATTACCAAATAACGGGACCACATTACCAAATGTGACGGGACCACATTACCAAATGACGGGACCACATTACCAAATGACGGGACCACATTACCAAATGACGGGAGCACATTACCAAATGACGGGACCACATTACCAAGTGACGGGACCACATTACCGAATGGCGGGATCACATTACCAAATGGCGGGACCACATTTCCAAATGACGGGACCACATTACCAACTGATGTGAGCCTACATAAGACAGTCATGGCGTTCCATAGGTTAAGCTGTTTGAAAATTCATTGAAGGGGAGATTTATGGCTACAACTGTTTAAACTTGGAGAGCGTCTGTGGTCCCTCGATCGGCGTCTGTTGATATACTCATCCGGTTCCGGTCCATTACAAGCCATCCAGACAACACTGACAATTGCAAACATATGCACTGAATATGTGTTGAAGGTTCGCAAATGTTTTGTACAACGGTAAGCATAGAAACGATTAACATTTGTATGTTACGTACGTGAAAACGATCAACTCGGCTTTCAACTATTTAAACGCATATCGTTTCCGTCAATGTATCGATTTGACATCGTATTCGTTTTTTAATTAGAAACTGATGTGTTCATTGGTTTAAAGCTAGAACAATGTCAAAACGATGTGTAAAATATAGGCAATCGTTCGTTTGTGAAACCAGGAACAATTCCAGACTGTAATTAACCCTTTCAATACCACAAGCCTGTATAGTGGTATTGGCAAATAGTGTAGATCCAGATGAGCCGGCTCGTGCGAGCCGTCTCATGAGGATCTGCACTTTTTGCAAGTAATTTTCATAGTTTTATGAACTTAAACACCCCCTTTTTCATAAATGGACTAGTTTGAAAATCATTTTGTGACGGTTGCAAAATGAACATATCAAAATCCATTCCATTTTACTTAGGGGTGAAAGGGTTAAGAGTCAGATAGTTGAGGTCCGTCTTAAGCAGTTGTTATGACGTGGGTTATTCTATTTGGGGTCTTGTTGTTGGGTTTGATGATTGGGGGAATAGGGGACTCGCTTGGCTCAATGTTGGTGTTCTCTGAAATAACCGAAGGAATACTTCGTTAGATTCAATATCACCTTTATTGGTCAGCATACAGAATGTACCTGCTGACTTCTTATAAACAATGCATACAAGAACACAATATGTCATGAATAAATGAGTTTGCATGTATCATCTTGTCTACTGCTAGTGTTCATACTGATAGTGTCATAAGCTGGCATTAACACATACATGTTTTAACCACAGCCGCATATAAATGCAATGACACTAAATCAACATGTTTTGTTTGTACTTGGGTCACAAGATGCTACATACAGATTGTGAATATGATCTCATGGACATAATAATATACAGTTTGGAACATCTATATTGCGTCGGTATATGCATAACCATTTTCAATACCATTACTATGATAGCGAGCAGTACATATCCAGAAGAGGATATGCAATGTTAGCAACAATATCATTAGACAGACTTATTGGTTTGTATTTGCTTTTTACAAAAATCCACATACTAGAAAACACAAGTTGGCAAACAGTGTATATCCAGATGAGTCGACTTGATATAGGCGTCTGCTCAGGATATACACTGTTTATATCATAATCTAATGGGTTGCATTATTTAGGCAGTTGCAAGTTTAAATGAACATACACTACTAGTATGAAATGGTTATCTATACGTTTATAACGCGACATTGATTACATGGCTCTGAACTCATGTGCTACCATTTGATTATTTACACTGATCATGCTAATAGTTGAGAGGTACTCGGGAAATAACAATATGTGAACAGATGTCAAACACTAACAAAAATGACTGGCCAGAACCGTACATTTTCTTTATTGCTAATGTGCATACTGATTATTTGCGAAGAGTACATCATTCAAACTGAAAACATGCAAAGATATGTATGCCTATGGAATAGTGAACAGTGTAGGCTGGTGAGGCGGCACTATCACACTGGCTGATCAGGGGTTACACTGGTCACATATGTTGTAAGGTACCTTTTATCAGCTGGTGTCTGTTTATTATAGATACCGTCCAATAGCCAGATCAGTTCATACATGATACACCTATTGATTATTGGTGTTTTACAGCCTATCAAAAGCTAAGGTCAACGGGTTGGAATATCCCGTACTTAACCAGTCTACAATGTGGGATCAATGATGATAATTGTTGTTTAATGGTCTATTTCAGACTAAATAATTTGATTAATACATGACGTAATATAATTATGTGCATCCAAACGGTTATTCTTATTCTAGTAGAGAGGTACCTGGGAATCGATAATATTCAACAAATGTCAACACCGATCATATGTCTTTCATACATGTACAATTTGTGGCAGACTACCATTACACAGACAATTAGTGGTTCCTCACCTAGGTGGCCACTAATATAATATCAACTGATATTGATAAATTAAATGCACAAATATTTAATTACATGGATTTGAGCTTTAAGTTCACATTGACCGGACTTGGATGGTAACTTAGTATATTGGTGTATGTGTTTAATTGTCAGACAACAATTAAACATGATAACAGCTGAATATACCAATAATTACACCCAATGCCTGGTAAATACTTATGATGCGTACTTATAAAATGATGTTAAAAATAACTTAATATCTGAGCTGGTAGGCCCCTACTATGGAAAATGTGTTCTATGGCACGGTTATTATACAAGAAATCCATAACTGAATTTCGGTCATATTGGTCGAGTAGATAAATCTTTGTTCAATTTAGTTGGCAACATATTTTAACCAAAATACTTTAATAATTAATTTTCTAAATCATACTTGTAGTGAAAGTGAGTAGTATAGAGGGATTCAAAATGATACCACCTAACGAGGGTATCATTTCTCCACCCTATATACTACTCCACCACCCCCCGAAAAATCAAAAATTGGTTAACGAGGAAATTGTCTCCCACTAAAAATTGGACGTGAAAAAAAAAAAACATAATGTTTTTCAGACAGTAAATTTAAGTATAGAGGGATTCAAAATGATACCACCTAACGATGGTATCATTTATAACCCTCTATACTATTCCCACCACCCCAAAAAATCAAAAAAATTAGTTAACGAGGAAATTGTCCCACGAAATATTCAAAATTGGTGTCATAAATACATCATGTTTTTTTCACGTCCAATTGACCAGATAAAACAATAGTCTTAAAAAGGATTTATTTTTGACACCAATTTATGAATTTATTCTAATAAGTTTCTGATTTAAATGTGCCCACGAGTGATAGTTTATATTCCAACACCCCATTTTTCTCTCCTAATATAGATAATTTATTTCGCAGATCAGCAATTAATTCTACCAGCTCTAGTCTACCACGTTCACCTGTAGCCACCTGACAGTGTAGTTGCTTATGTCTACAAAGAGTTTGGGCACTAATGAATTTACAAGGGCATCGGGGCATTGAAATTGCGGGGGGACACAAGGAATTTTTCTACGTCTCGCTAGATGCCTTCGTAGATATTCTTTACGCGTAAACGTCTTACAACAAGTCTCACACTCCATTATATAGTATATGTTTATGTTTATATTCAATTAGAAGTGAAAAAAACATAATGTTTTCAAGACCAATTGAACATATAAATTTTATAGGTTATACAAAAGTATATTACAGAAAATATGATAACGTCAGAAACTAGAGCAGAAATAGAAAGTTTGAGAAGAAAAGCGAATCTCTAGGGATTACTTATAGTAAACGGTTGAGAGTTAGGGGGTTGACAAAGTTGATAAATGCCACAAAGAATGAGGCGTTTACAGAAAATATGATAACGTCAGAAACTAGAGCAGAAATAGAAAGTTTGAGAAGAGAACGAATCTCTAGGGATTTACTTATAGTACACGGTTGAGAGTTAGGGGGTTGACAAAGCTGATAAATGCCACAAAGAATGAGGCGTTTATGAAGCGGTTTTACCCGCGCCTATAAAAGAGGGGCATTTAATGACATATCCAAAGCGGAGGAAGTTGGTAACAGAATTCAAAAAGAAAGTATTGCGGGGTTAAGGGCTAGTGTAATCAAACCTTCAAGCACAAATAATTTTGTCCCAAATTAGACGCCAAAATAATAATAAGAAAAAATCTATCGTTAGCGCGATAGTGGAAAAAAGGTGAAGAAATATTGGGGGCTCACGATGAAACATTGGAAAAGGTAGAAAATGGAAGACGGGTAGTTACATTATCCTTTCGTAAAAACATTAACATTAACGAGTCTGAACGCATGTCGATAAACTCGCTCCGTATCTAACAACCAATTTTTATTTGAGATATTCATATTCTTACAAGCTAGAACATATGGAGGAAATTAAAAATGGGAAAACCTTTAAAACTATAATATTTCACAAAAATCTCGGTGGTAGCGAACCACTATCATCAATGAAAACCGTTAAAAAATGGCTGTCAGATAAGGAGCAAACACGAATAATGTCCGATAAAATAGACAGACCGAATACAAAGTGGAAGTTTGTAAGATGGGTAGAGGTTTTCGTAAAGCTAATACAGGGTAGTAGGGGAATAGATTTGGGACTACAATCCAAAGAAGCGGCAGGAGGAGAACTTCCAGAATGGCTGAAGAATAAAAAAGGTATGTATTCTTTAGATAAGTATAATGACGACCTTTGTCTGTTCAGGTGTCTAGCTATGCATATGACAGATAAAAGACCCGACAGATGTACAGAAAAGGCGAAAGAACTTAGTAAGCAATATTTTGGTAGTAATGTGGTTTCACCAATTCCTTTTTCAGATCTGAAAAAAGGTTGAAGAGTTTTTTAAAATCGGTATAGAAGTATATCAACCCACCGAATGTAATGTATGGTGGTTGAAAAAGGTACCAGCGCACTATAATGAAATAGGTAATAAACCAATGACAATAGGACTGTTTAATAATCACGCATTTCTGATAAAAAACCTTAAAAACCTATCTAAAATTTACGCCTGCGATAATTGCAAACAGAAATTCACGACAGCGAGTAATATGAAGAGACACGGACCAACATGTATGAGAGGTGAGACAAAGTAATATGTGATGGTAATTATTTAGAGCGCCCGCGTTCGTCGTTCGAGAAAGCGTTTTACCCAAAAGGTTCTAACAGTTATGGGGCGATCGATTGGATGTATTCTGTGGAAAAGCGGGAGGGAATTCACATTCACCACGAACAGTGCGGACACGGAGGTGAAAGATGGATTTTAGGAGCTCCGGTAGATGGATACTGTCCAGAAACCAATACCGTATATCAATATCACGGCTGTTACTGGCACGGGTGTGAGATTCATGCAAAGCATAGAAAAGAAGAACGCGCATCCACTATGAGAAGAGATACATTTATTAGAAAAAGCAAAGAATTCAACCTAGTAGTTATGTGGGAATGTGAATTCCAAAGAACGGGTAAAGATATAAAGATCGGTTGCGACACTACTCTTTATCCATATCAGATAGTATTACGATTTTGAGGCATATCTCCAGTCAGAAGTTGAAACTACCGGTAATAGTTTAGAGTACGAAGCTGAGCAGTTCCGGTAAGATGTTAGTATAGGAGATAATTTCTCAGGAACAGTAACTCATATTTGTGATAAAGATCCTGCAAAAACTTATAGAAAAATTTGTAGAAGATTTGAAAGTCAGGGGAAAAGCTATAAGAGAAGAAGTGTGGTCAAGATATGGGTTTAATACAGAACATTTAAGTAAAAACCAAATCGCTAAGATCGAACAGTGGATAGAGCAAGTACCGGTTATGGGTTTTAACAGCAGTAAGTACGATATAAACCTAATAAAGAAATATTTAGTAGGTGAACTATCTGCAACAACAAAGAAAGTAATGGTCGGAAAACGTGCAAACGCAACAATATTTCTATTTACTCCAGAATTTAGATTTCTTGATGTAATACTTTATCTAGGACCTGGTGTAAGTTACGATAGTTGGATAAAAGCCTACGACTGCAAAGGACAGAAATCTTTCTTTCCTTATGAGTGGTTCGATTCTCCAGACAAACTGGATTACCCAGGACTACCCGATATAGAGAATTGGTATTCCAAACTATCTGGGAAAATGTTAATAGATGAAACAGAATTAAGTAAATGTCGTAGAATTTTCGAAGAAAATAATATGAAAACTTTCAGAGATTGGTTGAAATATATTATAACGATTTAGATGTAGCACCGTTCCTAGAACGGTGGAAAAAATGAAAAAATGTGTGAATTTTATAAACACAGATGTGGATATTTTCAAAGATGCGGTAACACTACCTGGAGTAGCTATACAATATTTATTGAGAGGAACCATTAAAGAACAAAAATCTTCAAAGACGATTATACCGGAGGATGCTCTATATGCACCAAAAGAAGAAACATACGAAATGATGAAGGACGCTCTAGTTGGTGGTCCATCAATAGTATTTACACGCTATGCAGAAGTCGGTGTTTCCAATATTAGATCAAATGAAAGTAACAAACCTTGCAAGGCTGTTTTGGGGTACGATGCAAACGCGTTATATTTATCTACGTTAAATAAAGAGATGCCGTGTGGGAGAGAAACTATACACCATATAGATACCCACATAACCCTAAATTTATTAAAAAGTTTTGTAAAAGAGTTTTATCTGGAGACTGGTTTGGGTTTGCGGAGGTGGATATAGAAGTTCCACACAACTTAAAACATAAGTTTTCTGAAATGTCCCCAATATTTATAAACAGAGAAGTAGAGGTTGATGAAGTTCCCACACACATGTTAAAATATTTGGAAGATACTGGAAGAACTAGAGGAAATGGAAGAAAATTGGTGGGATCTATGACCGCCACTAAAGTATTGCTGTACGCGCCACTGTTGAAATGGTATTTAAAACACGGCCTAGAAATAACGGGAGTTCATCGTGTTATAGATTATATTAGTGGTAAACCCTTCGAATGGTTCGCAAAAGAAGTTACAGCCGCAAGACGAACAGGCGATGTAGAACCAAATAAGAAACCAGTAGCCGACATAATGAAATTATTAGGAAACTCGTGTTGTGGAAAAATGATAGAGGCAACGGAGAGACATTTAAATACGACATACGCGAGACGAAACCTGTGTTGACAAAGCATTAAGATCCGCGTATTTTGATGATTTGGAAGAGATAGGATATGCGTACGAAATATCTTCAAGAAAAACCCAGGTGTGCGCTAAAGAGACCATTCCATTGTGGAATAGCGGTTTATCAACTAGCTAAATTGAGAATGTTGGAATTTTACTACGAATTTCTAGATAAATACATAAAAAGAGAAGACTTTGAATTAATACAGATGGATACAGATAGTATGTATATAGGAGTTAGTGGAAAAACGATAGAGGAATTGATTAGACCTAACTTACTAGACGAGTTTGAAAAAGAAAAAAATAATGGTTGGCTTGGGATAAATGGAGCGAAAGAGAGCCCGGACTTTTCAAAATGGAATTTAGCGGGATAGGGCGATAGCGTTATCTAGTAAGTGTTATTTTGTAGAAAAAATTAATTTCACTAAAGAATAATTTGGAACAAATTAAAATTAATTAATAAAAACTCTGCGAAAGGAATGTCCAAGAGAACTAACAATTTAAATTGGGATAGATATAAACGAGTACTAAGTGAAACTACAGAAGATGGAAAACACATTATAGATGTAGCACAAAATAGAGGATTTAAAATGAAAGACGGCGTTATGAAAACGTACTGTCAACAAAAATTAGGACTCTCGGCATACTACGATAAAAGACGCGTGTTACCAGACGGAATACATACAGAACCTCTATTGATTTAAGTAATCGGGGGTAGCTGGGTGTCAGAAGACACTATAAGAAGTTCTTCGCGAACAAACCCTCGAGATGGCCCATCATCCAAATAGTAGAGCACGGGCTCATCGGGTTTGGTAATAGATCGATCTAGATGATATACATTGAGAGACCACACTGGATCAGTCGCGCGGCGGCTGCACCTTCGAGCTCTCCCGGTTGATAGAGGTACCGGACGTCAATATCTGATGGAAGCCGCTGCTCCTCTAAACCAACGGGTCGCCCGCGCGAGACGGCAGAGGGCTTGCTCGTCACCCTTTTAAACTTGATAGCATCTACAGGCTTCTTACCTATCAATCTGGTCACCTCTCCGTTCAGTGCGGAGACCACGGCGGGCAGTCTGGCCACCCACTCGGTCGACCGTGAATGGGGGTCTACAAGTTCTTTGGCGTATTGGTGTCCGAACAGTCTCTCAGCCAGGGTTCGATTGAAGCGTTCCACGATCCCCTGGTCCCGGTGGATGTTGACGCGGCCGCGTCTGATAGAAACTTTATGCTTAGACAATAGATGAGAGACCGCGCCCATGAACTCGCGGCCGGGATCGACCTGGAGAAGATTCGGCCATTTGAGAGGACTCCTCTTATATATTCGGGAAAGAGCCTCGGCCACTTCCTTAGACTCTTTAGTGGCCAACGGCTCAGCCCCCTTGTAACGACTCGCTACGTCAACGATTGTCAGTGCGTACTTGTACGTTTTGCGACCGACGCGATCGTGAGGGAGAAACAGGAGATCCGCTTGGTGAACTTGGTTCGGCACCGGCACGTCGAATTTCGGCCGCGGAATATTGTGAGGCGCGGGTAAATAGATCTGCCAGATGGCCTGCTTCTTGAGCCATTCCTTGACAGCGTTTTCTGAAACCTTGGTCGCCGCCGCGAGGTTCTTGATGGCCGCGAGTCCCTTCCAGTAGCCGCGTGGACTATAGTATGTATTCGACAGCTTGCGCGTTAGTTTGGTATCAAGTTTGCGCGTGTTCATCGTATGCGAAGTATTCTAATATATCGGACAATCTCCAACATGCCCTCGCCAGTTCGTCCGGTAACTGCGTCGTTAATAATAAACCTTTGTTGGAAGTACAATTGCGATTGTCGCTGCAGCCCCAATCGCGTTTGGGTTGGAACAGGAGAGGGGAATCTAATTCATCCAATCTCCCAGGATTGGTGGAGGAATCTAACATCCGCTTTGCGAAAAGGGTGGCCGCTTTTTCGTCCTCGAGACAATCTCGGGCCAGACGAATCATACTCTTTGCACCAGGTAAACGATGTTTTTGGGCAGTGTAGCCTACATCAATCATAGCGTTATAAAGTTCGTCAACTAACATCGTTCTATATTTATAAAAAAAAAATGTTTTAATTAATTAATTTAAAATCTCGATTGAATATAATAGCCGGCGAGACCCACCACACCATTCCCACGATGATGAACGCGATTCTCGCGGTCCTTTTGGGGCTCTGACGGTACATAGAAATCTGAAAGTTGGGGCTCGGGATCCATTGGATCGAGACTTTTGTGCGGATATGCCAGCGCGTACTCGCGGTTGGCTTCTTCAACGTTCTGAAAAGTTTGCGCGGCGTGATTTTCGCGGCGAAGCTCTTCATTGACCCAGTCCAGATGGGCGGTTCGTTTTTTCGACCATGCTTCCTTTGCGCTATTGAGTTGTTCTACAGCTAAATCATGACGCTTACGCTCCTCATCCACGTTCGAGCTTTTCATTTTAGAGAATATAAGTTGCTACCGCTGAACGCCAATGCGTTTACAAGCGCACCACCTACTATTACTGCGATTGAAGCCATTTATTTCCATATATTAACTGGTAGAATTCCAGCTTTAACTAGATAATCTCGGGTCCAAACTGCGGCCGCTACATCTAAGGTCGCGAGCCCTACGTCTCTCACAGTAAAGTCCAATTTGGGAGCGGTTCCTCCTAGGGCCATCTTTGATAGTCGAGCATACCCGATACTGAAACCCGATATCACCACGGCGTGATAAAGCGCATTCACTAACATTTTACCATCTTGTTCAGCCATTGTTATAATTATTGCATATAAAATGGGTCGCGATCAATGTTTAAATGGGGCGCATCCAAATTCAACATTGTTGATGATTGGTGTTTAGTAACTTTCTTCTGAACACTGGTGGTTGTTTTTTCTGGTATTTCCACACGCACAGGGCACCAACAACTGCCAGACCACCACCAACAACCCAACTCCAATTCACGAATTTGGGTTCAATCGGATTCGCCCAACTCCAACGGTAGTTGGTATTGGGTGACAAATTATCTTTGAATTTGAGGTGTGCTTCCAATTCAGTGAATTGGGGGTGTTGTTGTACTCAACTCTGTCTTCAGATGTTTTGCTGTCTCCGTCCCAATCTCGATTGGAGTTTAGCCTTCTCGAAGATCGGCGGAGAATTTATTTTCTTTGTTTAACTTTTCGGGTGGCAGCCGGCCGCCCGCCCAGCTGCCTGTCTTTTGGGGATTTTTTTATATGCGGGTCTGTCAATCCAGTGGCGGCGTAACACTTCTGGTTCGATTTGTGTTGGAGCAATTCTGGTTTCAACTCCGTCACTCTCGGTGGGTGTGTCTTGTGTCATGCAATTTTATCAAAAATTTATTTTGTCATTAATATTAGAGCTTATAGTTCTCGTGGGCGGCTATATGTTTCCAAATTGACAGGTTTACGTTACCCGGGGTTCAACCGGCGGTTGTTAGTGGAGCTAAAGTACCATTCCAAATCTTGTGTAAATTAAATTGAGCAGCATGCCAGTTCTAAGGAGTGTGTCTATAAAAAGGGTCAGTCTCTAGATCGTGAACTTCAACCCTTCGGGGCGGTGTTTGGTCTAGGTGAGAAGTTCTAACTAACGGCCGGTTAGCGTACAAATGAATAGCCCGCGATTCTCAAGAGTTTTTGTCATCTCTGCTCCCTATTTGGATTCGTATCGCGCATACATTTTATCGATCTCCGCATCTGACATCTTAATCCCACTGAAAAACTGAGAGACGCCTACCGGAGATAATTGCTCGATTAGTTCCCCCAGCAAACCAGCGCCAGCTAGCCGCTCTCGTCGCGCCGCCTGCATTTTCCTTTTATTCTGGAGTCGGTTGCACTCAATACCAGATCCCGGAATTGCTCTGTCGGATTCATTATTGTTGGCAGTCGGAGTTGAGGTTTCTTCTATTAGCTGATCTCGGAAGAAGTTCGGTCGGCAGTTCATTTTTTTCAAAATTAGTAATTTTAATCTATTCTAACAAGTTCTTCATCACTTTAAATATTTATTTAATTTTTTCAAAAAATAAAATAAATGTGGCACCACCCGATTACTTATGATCACCTTTATTTTGCTCTCAACAAAGCTCGCAGCGGATAGAGCACCCAAATTATTGTTGAACATTGTTAACATTGGTTATTCAGTTATTTGTTCTGCAATTATTCAGCATTTGTTCTGCACTTTGCTAACGCATTGTTCAGCAATTGTTAAGCATTAAGATTCGTTCAGTTTTTGTTCAGCATTGTTCAGCAATTGCTAAGCATTTTGAGTTGTGTTTCAAGCACTTGCCTAAGCATTGTGCAATAGGCTTTTATTACTTGCAAATTTTCCTAATTTTTTATTTCAAAATCGTTAGATTATAGTTGATAACTTTATAGCAGTTGGTTTGATCAGTCTTTAGCAGGAAGCTTGGGCGTGGGCTTAGTTTTCGGAAAACAAGTAATTTCAGTCGAACCTCCAGGCGCTTACTCGCCGCGTTGGGATAAAACGTCATTCTCTCGAAGACAGTCATCGAATGAGTGGTTCTCGGAGTCCTTGGCAGTTGAATGTTGGGCGGACCCATTTCGTTTATGCTCGCGCGATCCTTGGGACGGACGGTTCGTTGTATTTTTGAGTGGCGGATTATCCATACGCTTTGGCCTCGCATCGGCGGCCAGAAAATGCTGAGCTCGGAGAGCATGTGACTTCCTTTTGGTCATCGCCGCCTTGGCTGAGCAATCGTCAATTCCACGTAAGGGTAGGGGGGGCTCGCCCTGGAACTTATTTGGTTATAAACCTCACGCAACCAATCGTGAAGCCTATCACCGGGGTCAATAACGTATTACTTCAGGGTGTGGTCCATTAATCCACGGGCACCGCTGAATAAGTATCGTTGTGCCGCACAGTGGGGACCATAGGATCACAATGTGGACGAAAGGTCATCGCGGTAGGATCCCTCGAGTAAGTTCGAGGCGATGAAACCGATTTTTCCAAACATCCTGTTCTGCCCATCATTATTAGGCAGAGTGAGCATCTTCCAAATTCGTGAATTGGTATTGAATTGCTTAGATTTTTCTTAATTTTTTCAAAATTGATGTAATTAAAAATAAAACGTTAGATTGATTTTTTTTATTAAATCAGTTAGATCGCTGATACGTATCGACCATCGTTCGATGTTAGAGTTGTGGCGTCTGTAATTATATTAATAAGTACCAACCGTTCAAGTGGCCCGGCTACGTCCGCCTCTTTGGGTTTATCTGGATCGTCCACACCCACTCACTAGTGTTCTCAACTTGGCGTCCGCTACGTGTATTTGGTTCATCGTCGCTGGCTCGCATGTCCTAGCCGCATAAAAAACGGGCGTATTTGGTATTCAGGAAACTCCGCGAGGGAGACGGCGAGGATGATGCCAGGTCTTTAGGCAAACTGCCTGCAACCTCCGGAGAGCGCTTTAGATCGGCAGCCAAATAACTGACTTTCTTTACTTCATCCACTGCTTGGTTGCGCGCGAAAAAAGACCCGCGCTGTAGAGTTGATTGGGGACTCCCTCGATCGTCACCTCTTACCTTCGTGATTTTGGGGTTATAGGAATTCTGGTCGGTTTTTTCTAGCACCGAACGCGAACCGTGACATCTCGAACAACATCTGTATACCTTTCATCGGGGGAGGGGCGGGTTACGGTTGTCGTTAATATTCCCACCCAATGTGTCGCTTTTGGTTTTTTGTTCGGCATTTCTTGCGATGGCGAAAGAAAGCTGGTCGTTAAAGTTATGGCAAACGGCGGACCGGGTAGGGTTACTGGGTTTTCTATTCAATCGCGGCTTCGTTCGGGCATCGTGACCATTGTCGTAACTCCAGCTGAAACATTATCGATTCGTATTACGTCGATCAACTGGTCGGTGGCTTATGAAAAATTAACTCGGCCGTTCGTCGTTGAAAACGATTAGTTCGTATTCGAGGCGGTTCAGCAAAGCACTTCAGATAGTAGGGGCATTTGTGACTCTTCTAGAACTCAAAAGTCGAGCGGAATGTAGAAGCGGGTTGCCGTAAACGCGCCCGCGAGCCGCGATTGTCACTCGCGGTTGTTATTCTGCCCTTGTTTAGCAGCCCCGATTCTAAGCTTGGTTACGTTCTTTTTTTTGCTGGGTGTCCAATAACCTTCTTGACTAGACAGCGTTTTCAAAGCTCGTGTGAACGTCTTCCACAGGTCCTGATAGGCAATGGTAGACGTCGCTGTCGTCGATCTACATCACCTCATTACCAGAAATCTTTTTATCATGGTCTTCTTTGACGATGGCGGCGACCCATTGGTTCTGAACTACGGTCGGTCCGCGTCCGTCGAACGTTAGCGAAATAATAGTGAAAGCGAGGGCGAACAGTACCGGAACAATGACGTCGTTAGCTCCGAGGTTGGGGCGGAAGCGTGACTAACGAGTGCTGGTTCTGGGTCGATCGTCGATGGGTTGTTCGTAATAACGACCACTTCTGTTCTCACGCCTTTTGCCCCAGAGGGGCTACAGGGCAGTTTCTGCGGTATGGATTGGATGTTTGCGAACCGTCTTGACTCGGAAGGAACCATAATTTAAATTTTTTCAAAATTTATTGAAACTATTAATCCTGATATGGTTTTGTCTTTAATAGATAATTAATTTTAAGAAAATTATAATTAGATGGGCTGATTACGATATTAAAACAATGGATAAAAATAGGCAGAGGTGGACCGATTTCGTCGGATGGATTATGATGTATGATAACTAAAACGCCCTTCATAGGGAGATCCAGTTCAAATCCAATTTCGCAATTGGGGAAATAGGGTGGCGCTACCAGCAGCGTTGGTCAAAGTCAGGAATTACTTGAGGGAGCTGTCAAACGTACTACTTACAACTAATTTGTCAGAAATCGGGTCTGGCTCCCGTTCTGTCGGTCGCGGACTTACTCCAATGTTCGAAATTGGATATGCATGGTTAGGTTGCGACTAAAAAATCATCAAATATCTCCAATAATCAAAACACGAATACCGGTAAACCCCACCTATCGCTAAAAACCACATTGCCGGAAACCGGGGGCGGTGGCGAAAATCATTAAAGAACGAACTAGGATTTCCAGATTGGACGCTGTGGTTAAAAACAATTGTGCCGGCCCGCGCTGTAGAGGGCTCCTACAGTCTTCCCGACGAAACTTATAGGCGAAGAACGGGCCCCACCGCGATAAGAAACGGTTGATTCTCAGCGCGGTCCCTAAAATAGCCACGAACGTTATTAACCCGATGGAGACCCACGTTCAGCGTCCAACATCACAATTGGGTGGGAAATACTCAACGATTGGACCCACCGTTTACCTCTTCGCGAACTCCGGGGCTCGATAAGGCTCTACAAACGGTCCGGGGCGTATACTGCTTTGGGTCCTTTAACCACCTCTCCAAACTCACGGCGCTGGGCTGAAACATATCGCGCTAGAAGAAAGAAAAACTGGCGGAACGCTGGTGGTGCTAGAGAATTGACCGAGCGAACTCAACAAACGCTTAGCGGAGTCGTTAGCGGGATGAAAGAGAAGCTCGCTTGGAGGCCGCCTCGGCTAACCGTGTGGTCTCTCCGCACACAAAATAAGGCGGAATCCGCGAATCAATCTCGAGGGTCTGCACGAGGAGGACGGACACTCGGTGTGCGTTTCGCACTCTGTTCAGACGAGCAGGGGCGTCACGATAGCAAGCAATCCTTTCGTTGCTATCGGCATGACTATATCGACCATAGTTCTAATCTTTCCAATGGTTAGGTTGGGCGGCGACCACCCGCAGCTCCAGCACCTGCCCACCAGCACCCTGCAACCCTCCTCATCCCGGTGGAGGCCAATGGAGTGGATTTTAAAAAAACAACTAAAAGCCACCTCGCCAAGGTCTTTCTAGCTAAATTAGCTGGAAACAGGCGGGCTGGCCGCACTACCTGGACTGATCGGCAAAGTATCGTTTGTTTTTTACTTAGCTATTCTATATTATCAAAAACTGCCGGATGGCTAGCCAAAAATACCTGGGCTTTAATCGTTGGCAATCGCCTGGTCTCCTACTATTCTTCGCCCAGAGAGTTCCTACAACCAAAGGCGTAAATAAATCCGATCGCCACGATGGGCGATGACGGAGGCCCCAATTTTCCTCCTCTGTGTGTTGTGCTTCCAATTTCAAACACTTGGTTGATGATGGTGTTTGTCTCCAATTCGCGATTTGGTTGTTGATGGAAACTCGATTGGTGGCATACCAATTTACGCAATTGGGGGTACTGGGTTCGCCCCCCCCCCCCCCCCCCCCCCTTTTTCCCCCCCATTTACGAATTGGGGGGAGGTGTATTCATTTTGAAGTTTTCTGAAATTCGGTTCCACTGGTTGGGGGTTGCGCTTGATGATAATCCGTGTTCACGTTACCGTTGTGGAGCAGATTTTTTGAGTTGACGGGTGGCGATTACGATTGATTATTGGTAACCGTCAAAGCGGGTAGTTCCGTCCTCGTAGTATTCATATTGCTCGGCGCCAATATAAAGACCTATTCCAAATAACATAGTTCTACTGGGGGGTGTGGCATTCTGTAAAACCGTCTTGATAATTTCTGGATTGCCTTCTCCAGGTCCCCCTCCCTAGCTGTGATGGGTCGTCCTAAACAAGTTAACAAAGGAACTGTTTTTGCGCGTTCAAACGCTCTGTTACCCATGCCCATGTTATGAACTGCGCAGTTTGTTTTTGTTGCGCGCGGATGGCCCAGACGTACGTGCGAAATAGATTCGTTGACGTGAGTAACCCCGGCCTGCGTCGAACCCTTATACCCTTATCTAACATCAAAATGTTACCCCACGCGTCTGAACCTCAGCTGGCCTGGCTGTATTTGTAATCGGACGGTGAGCCGTTTCGGAGGTTAACATTTTACAAGAAAACACGCCCACAGGTGCCGACCTCCAGGACACTTATCTGGCCGAAAGTCATCGTCGCGGGGGTCAAATTTCCCGGCGTTCCGACTGACGATGTGGTTCCCACCGGAGTGATCGTGGTCTAAATCAGTTTCTGTGTCCAATTCCCGGGTCTGGCCTGTTGAATGAGAAACGTCCCGAGGCCCGGTGCTGGTAGGAAAGGCATTTGGCTTTTCTGTCTTCCTGTTCCGCGTTTTCTTTTTGAAACGTTAAATTCGTTCAACAGTCTTTCAAAGGCCATACGGTCCGTATTCGTTAGGAAATGGATCCCCAGGGTTCGTCGTTTGAGGTAGTGAAATAACCTAGTTCTTTGTTGGAATCCTCCTAACTAGTATAATACGTGCTGAAAGTTGTTAGGGACACTTTTTTTTTCTTTTTTTTTTTTTTTTTTTTTTTTTAGGGAGCATGACATTCTTGGATGTCAGGATGGATCTTTAATGTGAAAACTCAACGGACCGGTGTTTGCGCACCATACAGCGAAATTTGTATTTGGTTCTGCCAAAAATAATGCATCGGTGTTGCTTTCCACCCCGTTTACCACCTCCATCGTAGTAATTCTTCGGGCAGCCACCTATATTGTTCAAAGAATGTTAGGGAAGTTGGTGGCCAAAGCCACTGTCCGGGTCTCAACCGTTACGGTTGGGTGTACAAGGCGGTTAACAAAGTCTTTTTGTGTGTATTTACCTTCGACCGCGTACTTTACATTAGAGTTAAAGCTAAATTGCTTTAGGTTTATCCATTGAAAAGATATTCTATTATGTTTGCTACTATAACTAATTGTTCAAAAAGGGAGTTGTGAACTTCAAAAAATTAATATAAACAAACTGCTGCGGAAAAACGGGCCGGTAGGCTTAGATCAATTCCCGTTCACGGTCGGGTGGAAAAACCTCAAAACGTACGGAGTATTTATCTGACCCTTAGATCCTTTAGATCTAGAGGACGCCGATAGTCATGCAAAGGGGAAGTAGGAGAGGACCGCATTTCGGAGTAATAGAGATCGGAAAATGGAATTAAATTAATTATAAAATCATATAAATTGATATCAATTGCGAATATAACATTCCAAGTGTCCTTTGGGTTTACTTCATGGCCTTGGGGTTTGGTGATCTCCAAAGCTTTAATCGCGACGAATATTGCCTGATAACTGTCACTCTCACAGTCTTCAAAATTAAGCACGGGGATTGCGACATTGTCCGTTGATCAAAAAAAAAAATTTAGAGATCTCCCGGGGGTTTTTGGCCTTCAAATGTTAGGATTTAAAGTTTGCACCCCCTTACGACGAGGATGAAGGGTTTAGTACCCCGTTGATTGTTTGTTTACCCCGTTGGGAGTGCATCCCGCGGGCGATACCCAGTAAACTTCGCCGTCACGAAAACTTCTCTGGGTGTTGCAACCTGGATCGGGTGTGAAACACATGGTACAACACGATAGACGGATCCCCCAGCACATTACTGAAAACAAACTGTGCCCCCGCCAGCGATTGTTTCTTATGGCGAGACTGTTAAACGTTTAGACTTACACCACCCAGAGATGAAAAGTTTTATGGCAAATCGGGACAACATCCCACGAGTTGTAAGATTTAATTAGTTTCTTGATGATAAAGGGCGATGAGATTGAAGAACGCTTACCCGATTTCGGTCGTACTAGGAAATTTTCAAATTAAATTAATTTTAGAAAATTAGAATTAAAATGCATTGTTGTAAATATTTATTATTATCAACATTCTGTGTATATACGGACCAGGTAGTTCGTTCGATTGGGTGACCCAAACATTCGAATAATTTGGAAACTGCAGAAGGGGGAATTCATCCGACAAGATGGGTGACTTTTTAATGAATAACCAAAAAAACCAAAGGCCCTAGATTAATGCAAATAACTATTTCGGAGGGCCACGGACGTAGATTCCCAACAAGGAGTTCTACTATCACAAACTTCGAGAATATGCCCTGGCTGTGAATACACAAAGTCGTGAAGAAACGCATACGGAACTAAACGAACTAGGTGAAAAAATAAATATAAATTTAGAAAATAAGAGGCCCGGTTGGGGATTGATAAAGCCGGAAGAAGAAGACCGCCAGGGACTGAACATTTACGGAGGTTTATGGGGGTGTTGCGCTTAGAAGACTCTCTCAGCAATGGAAGCTCAACTTGCTGAATTTAGACGGGGAAAATAATCGATTTTCCTCGGGAAATGAGGCCCCACGGTCGGGAGTATTGAGAAAGCACGTGAAAGACCACCTGGCAGGACCTTACGAAGGGCTTATGAGGTGTTGCGCTCAGATGGACTCTCTCATCAGAGAATGCGGCACTTACTGCAACTAAGATAAAAAAATATAAAAAACAAATTCCTTCGAAAAGTGACCCGGTCGGGTTATTGATAAAGTCCGTGAAGACCACCAGTTCTAACCTTGTGCCAGAGGCCCATTTTGCGGAGGCTTTTATGATGCGTTGGCGCTTAGAGAACTCTTCATAGTTAAAGAAGCGACCACTTAACCTAAATAGACGGTTAAAATAAGCCGAATTTCTGAAAGAGACCAGGTCGGGGGTTGAGGGGGGTCGAGAACGACCACAAAGAGGCCAATTGCGGAGGCTTAATGGGGCGTTACGCTCAGGAAAGACTTCTCAAAAGAAGAAGCGGCCAGTTACTGCACCTATATGAAAAAATAAAATACCGAATTTAAAAAACAAAAGAGACCGGTTTGGATCTTGGATGGAGTCCGAATACCGGGTTATGATAAAGCCTAGAACGACCACCAGGGCGGATATTTACGGAGGTTCTTATAGGGTGTTGCTTTCTTAGAGGAACTTCTCAATCAAAGAGAAAGCGACCATTACTTAACTAAACTAGATGAAAAAATAAATAACGAATTCTTCAAAAAGAGACCCGGTCGGGGGGTCTTTGATAAAGCCTTAGAAGACCACCAGGCAACCATTACGGAGGCTTATGATTGCGTTGGCGTCAGAGGGGGGAAAAAAACCTCTATCAACAGAGAAGCGACACTTACTGAAAACTAGATGAAAAAATTAACCGATTAAACTGAAAACGTGATTCGTTATAGCCGGCGAAATCCCCCCCAAAGCTCATTGAGGAGGCCTTTTCTTATGAGATTCGGTACTGAGGCCATATAACGCAAACAACTGCGCTTAGCCGAATTAGTGAAAACCATGAATGAAAAACCAAAAACGTGTCATTACAGGTTTGGGCTGCGAAGGCGGGGCCCAATTGGTTTTGGTGGGGACTACTTGAATATTCGTTCGGGTTGGCCCAAAGGCGCGTAATAAACTATGGGGGATACACTATGGACAGCTGCAGGTGGAAGTTATCCAAAATGGCGGTTGGTCCTGTCGGGTAATTTAATGTAATGGGTAAACCTGTGGGCGCCGGTCGGTCGGAAAAAATTAAAATTGTAGTAGATGGGGAAGAACGGGGGGGTTGGAGTCAACTAAAATCTTCTGGAGATAGTTCGACGGTGGGTTTCGTTACTCCTGGTGATGATCGAATTAGACTTTCCCAAGGATAGTGTTATTAAACTTTGTTACGAAAACATCGGGTGCACTCAGCGAGTGCTGTTCACTTTATTGTCTCAATTTGTTAATTGATCTTTATTGTGTAAATTACCTTAATATCATTGAAATAAATTTTAACTATGAACGAACTCAACCGCTTATCCAATTGGTCAACTATCCGAACCTCCCCAAACACTGTATCCAAACTTCTCAATACCAACTCCACCAAACACTGTATTTCAACTCCCCAACCAACATGTATTCAATTAACCGAAAAAATACGTTCAGATTTTAGGTTGAATAATATCGTCGCTTATGCGGATTATTTTAGTTAGAAGAATGGTGCAAATAGAAAAAGAATACTTAATAAATATATCGGGCGCGGCAAACATAGCTGATGGCATCTAGTTACGGTTCTGGCAAGTGTTTCTGTGTTGGTGTGGGGCGGGGGTACTGCTGCTAACGCTATCTTACAATTGTAATGCTTCCACTTGTAGGGGTTTTGGAGTGGGGAACTTACCGGTTTTATCTGGCAAAGAAACTTTGTAATTGGTAATTAGGGACGGCGGGAGGTGGAATAATCGAGAAAAAAAAGTAGAAAAACCATGATAGAATATCCGTTCTCTCTAGGTCTAAGAAAAAATTAGCATCGACGGTTTATGGTGTCCAAAGCGTTGGCCGCTAAGGAAAATTATCAAAATTTAGAGTTTGAATCCGTTGGTGGAAGAAAATGGGGAGATTATGAAGAATTAAAAAAACTGATATAAGGATCAAGGCGGCGCGCCACCCATGCCAAAAATTGCGTGTACTGATTAGGGAATAAATTTAAATTTAGGGTAAAACTTGGCAAATAAAGTCGGGAGGAAATGTTACAGTACCTAATTGCTAGATATTTTTAAAAAATAATTTTTCTGAATTTTTCATTTTAATTTTTTACTTAATTAATTCGTTTATAATTATCAAAAATTTTAATTAATTGTTTACATGAAATTATACATTCAGTCGAGGATTACCTAATACACACCGTCTGTGTAATGATACACTCGGCTCTGTTTAACCTTGCTATTACTTTACGCATGGTTCATAAACCGTGTAAATTGAAACATTGGTCGTTAATTGATTAATTGTACAAAACTAGGTAATGTTTATCATAACAGCCTACATTTTTGGGGGGGGGTTTTTATTTCGTGGGTGGGTTAAGGAGCTAATCTATAGAGGACGAGGGTCCGTGGGTTCGCCGCCGATGGGTTGGAACGCTAAACATTTTTTTATTTTTTAATTTTCTATCCTACAAATATGTGGTTTTAAAAAATAATTAATTAATTAATAATTTTGATTCTAATTCTAAAGAATTACTTAAGAAAATTGATTAATTAATTTTTAAAAAAAAAAACAACAAAAAAAATAAAAAAAAAAAATGTTTTAACCGAGGCTCGAAACCCGCGCCAGCAAAAACCCTTTATGGGCCCACCACGGCTAAGCCCATTCTTTTTTTGGTTCTTTCTCTTTTCTGTCTTTTCTTTATCTCATTCGATGGCTAGCGGGTGTTAATTAGCTGACCCGCTACAGTTACACCCCCATCTTATCAGGCTGATCCTAGGAATCAGCTTTGTCGAAACTTACTAGGCAACCACCTTGGAAGTTGTCTAGCACGGAAAGCAAGTTGCCCTGACCGGAAGCACTGGAGCGCTCATTTTATCCAGGGGCGTCCCCCCAGACAAATTATTGTTGTTCTTTTACAGTTATTAAAGCTAAAACCGTGTTGTGCTAATACCAAACTATTTACTCGTTTACTTTTTCTATTTGTTTTATATATAACAAGTTCATTTTTTATTTAATAATATAGGTTATAACGTTCTAAATTATTAAAAAGTAAAATTAGAAAAAATGACAACCAATAAGAATGTAAGAAATACTTCCGGAATATCGATAGCGGGTTGTGTAATACACCCACGTGTGTGTAGTATATATTACAGTAGTATAGAGGGATTCAAAATGATACCACTATTACAGTGTGTTTATGTTTCATCCTGGAAGACGTAATCGTGTAATCTCTCTATAAAATGGACACCTAATTTACATGTTCATAACACGTGTAATTGGAACATTGTCGTCTGCTTATAACATAAATAGTTCTGTTCAATAATTTTCAATTTCTTCTAATAATTTTCCAATTTCTTCGTTAAAAGCGATATGTAGAAACGCATATCCGTAAACGAATCTTTGATTTTAAACTGTTTTATAAAATTAGTTTGATAATGTTTCGGTAGTGTTTCTCCGATCCTATTTAGTCGCTTCATTATATAAATTTGATACTTATACCGGCGACATAATTGCCGGTTTAATATTGTAAATGCAACGTTTTTATCGCAGCGTAATAAATTACGCTGATATTTCATGTATTCGATATCACATAGTATTGTCATTTTACCGTGTTTTAATACTGTAGAAACAACAGCGTAAAATCCTTCATCCAATCATTATAAACGTCCAATTCGTTGTGTATTTTATTATCCATTTTGTTATAATATTTTATTATAACCTATTAAATTTATATGTTCAATTGGACGTGAAAAAAACATGATGTATTTATGACACCAATTTTGAATATTTCGTGGGACAATTTCCTCGTTAACTAATTTTTTTGATTTTTTGGGGGTGGTGGGAATAGTATAGAGGGTTATAAATGATACCATCGTTAGGTGGTATCATTTTGAATCCCTCTATACTTAAATTTACTGTCTGAAAAACATTATGTTTTTTTTTTTTCACGTCCAATTTTTAGTGGGAGACAATTTCCTCGTTAACCAATTTTTGATTTTTCGGGGGGTGGTGGAGTAGTATATAGGGTGGAGAAATGATACCCTCGTTAGGTGGTATCATTTTGAATCCCTCTATACTACTAAGTGTGCCGATGAACACATACCCACATGTAAAGAATTACTGGTTTTACAGACAGGTGGTAAAACAATGAAATGTACAAGTAATATTGTAAATTGATACATTTTCTACCAGGGGACATAATCCTGATCTGATATTCCCATGCGACAAAAATAGCAAAACAAATCACATTATCATGATTATAAAAATAATCGTATCAGGCCCAGTTTGGGGTGAGATCAACACTTTAACAGTTAATTTATGTTGTGGCATAACAATCATACTAAAAATACTCACAATAATGCGTTTAAATGTGTTTAAAATGGTACAAAATTCAGCTGGCGCGTACGGCTGACATATTGAATTCTCCGCGTAGAGAGCTATCTAGGAGCGACAACTCTGTATTTCACATCCAATGTTTGAAGGTACTGTGGACGTATTGAAATCTACTGAGAGTGTATCGCTAACAGATAGTGTTTTTCAGTAATTAAAACATGAAACTAATTTACCAATATATTAAGAATATTTACTCCACAGTAAACAACTGAAGAAGTGATTCGCTTTAGTAAAATAGTCGCACAAACAGAAAATATGAATAAGATCGTTGTTCTGAAAATATACAAGACAGACATACAGACAATATAATGTAAAAGTAACTACTAACCTGAAATAACCGAAGGAATACTTCGTTAGATTCAATATCACCTTTATTGGTCAGCATACAGAATGTACCTGACCAATTTCAGGGTTCGAAATATATATCCTCCGATTATCACAGCTTAACGGGAACTTTATTCCGTAACCAATTAAATCACGCCTTACAAAATATCACGTGAGCTTAGCAAATTAAATTCGGTTTTACAAAATGTCTCGTGATCATGGAAGCCTGTAGTTTCAAGTACTGTTGACAGATGCCAACCGTATCATGTTTATCGTACTGATAGGCTTAATCAGGTTTATTTTATGATGGCTGTTACTTCACAGGGGATAATCGTTGTCCGAAATTATGTCATATTACCTGGCATCGCAGATTAATGTGCATAATACGATTAACTTACGTAACATAGACGCGGAAATGCCAAATGTCAGTTTTATAGCGTAGAACTTGGAAAACTTGGAAAAGAATATTTAATTTTGGACGATACACGTTTCATTTCAAACTTTTTCATAAAATAAAGAAAATATATGTTTTCCATGCAAAGAAACTAAAATAATGATATTAAACATGCCAAAATCAAGCTTGTATTAAGAAATTTGTGTTTTAATAATTTTCCATCTAAAAAATGTGAATATAGAGTCTTGTGTCCATTTTTCCCAAGTTATAGTCATAAATCCTTCATTTATGCAACACATACTTCAAAATAATGTTAAAATAAATGAAATCCGAGAATGTTGTAACAAATTATGTTTTTGTAAAATTATTCGCTATGTACAGTCAGTTCAAGTACGTGAATGTCAGTTATGGTCATACTTCAACAGTATGTACATGTACAGACGTACGATTTATCTTATCAGCTAATGAACATGATGAGCCTCAAAGTTATTCAATGCGAAAATACATACAAACAATTCTCATCTCAAAGCCTTGATGATTGATTGAGTGTGCATGGGAATATACATGCTAAAATACAACAATATATATACATGATCTAATATATACATGAAACACAATAAAAACCCTACTCATTATAATATAGTTATAACAAATGTTGCAAATGGCAGTATGTCCTTTTCATGTTAACATGAAAAAGACATACGGACATACATACACACTTTAAATAATATTGACGAGTAATACATTTCCAGTAATGCTAAGCCACGGGTTGATATGACTTAACACATAGTTATTATTATTATTCTGGTCGTTCCAAGGCGGCAACCATGGTGTTGTTTTTCCTTCTGGGAATACTATTTTCATAGTAGTTCATTAGAGAATAGTTGCTGTACTAGTACTTGTTTATTCTTCAACTTTAGAGCACACAATTCGAAGTGCATGTAGTAATAAAGCAACATCAATGAACACCAGAGAGTTACACCACAACAATAAAAACGACATAATGGTGTTAATAATTTGAAAATATTAGCATGTAAGGGGTATTAAATTGTTCCTTGCTTACAGGGGCATCGCATTTCTTCAAATTAGCTGCATATTTATTTACTTTAGCTGCCTCCTGAAACTGTACTATATCTGCATCCTACACCAAATCAGTCATTCTGCCTTCAAAACATAGAAACCTTCTGTTACTGTTGCAAATACTTGCGCCCGCAATACAATTATATGACAGTATATTTGTACATATGTTCAAACAACATATTTTATTTGATCATCGCATACTTGCATTCGATTATTAAATACATATTTACAATATTTGTAAATGTGCCTCATGTGATAGAATATGTCGAACGTAAATACCGCTGGTATATATTGATCGCTTATATATTGTAGTATTTACTGTCTGTTCCACGTTTTGCAGCCGACGAAATTTTGGCTATTAAACACATTCAATCTAAAAAATATTTAAAAGCAAGTACTTTTTATTTTTCATTAATAACAAAAAAATCACCCTCCCCAAAAGAATTCCCATAGGAAAATCGTTTTCTCGGAATACAATCATATTTGATGGAATTTCATCAAACATTTTTTTTTTTTTTAGATACTACATGTTATACCTTTGATGTTTTATATTATATTTATTAAAGTATATATTCAATATATCATACATGAATATCAACTCACTTAAACACATATTTTCACCTTCAAACTTGAATGGCAATTCATATAAACGCATATTTTTACTTTATCAAAGGTATATAAGTGGTATATCTTTGATAATTATAAAGCATGAGTTGCAATTTATGTTTGAATTATTGACCATACATGTATATTGTATTTACATATTGTATAACGTGTTTTAAAGACAATCAAATAATTTTATAATCATCACATACATAAAATTTATGTACATTTGATGTAAAGTAAAAAAAAACAATAACATGCGTTTAAATGAGCTGTCATTCACGTTGAAGGTGATAATGTGCGTTTAAATGAGTTGATATTCATATTTGATATATTGACCATACATTTGTTAAGCACTTGAATTTCTTTACAATTGTCAAGTGCATAAAACATAGTATTCATAATGTGCATAGTTAAAATAAATGTATTTAAATAATCGAATATATAAGCTGCCATCACGTACCAGCGGTATTCCCATTCGATATTTCTGACCATATAGGACGCATTTACAAAATAGTTTAATATGTATTTAATAATCGAATGTAACCATGCGGTAATCAAATGAAAACAGGCACACAACTACTGCCGTACAATTTATTGAACTACTGAAAACAATGTGCTAAATATATATCCAATGCAGTAATGTAATAAATAAGTTTCATTGTACTTGTTTGCATATGAGAGCAACGACTAGACTCATGCCTTATGCCTGACAAAAGAAACGTTTTGCCATAGTTCCCCTCCTGTGCCGTCCGGAGGCGGAATTCATATGGATGGTATACTCGCCACTCAAACGCTCATACCTATTTACAACAGACAAAGTTGAATTTATGAGACAAAGTCACGTAAACAAATTACAATTTTGAGATTGACTGCGGGGTCTATTAGAAGTATCTCTAGGCCAGACTTCCTTGGGCCCACCCATGATGTCAGGTTTATAGAGTTGTCACTGAATGTTTGCATAGACATTGTGTAATATATATGTTCGTGTTATATATACCTCATGTTTTCATATCTATACGACCTGAGTGAAAAAAAACAATTTGAATTGTTGGAAATAGTACAGTGCAACCTCTTTACAACAGCCACACATGTGAAGACGCAAAACTGGCTGTTGTAGAGAGGTGGCTGTTGTAGGGAGGTTAATACTGGATTCAATTTTGTTGTCTGCTGTTGATTTATTTTCTTCAATTATTCACATCAAAAACATGCTTTGACAGAATTTTAGAATCATTTCCAATGGAAATGATTCTTAAGTGCTGTCAAACCATGTTTGTATTGAGAAAGAAGACAAAATGTAAAGCAACAGCAATTTTCGAGCTCAGCGGTCTAATGGTTAAATATAGAGGAAATCATTCATTTGGGATATAAAATAGCGGCTGTTACAGAGAGGGTGTTGTTGTAGAGAGGTGGCCGTTCGGGGAGGTTCGATTGTATATTCATCTCCAAACGACATCAATGCAAACAACTGGTACTATGCGCTTATTTGTCGTTTATGCTTCGAAGCCGACAGACACTCACGTTATATGTTCTACTGTTCAAAGATTCGTGATGGAATGTCTTCCATTTAATAATATTTATGCCACTCCTATCCGCTGTACTGCAAATAGCAATGCATAAAACTGGGCATACAACTGGTAGGTTCTTGATTACATGTGTCAGGTATACACCATAACACGAGCAACAAAACAAGCTGAAAGGGTCTATGATTAAGACCATTGAAAACTATGCACGGTATATACATGACAACAATGTCAACATGATGTATCTATACCACCCTTCAATGTTGAGCACATATGCCACCGATGAAAATATCAATTAACTGATACATGTAGTAGCCAATGAGCAAAATTCCATTAGTGAGGAGCAAAGTAAACATGCGGTGACGAGCATACTATACTGAGCAAAACTAGAAACGTCCCTCCATGTTTAAGGAAAGATTCATCAAAAACCAAAAGGGTTACTTTTAAAAATCAAAATGGAAAAACAAGTTCATTCATTTCTGTATCAAAGCCAATAAATTGCATTTGGATATCTTGTTAAATATTCGAGAGATAACCGGCCAAGGGCGGTAGGGGTCAAAATCAAAAATCACAAAAACTCAGAAATGTGTTACTTAATGTTTAGAGATGGAATTTCAATAAGTAATGTGGCAAATTCTAGTAAATCTCGTTAGTACCGAGTGTGGCCACCATTTGCATGAATGCATGCAATGATCCTACGCCGCATCGACGTGACGTAACGCAATACCAGTGCGTTGGGCAAATTCCTCCATTCCCGTTGTAACGCCCGTGTAAGATCGCGAACATTGTCAATCTGATGGTTAGCTCGTGCTTTCGCGCCCAGCTCATCCCATATGTGCTCAATGGGATTGAGATCCGGGGAGACCGCGAGCCATGGCATGACGTCGACGTTGTTTTGCTGTAAGTATTGAGTGGTGACCCTGGCTACGTGCGGGCGGGCATTGTCGTGCATCAATGTCACACCAGGACCATGCTGACGGATAAATGGTAAGGCATGTGCATTTAGCACATCTGCAACATAACGTTGTGCATTGATGTTGCCCTGTACAACAACCAAATATGTCTTCCGGTTTCCCATGATCCCACCCCAGACCATTACGCTCCCTCCCCAAACCTGTTCTTCTCAACAATGCAACAATCGGTGAATCTTTCATTTTTACGCCTGTATACCCGTAATCTTCCGTCAGCATGACTAACTGTGAACCGAGATTCATCGGTGAACAAAACTCGGTTTCAGTCAGCCCTTCTCCAGTTCAGATGACGTCGCGCCCATAACAGTCTGGCAGCACTGTGACGTTGGGTCATTATCTGACCAGTGTACGGGCGGCGTGCCCGGATTGGTTGGGCGTTACGACGTAACCGGTTGCGAATGGTCTGCCCTGAGACACCGTATCGCCTAGCAGTGACTGTGGCTGCCAATCGACGTTGACGTAAGTGCGTCAACGTAATGTAACGATCGGCTCTAGCCGTCGTTACACGAGGCCTACCAGGTCGCTGCCGGTCGTGAACAGCCCCAGTCTGCTGGTACCGGGCTGCAAGACGATCAATCGTCTTCCGACAGCAACCAAACCGAGGCGCGACCGCCCTGGCGGCCATCCCACCCGCAAGCATCCCAATTACCTGATTTCGCTCGTTTTCGGAAAGCCGTGGCATATCGAAAACAGTGAAAAATTAAAAAAGTTTTTTAATTTTCCGAATAGCCCCTATCGCATGAATGGTACGACATGAACTGAATCACCTTATCGATGACAAGTATAGCGTGCACGTGCAAAAAGTGGAAATCAACGTTCCGGTCACTGGCCGCTATGTAAACCGTGTGTATCGGCTAAACTCTACACGATCGTATTCTGAACATCGCCACGGTTTAAAATACATGTACTTTGAACATGTGGTACATACATAGACAGAGCTACACCGGCTATAAAACAGGGACGTTTCTAGTTTTGTTGAGTATACATGTTACAACAACAAGTAAAGATCAAATATACATGGACACATGTCGCTCACAGAACCACGCAATACTACCAATGGCTTCATACAAGTTTGCTGCACAGATGATATGGATGTTAGAATAATAACTTTATTATTGTATCACATTGCATTTATTACCATTAAGACATCAACAACAGCAACTTACATTAAACTAGTATTCATATCCATGGTAGAGCAAACACAATGGGTACCCCCGTTGATACATGACACTCAAATATTATTGCAATTACATGTAGCAGTGATATCACTGCTGGCAGAAATAGAGAATAGTAGGTTAGTGCCGTGTATGGGAAAACATATCTGGCAAGGCTCAGGAAACGGGATGGGCGAGGATATGAAAAATGTTTCATGGCACCGTGTTTCACGGCACATACGCACTGTGTTGACGGGATAAACGTATATATACAGACGCAAATAACTACAATACAATACATATCACATGAAATCCTTGTTATACCATTTCATAAATGTGTTATGATACACGCGTAATAACACCTGGAGCACATTCGATTGGCTGGCTGCATCACCCAGAGATAGCAGGTGGGCTATTTTACCGCTTTCGATACCTAACCAAACGAAGATATATAGAGGATATTCCATCGTACATTTTGAATAGCGGGAAATAATACACTGTAAGAGAACACCCGTAATTACGCGCCTCTTTTCTTGGAAACCACGAGCTACCATGCAAAATGTTTACTTTTTATTACGGTCAAAATAGTTATTTGAACACATTGAAAGGTTCTCGACTAATCTATGATGTTAATGTGATTGAACACATTCCAAACATGCACTCAAATATATCTGGCTCATAGAAACAGCTGCGTAATTTGGATTTCAAAAAGTTTACATGACGTCACATTTGACGTCACACAACGTAACGTCAAAACGCGGGAAACCACGTCATTGTATAACTATTCATGCGCACATCACAATTCATTGATTATAGTCTCAAACATAGACTAACTATGCATATACATCCGCCGTGGAAGTGTCTTAAATAGGATATTCCATCGTACATATTTGAATAGCGGAAATAATACACTCGTGTCCGTCGGCGTCCGTGCAAGCAACTCGTTCGCTACGCTCACTCGTTGCTTACGCGGAATCAGAATTCAGAATCTACCACATTCATCTTTAGTTTAACTCAGTTCAGTTCGCTTTGTACAGACCGGATAGTTTCCTGGTTCTGCAAGCGAATGATTGCTTATCTTGTACACATCGTTTTGACATCATTTTCTATAACTTAAAAACAACAAAAACGATGTCAAAGCGATGCGTTGAAAGAAGCTGAATGCGTTTAAATAGTTGAATTCCGGGTATTGATACGAAAATATCGTTTTCACGTACGAAAAATACTAATATTTGTATAATTATCACTGTGCAAAACTATCGTTTTCACTTGGCTTCTGTTTGTTTTGTTTGCGAACCTTCAACAAATGTTTGCTGTATGCTCATCCAATCACAGCCCGAGAATCGTGCAGTTGATGGGCATACACTGCTAACACCATACATGTACATACATTTATACAATATTTATGTCGAAATTTGTCACATTTAAGGTTTTAGCAGTGCAGTTAGTGATCTGCATCCCGACTAGAAAATAACCTTATTTATAATATAATGTTAAATTGAAAACTCTCAAGTTATATCACTTATGTAATGTTGAATTTCTTCTGTGATTCCAGTCTGGTTTGATAAATCTACCGAGCAACTGTTTCTTTTCTTGTTCCAGCTTCCGGTTTTCAGTCTTAAGTTTCGTCAGTTCATATTTCAAATCAAGCACTTCCGCTTCTCGTTCCATGCGATATTTTTCAACCATTCCTTTATATTCCAATAAACTGCAATTTTCACTCTTCAGTTCACCGACTTGTTTTGAAAGCTTATTGTTAGCAATTACCTTCTGCTCCAAATTTCTTTTCAGATTCACTATTTCAGATTCTCGTTGCTCCAAGGCGTGCTTTAAACACTGCATTTCTTTCGTAAGTTCTCGCATTTTCTGTTCAGTCGTGGATTTATCTTCTTCCACTTGATGTAATCGTCCTGACAGGTTCTTACAAATACTTTCTAAATCGTGTAGTTCTGCTTTCATTTCCTGACATTGTGTTTCTTTGCATTCGATTTCCTTTCTCAATTCTTTCACTGTTTGGTCATAGGACATTTTGGTATTTGTGAGGTCCTGTTTTAGTTTTCTAACTTCAGCAAGACGAATCCTTTCTGCCTCAGTCTTTTCGTTCTCCAGCGTTGTCAAATACGGGTATTTAATCCTTCCATTTCATGCTTTTGATCTTCCATCTTTTCTTGCAATACTTCATTGTTACCTTTCAAATGTTGAATATCAGACTGAACCGTTTGAAGATGGTGTTTTATTTCTCGACTGCGTATTGGGGTCATGCTTGGCGATCTACCGTTATCTAATTGACTCATTGATGTGCTTGTGTCTGTTCGTTTAAATTCATCTTCGATTTCTTCGCCATTTTTATCTTTCATTACTTGTTCTGATTCGGCTTCCATTGCCTTCTGGCGTAGCAACAGTTCCTGCTCTTCAACCAGTTTCGCTCGGTTCTTCAGATCTTGTTCTCGTGTATTTATTAACGATTCTCGCGTGTTCAACAATACTTCTCTCTTTTTAGCACTTTCTGCTGAGTGTCGACTATTTGCTGATGATTTTCTGTCCTTTTGGTCACGTGCTAGATCTTCCGTGAGTAATTTACTGTCAATATTTGGATCAGAATGATTCGGTTCACGTTTAATGAACGCTGTTTTTTCAACTTTTGATTCTTCGATGTATTTTCTTGGACTCGCTGTAACAGAAAAAAATAATCTTGTTATATCGCGGAAGATATGTATATACGTTGGCTGTGATGTGATGTCTATGTGTGAGGTAACTCGCTATTCTTTGACCTAATACAGACTGACCTTGCCTTTCGTATCAAATTTATCAGGCTCCTCTTGGAAACGGTAGGAATTACTCGGCGATCCTCGGAATTCCTACGCATTTTCTAGCTGCGCCTGATAAATCTGATACGTCTAAGCCTGATATTCTCACTGTAATATCACATAGAAAAAATACCATAGCTTTCCTAATAGTACTATATGGCAGTGTGTAATAATTATTTCATTATGTTGGTATTCGTTTTCGGCCATCATCTTTGATCACTGACTTTCTCTTGTAACCTTAGATAGATCCAAATATCGTAACTGGCATACGTTCAATTAGGTGATTTACACGAATTCAGTAGCATGTGAACTGTCAACTGGGTCGAGTATCAAATGACATGGAATGACGTAAACATTAAGTGGTTTTGGCCTTATATGTCCTAAAATAATGTTTGTAGCCCAACGGAACGTATTACCAAGTATATCGATTGCTGTATAAAATATGATACATGCATATTGAAGTAAAACACAACGATCTGGTCATGTATTGGTATATAATACCCAATGCTGAAAAGAGGACACCACAAGTCCATGTAAATAGCTAAACAGTCCAGCAGACTTGTATATATCTACAAAGTATAACAATGTTCTATTGTGTGAACGTGCAAGAAAATGTTAAATGTAAGCGATCTATGAATAACACAGTACGACAACCAGAAAAAATATACACTGAGGCATAAATTAAAATAATGTTTGCTTGTCATTTACCTACTCGGCATTTTAGATATGGGTGGTTAAGTAGTTAAGCTATTTTATTTTAATTGAGATTGCCAATACAGCTGCCCGACTCGATTGTCACAGTATTATTTAGATTTGCGGAACCAACATATTTAGTTGTGTTCGTTTGTGTCGTTTGGGAACATTCAACAAGTCTTCGCTGCAACACCCCATACTTGTCAAAATGCTTTCTTCCATCGGCTTAAGGAAACCTCAATGTAAAAGAGTCAGTGTGGGACACAGATAATCAAAATACAATGTAAATTGAAAGCAATAAATACAGGATAAAAAGAACAACAAAGTTTTAACAAACTTGGCTTGAGGCAGATCTATACAGCGAAGCTTAAGTTTTGTTGAAGGTTCCCAAACGAAAAAACGGAAAAAAAAAAACAAACACATTGAAAACGATCGTACAAAAAAAAAGGATAACAAAACATGAGCAAACGTTGTACATGTACAACTATCGGAATTACGTAAACTGTGTTTCTCGGCATACTCACCGACACTATGCGAGTGTTTGCCGTCTATCATGCCCGTGTCGTAGTGTCGCAGCGCCTGCTGGTACACCTTCTGCACGATCGTAGACTGGAACTTCGATGTGGACGGTTTGTAATCACTCCTGCAATAAACGGACCAGGGTATACATTACATCTGAATGTGACATGAGAAATAGGACTTATGGGACAATAAGTAGCCGCAGAGTGACGAAGAGGGTCGAAAACGAAGCATTTTGGAAAGTGACTCCACAATTTGGCTAGATATCTTTGAGGTAATGAGAACTAAGTAAACAAAAGTTGTAGTTTGAAAATCGGTCCACAAATTCCAAAATTAATATTAAAAATATATTTTTAGACGCAAGAGATATTGTTTTGCATGTTTATACTGATCAAGATTTCTGTGCTTTAAACAATGGGCTTCGTCAGAAATCAGACTTGGTATCGACTACCTATACATATAACGGATAGCACGTGATAAAATCTATTGTTATTGCACTAAAAATTATTAGTTTACCTGTCAAATTCTGAGCTGTCTATGTTCACAAGAGCTGAAACCGATAGCTTGTCCATGTTAACAGGGTTTAGATGGCAACTCAATGCGCAGTATAGCATATACTGAGAAGACCTGGGTCATACATACTTTATACAACGATTCAATCACATTTACGAAGCTATTATCCTTTAAATAAATGCAGGCATTTACTTTAAACATAGTTTATGGCATATAAGCACAATGGGAAGTCCACAAATCATGAAGACTGTCGGTAAAAACACCGGAAATTGACACGATGAACACGTCTTTTATAATGTAAAAAGGAAAATACATAACAATTAATGGCAAAGATGAATACTCTACACTGGAACCTCTCTAAACAGTACACCAAACACATATCTGTGATCTTATGTTTGATGAGTTTCTTGGTCATTTATCTCAGGTGATAATGTCTGTTCATGATCGCATAGCACACAGCTATAGCTCAGAATTTGTAAATGCCTGATTTACAGTGAAATCTCTCTAAACCGGACACCATGGGGGTTTCCCAGGGTGTCCGGTTTATATAGGTTTCACTGTACAAAGACACATCAGAAGCAGAACCTTCAATTACATCACTACGGGTGAAACAAGAAGAGAAGATTAAATAACAGAAACACAATATGCCGCTGAATAACCAGGATCAGTGAGTATAAGACTTCATGAGTATGATGAAATTTTCGGTATTCTAATCGAAATCAAGGAGAGCGCAGGCAGGATTTGTTCTTGGTTCCACAAACAAACGTTCTGAAACTGTGTTCCTTTCTATAATCATAACACGATGTTTCCTTGGTTTAAATGTGTCACGTTTAAATCTGCGCAAACATCGTTTTCTCATTTAAAACAACGAAACAATGTCAAAAACCATGCGTTGAAAGAAACGACATTAAATATTTGAAAGACGGGTATTTAAACGAAATTATCCTTTTAGCGTACGAAAAATACAAATGATAATCATATATTTTCATATCGTTGCTCAAAACGATCGCTTTCAGTGCGTTTCCATTCATTTTCATTTGTTTCTTCAAGTTTTCGCAACCTTCAACAAGTCTTCGCTGTACGTGCTCAGAAAGTTTTATAATCACGGTCGCAGCTTACCGTGAGGATCCGGTGGTGACCCGACTGGACCTGCTCGTAGACGACTTCTGACGCGCCGTCGCCGTCGGCTCGTCGCCATGGTGTTTACTCGCCTTCGGTTTCACGCCATCGCCTTGGTCATTGCTGATACACGTATTTCTCCTAGCTCTCTGCGGGCAATTATCCTTAGCCACAGAAAGAGCTTTAACCAAATCGCTGCGGCCAAGCATCCCGAGTGCATTTAGAAACTCGTTGTATTTCTCGCGGTTAAACTTCATCACGTGGAAGAGAAACTCCTCGGTGCGCTCCGACTCGCTGATTGGTTTGGTCTTGAGCGCCATCCAGTAGTCCAGGGTGACGACGCGCCGCTGGATGAGGAAGTCGACGAAGTCCTTCATGACGAGCGTATTCTTCAGCTGGTACCACTTGTCCGTCAGCACGTTGTTCAACACCTTAGGCCAGTTAAGTTCATCCATAGCTAGACGTGATAATCCAAATGTATGGTAGCAGAATTGTAAACAGTTTGAACGTTGGTCAAATATATCAGGACTAAATTACATCTCCTAAACTAAAGATCACCAAGTATCAACCATTATCGAATCGAATGGACATCGTTGCAAATCTTAATAAGTATTTCCACCAGTTTTACACGAACGGAAACAGTCAACTAGCAATGATATGACGATAACGAATATTCTAATATTTAGGAATTCCGCATGTCAACTCTCCGTTTCATGAAACTCGTAAATATCGTTGTCACTAATATTATTGTATCTAATAAATTTCGTAATAATGTTAGCTAAACTGGACACATTTGCTAGCACATATTCAGAGTGTAAAGCACAGACATTTAAATGCAAATGGAAATAATCTTGTGTCACTGTGTCCTATATTCCGTAACGGCGGTATTAATTTCAATGAACAAAGGCCAAAAAGCAAAGGCAGTAACCACGAAGTCTCTATTGTCTAACTGGCAAGTGATCGTCCACAAACAAATACGATACATATAATAATAATAACAGTACAACACAGAAGGGAATAGTATTGGTTAATAAATACTGGGCGGCACCCTTCTTTATTTCAGCCTAATTGACATTTAATTGTAACAATATTATTCATAATTTGCAATACATTATGAACTGAAATTTCGCTGTGGCCTGTTGACGGCCGTCAGTTCATGAGCGAATATGAGACACGAATTGTTATTTCGTGGGAACGAATTAATAAAATAAATCCATTTTCCCTGCTGGGCTCCGTAGTTTATTACATGAATTCATATTGCTCAATGTTAAAATAAACATACATGTCTGCCAAAATAACGCCCATAATTTCGTATTATTGCCTGATTTATTACACGCAGTTCACGTTGTATGTCTCAGACCGGAGTAACGGCAAGATGCAATATGAACTGATTTAACCCATCAGGAGTCCGTTTCACTAAACTTCGTACGACTAAAATGTTTGTAAGTGCAAAATCATGATAGTGTGGATTTACATTTATTGAGCATAGGCTGCATATGCAGCCTATGCTCAATAAATGTAAATCCGTCAATTGAAATTTACAGACGATCATAACTTTGCACTTACAACCATTTTAGCCGTACGAAGTTTAGTGAAACGGCCCCCAGCGGTTTATTGTATCCACCAACAGTTCCTTAGCGGCAACCGTCTTGTGCTTTCTTGTGTGCTTACACATACAGGTCGAACGTGTGCCTGGTTCCACAAACGAACGATTGCCTATCGTTTACGCACCGTTTTGACATCGTTTTCATTTGTTTTTAAATTAGAAATTACTTTTCTAATTAAACAACAAAAGCGATGTCAAAATGATGCGTGGAAAGTAACGACAGGCGTTTAAATAATCGAAAGCCGGATATTTAAACGGAAATAGCGTTTTCACGTACGAACAATACAAACGATACTTTGTTCTATGCATATCGTTGTGCAAAACGATTCGTTTCAGTGCGTTTTCCATTCGTTTTCGTTTGTTTCGTTTGGGAACCTTCAATGACTGTTGTATAATGTAGGTATAATATCAGAAGTATCACGTTTTCCTAAGGCTCTCGATAACTTTGGGTAGTTTGTGGTATTTTCAATTGTACGAGTTGCACTCGTTGTATGTGTTCTCATTTAAGACACACATGTGTGATTTTGTATCATCGGACATCTGCGTAATTTCATGAAATACGTTTACAAAATTTACAATATTTTCCGTAAATGGCGTCAAACGTTGACACAATGTTCAGAGTACATGCGGAATTATATTATATATACTCTGAAACTTTTGTCAACTTTTGACTTTATTCATGAAAAATATTGTAAATTTTGTAAATGAAATTACGCAGCTGTTCGAAGGTAACACATCACATAGCGTGTCTGATTTGTCGCTGTGTAGCTCTTGGTCAAATAGCACACTGTAGCCGGATAACTATATTTAACTTGCATATATTGCTTTTTAGAAACATGGTGGATGTTTCTTTGGTGGAATTGCGAACAGTGGATACACATGCTGAT
>CM055266.1:45359394-45455896 GCA_029237695.1 Conchocele bisecta
AGTGATAGTGGTTTTCCGGTCCTCCCGTTAACTAATTGGACAGTTTAGTGCTGCTCTTAGTCGCAATTTACCGCTCATAAATTTGAACTTGGAGTAGTCGCGACGACAGAGGGGACCAGACCTTTTTCTGCTGCCAAATTGTTGTAGTAGTCGTTTACAGCTCCCTCAAGTAATTCCTGACTTTGACTAGTGGTAGCGTCACCCAATTGTGATTGGATTGGAACTGGAGTTTCTATGGTGGGTGTCGTGAGGGAATCCTCGAAGTTATCATCATCACATCGAGGTAATCTTCTCGGTCGCCCGTAGTGCGATCGAATTCGTCCATGTAATCAGCCATATTTATAATTTTCTTAAAATTAATTATGTATTAAAGACAAAACCATACGGGTTTAATAGTTTCAATAATTTTGAAAAAATTAATTATGTCTTCGAGTCAATACGGTCGCAAACTCAATCCATACCGCAGACTGCGTGAGCCCCTCGGGGCAAAATGGCGTGAGACAGAGTGTCGTTATTACGAACAACCCATCGACGATCGACCAGAACCAGCAGCTCTTAGTCCGCTTCCCCAACCTCGGAGCTAACGACGTCATTGTTCCGGGTACTGTTCGCTCGCTTTCACTATTTCGCTAACGTCGACGGACGCGGACCGAACCGTCGTTCAGAACTTGGGTCGCGCCATAGTCAAGAAGAAGACTATGATAAAGATTCTGGTAATGAGGTGATGTCGATCGATGACAGCGACGTCTACCATTGCTATCAGGACCTGTGGAAGACGTCACACGAGCTTGAAAACGCTGTCTATCAAGGTATTGACACCAGCAAAAATAAGAACGTAACCAAACTTAGAATCGGGGCTGCTAACAAGGCAGATAAACAACGCGAGTGACAACGCGGTCGCGGGCGCTTACGGCAACCGCTTCTACATCCCGCTCGACTTTGAGTTGCTGGAGAGTCACATGCCCTACTATCAGAGCGCTTTGGCTGACCGCCTCGAATACGAACTAACGTTCAACGACTACGGCCGAGTTATCATAGCCACCGACCAGTTATCGACGTATACGATCGATAATGTTTCGCTGGAGTACGACATGGTCACGATGCCCGAACTAGCGCGATTGATCAGAACCCAGTACGCCGGGCGCGTTGCCATACTTTACGACCGAGTTCTTCGCCATCGCAAGATGCCGAAAAACAAAAGCGACACATTGTGGATATTAACGTCAACGTACCCGCCGCTCGATGAAAGGTATACTGATGTTGTTCGAGGATGCTCGGTTCGCGTTCGGTGCTAGAAAAACCGACAGATTCTATAACCCCAAAATCACGAAGGTAGAGGTGACGATCGAGGGAGTCCCCAATCAACTCTACAGCGCGGGTCTTCGCGCGCACCAGCAGTGGGATGAAGTAAGAAAGCAGTTTGCTGCCGGATCTAAGCGCTCTCCGGAGGTTGCAGCAGTTGCTAAAGACCTGCATCTCTCGGCCGTCTCCCTCGCGGAGTTCCTGAATACCAAATACGCGTTATGGCTAGACATGCGAGCCAGCGACGATGACCAAATACACGGTAGCGGACGCCAAGTTGAGAACGCTAGTGAGGGTGTGACGATCCAGATAACCAAAGAGGCGGACGGAGCCGGGCCATTGAACGTGTACTTATATATAATTACAGACGCACAACTCAACATCGAAGATGGTCGATACGTATCAGCGATCTACTGATTTAATAAAAAAATCACTAACGATTTATTAATACATAATTTTGAAAAAATTAAGAAATCTAGCAATCAATACCAATTCACGATTGGAGATGCTCACTCTGCCATAATATGTGGGCAGACAGGATGTGGAAAAACGGTTTTCATCCTCGACTTACTCGAGGGATCCTACCGCGATGCCTTTCTTTGTCACATTGTGATCCTATGTCCCACTGTGCGGCACAACGATACTTATCAGCGGTGCCCGTGGATATGGACCGACCCTGAGGTATACGTTATTGACCCCGGTGATAGGCTTCACGATTGGTTGCGTGGTTTTTTATACCAAATATTTCAGGGCGAGCCCACCCTATACGTGATTGACGATTGCTCAGCCAAGGCGGCGATGACCAAAAAGAAGGACATGCTCTCCGAGCTCGCATTTTCTGGCCGCATGCGAGGCAAAGCGTATGGATATCCACTCAAAAATACAACGCCGTCCTCAAGGATCTGCGCGAGCAAACGAAATGGGTCGCCCTCTTTCACTGCAAGGACCGAGACTCATTCGATGACTGTCTTCGAGAGAATGACGTTATCCCAACGCGCGAGGAGCGCCTGGAGGTTCGACAGATACTTTCGAAAACTAAGCACGCCAAGCTTCTGCTAAAGACTGATCAACCAACTGCTTATAAAGTTATCAATTAATTAATAATTAATTTTAAGAAAATTAGAAAATTAGGAAAATTACAAAGTAATAAGCTATTGCAATGCTTAGCAATTGCTGAACAATGCATAGCAATTGCTGAACAATGCATAGCAATTGCTGAACAATGCTTAGCAATTGCTGAACAAATGCTGAACAAATGCTTAACAATGTTAACAATTTGGTGCTCCGCTGCGAGCTTTGTTGCGAGCATAATGGTGCGCATTTATTATTTTTGTATAAATAAATATGTTAAAGTGATGAGACTTGTTAGAATAGTTAAATTAATTTTAAGAAAAATGAACTGCGACGAACTTCTCGATCAGCTAATAGAAGAAACCTCAACTCCGACTGCCAACAATAATGATCCGACAGAGCAATCGGAATCGGGGTTGAGTGCAACGACTCCGAATGAAAATGAAAATGCGGCGCGACGAGAGCGGCTAGCTGCGCTGGTTGCTGGGGGACAATCGGAGCATTATCTCGGTAGGCGTCTCTCAGTTTTTCAGGTGGATAAGATGTCAGATGCGGAGATCGATAAAATGTATGCGCGATACGAATCCAAATTGGGAGCAGAGATGACAAAAACTCTTGGATCGGCGGCTATTCATTTGTACGCTACCGCCGTTAGTAGACTTCTCCCTATACCAAACACCGAAGGGTTGATTCACGATCTAGAGACTGACCCTTTTATAGGACACACTCTTAGAACGGCATGCTGCTCAATTTATCACAAGTTTGGAATGTACTTAGCTCCACTAACAACCGCGTTGACCACGGGTAAACACTGTCAATTTGGACATATATGCCCACGAACTATAAGCTCTAATATTAATATTATAAATGATGACACAAGACACACCCACGAGAGTGACGGAGTTGAACCAGATTGCTCCAACACAATCGAACCAGAGTGTTACTCCGCCACTGGATGACATTACCGCATATAAAAAATCCCAAAAGACAGGCAGCTGGGCGGGCGGCGGCTGCCACCCGAAAAGTTAAACAAGATAAAATACTCGCCGAGCTTCGAGAGGCTAAACTCCAATCGAGATTGGGGTTGCAATCGGGGACGGAGACAGCAAAACATCTGAATACAGAGTTGAGTACAACAACACCCCCAATTCACGAATTGGAAGCACACTCAAATTCAAAGAATTTGTCACCCAATACCAACTACCGTTGGAGTTGGGCGAATCCGATTGAACCCAAATTCGTGAATTGGAGTTGGGTTGTTGGTGGTGGTCTGGCAGTTGTTGGTGCCCTGTGCGTTTGGAAATACCCCAAAAAACAACCAGCCAGTGTTCAGAAGAAAGTTACGAAACACCAATCATCAACAATGTTGAATTTGGATGCGCCCCATTTAAACATTGATCGCGACCCATTTTATATGCAATAATTATAACAATGGCTGAACAAGATGGTAAAATGTTAGTGAATGCGCTTTATCACGCCGTGGTGATATCGGGTTTCAGTATCGGGTATGCTCGACTATCAAAGATGGCCCTAGAGGAACCGCTCCCAAATTGGACTTTACTGTGAGAGACGTAGGGCTCGCGACCTTAGATGTAGCGGCCGCAGTTTGGACCCGAGATTATCTAGTTAAAGCTGGAATTATACCAGTTAATATATGGAAATAAATGGCTTCAATCGCAGTAATAGTAGGTGGTGCGCTTGTAAACGCATTGGCGTTCAGCGGTAGCAACTTTATATTCTCTAAAATGAAAAGCTCGAACGTGGATGAGGAGCGTAAGCGTCATGATTTAGCTGTAGAACAACTCAATAGCGCAAAGGAAGCATGGTCGAAAAAACGAACCGCCCATCTGGACTGGGTCAATGAAGAGCTTCGCCGCGAAAATCACGCCGCGCAAACTTTTCAGAACGTTGAAGAAGCCAACCGCGAGTACGCGCTGGCATATCGCACAAAAGTCTCGATCCAATGGATCCCGAGCCCCAACTTTCAGATTTCTATGTACCGTCAGAGCCCAAAAGGACCGCGAGATCGCGTTCATCATCGTGGGAATGGGTGTGGTGGGTCTCGCCGGCTATTATATTCAATCGAGATTTTAAATTAATTAATTAAAACATTTTTTTTTTATAAATATATATATATAGAACGATGTTAGTTGACGAACTTTATAACGCTATGATTGATGTAGGCTACACTGCCCAAAAACATCGTTTACCTGGTGCAAAGAGTATGATTCGTCTGGCCCCGAGATTGTCTCGAGGACGAAAAAGCGGCCACCCTTTTCGCAAAGCGGATGTTAGATTCCTCCAATCGAGATTGGATGAATTAGATTTCCTTCCTGTTTCCAACCCAAACGCGATTGGGGCTGCAGCGACAATCGCAATTGTACTTCCAACAAAGGTTTATTATTAACGACGCAGTTACGGACGAACTGGCGAGGGCATGTTGGAGATTGTCCGATATATTAGAATACTTCGCATACGATGAACACAGCGCAAAACTTGATACCAAACTAACGCGCAAGCTGTCGAATACATACTATAGTCCACGCGGCTACTGGAAGGGACTCGCGGCCATCAAGAACCTCGCGGCGGCGACCAAGGTTTCAGAAAACGCTGTCAATGGAATGGCTCAAGAAGCAGGCCATCTGGCAGATCTATTTACCCGCGCCCTCACAATATTCCGCGCCCGAAATTCGACGTGCCGGTGCCGAACCAAGTTCACCAAGCGGATCTCCTGTTTCTCCCTCACGATCGCGTCGGTCGCAAAACGTACAAGTACGCACTGACAATCGTTGACGTAGCGAGTCGTTACAAGGGGGCTGAGCCGTTGGCCACTAAAGAGTCTAAGGAAGTGGCCGAGGCTCTTTCCCGAATATATAGAGGAGTCCTCTCAAATGGCCGAATCTTCTCCAGGTCGATCCCGGCCGCGAGTTCATGGGCGCGGTCTCTCATCTATTGTCTAAGCATAAAGTTTCTATCAGACGCGGCCGCGTCAACATCCACCGGGACCAGGGGATGTCGTGGAACGCTTCAATCGAACCCTGGCTGAGAGACTGTTCGGACACCAATACGCCAAAGAACTTGTAGACCCCCATTCACGGTCGACCGAGTGGGTGGCCAGACTGCCCGCCGTGGTCTCCGCACTGAACGGAGAGGTGACCAGATTGATAGGTAAGAAGCCTGTAGATGCTATCAAGTTTAAAAGGGTGACGAGCAAGCCCTCTGCCGTCTCGCGCGGGCGACCGTTGGTTTAGAGGAGCAGCGGCTTCCATCAGTATTGACGTCCGGTACCTCTATCAACCGGAGAGCTCGAAGGTGGCAGCCGCCGCGCGACTGATCCAGTGTGGTCTCTCAATGTATATCATCTAGATCGATCTATTACCAAACCCGATGAGCCCGTGCTCTACTATTTGGATGATGGGCCATCTCGAGGGTTTGTTCGCGAAGAACTTCTTATAGTGTCTTCTGACACCCAGCTACCCCCGATTACTTAAATCAATAGAGGTTCTGTATGTATTCCGTCTGGTAACACGCGTCTTTTTATCGTAGTATGCCGAGAGTCCTAATTTTTGTTGACAGTACGTTTTCATAACGCCGTCTTTCATTTTAAATCCTCTATTTTGTGCTACATCTATAATGTGTTTTCCATCTTCTGTAGTTTCACTTAGTACTCGTTTATATCTATCCCAATTTAAATTGTTAGTTCTCTTGGACATTCCTTTCGCAGAGTTTTTATTAATTTTAATTTGTTCCAAATTATCTTTAGTGAAATTAATTTTTTCTACAAAATAACACTTACTAGATAACGCTATCGCCCTATCCCCGCTAAATTCCATTTTGAAAAGTCCGGGCTCTCTTTCGCTCCATTTATCCCAAGCCAACCATTTATTTTTTTCTTTTTCAAACTCGTCTAGTAAGTTAGGTCTAATCAATTCCTCTATCGTTTTTCCACTAACTCCTATATACATACTATCTGTATCCATCTGTATTAATTCAAAGTCTTCTCTTTTTATGTATTTATCTAGAAATTCGTAGTAAAATTCCAACATTCTCAATTTAGCTAGTTGATAAACCGCTATTCCACAATGGAATGGTCTCTTTAGCGCACACCTGGGTTTTCTTGAAGATATTTCGTACGCATATCCTATCTCTTCCAAATCATCAAAAATATACGCGGTCTTAATGCTTTGTCAACACAGGTTTCGTCTCGCGTATATGTCGTATTTAAATGTCTCTCCGTTGCCTCTATCATTTTTCCACAACACGAGTTTCCTAATAATTTTCATTATGTCGGCTACTGGTTTCTTATTTGGTTCTACATCGCCTGTTCGTCTTGCGGTCTGTAACTTCTTTTGCGAACCATTCGAAGGGTTTACCACTAATATAATCTATAACACGATGAACTCCCGTTATTTCTAGGCCGTGTTTTAAATACCATTTCAACAGTGGCGCGTACAGCAATACTTTAGTGGCGGTCATAGATCCCACCAATTTTCTTCCATTTCCTCTAGTTCTTCCAGTATCTTCCAAATATTTTAACATGTGTGTGGGAACTTCATCAACCTCTACTTCTCTGTTTATAAATAGGGGACATTTCAGAAAACTTATGTTTTAAGTTGTGTGGAACTTCTATATCCACCTCCGCAAACCCAAACCAGTCTCCAGATAAAACTCTTTTGACAAAACTTTTTAATAAATTTAGGGTTATGTGGGGTATCTATATGGTGTATAGTTTCTCTCCCACACGGCATCTCTTTATTTAACGTAGATAAATATAACGCGTTTGCATCGTACCCCAAAACAGCCTTGCAAGGTTTGTTACATTTCATTTGATCTAATATTGGAAACACCGGCTTCTGCATAGCGTGTAAATACTATTGATGGACCACCAACTAGAGCGTCCTTCATCATTTCGTATGTTTCTTCTTTTGGTGCATATAGAGCATCCTCCGGTATAATCGTCTTTGAAGATTTTTGTTCTTTAATGGTTCCTCTCAATAAATATTGTATAGCTACTCCAGTAGTGTTACCGCATCTTTGAAAATATCCACACCTCTGTGTTTATAAAATTACACATTTTTTCCACCGCTTCTAGGAACGGTGCTACATCTAAATCGTTATAATATTTCAACCAATCTCTGAAAGTTTTCATATTATTTTCTTCGAAAATTCTACGACATTTACTTAATTCTGTTTTCGTCTATTAACATTTTCCCAGATAGTTTGGAATACCAATTCTCTATATCCGGTAGTCCTGGGTAATCCAGTTTGTCTGGAGAATCGAACCACTCATAAGGAAAGAAAGATTTCTGTCCTTTGCAGTCGTAGGCTTTTATCCAACTATCATAACTTACACCAGGTCCTAGATAAAGTATTACATCAAGAAATCTAAATTCTGGAGTAAATAGAAATATTGTTGCGTTTGCACGTTTTCCGACCATTACTTTCTTTGTTGTTGATGTCAGTTCGCCTACTAGGTATTTCTTTATTAAGTTTATATCGTACTTACTGCTGTTAAAACCTATAACCGGTACTTGCTCTATCCACTGTTCGATTTTGGCGATTTGGTTTTTACGGGTAAATGTTCTGTATTAAACCTATATCTTGACCACATTCTTCTCTTATAGCTTTTCCCTGACTTTCAAATCTCTACGAATTTTTCTATAAGTTTTGCGGGATCTTTATCACAAATATGAGTTACTGTTCCTGAGAAATTATCTCCTATACTAACGCTTGCCGGAACGTGCTCAGCTTCGTACTCTAAACTATTACGGTAGTTTCAACTTCTGGCTGGAGATATGCCTCAAAATCGTATACTATCTGATATGGATAAAGAGTAGTGTCACAACCGATCTTTATATCTTTACCGTTCTTTGGAATTCGCATTCCCACATAACTACTAGGTTGAATTCTTTGCTTTTTCTAATAACTTTATCTCTTCTCAGTGGATGCGCGTTCTTCTTTTCTATGCTTTGCATGAATCTCACACCCGTCCAGTAACAGCCGTGATATTGTATACGGTATTGGTTTCTGGACAGTATCCATCTACCGGAGCTCCTAAAATCCATCTTTCACCTCCGTGTCCGCACTGTTCGTGGTGAATGTGAATTCCCTCCCGCTTTTCCACAGAATACATCCAATCGATCGCCCCACCCCATAACTGTTAGAACCTTTTGGGTAAAACGCTTTCTCGAACGACGAACGCGGGCGCTCTAAATAATTACCATCACATATTACTTTTGTCTCACCTCTCATACATGTTGGTCCGTGTCTCTTCATATTACTCGCTTTCGTGAATTTCTGCTTGCAATTATCGCAGGCGTAAATTTTAGATAGGTTTTTAAGGTTTTTTATCAGAAATGCGTGATTATTAAACAGTCCTATTGTCATTGGTTTATACCTATTACCTTATAGTGCGCTGGTACCTTTTTCAACCACATACATTACATTCGGTGGGTTGATATACTTCTATACCGATTTTAAAAAACTCTTCAACCTTTTTCAGATCTGAAAAAGAAATTGGTGAAACCACATTACTACCGAAATATTGCTTACTAAGTTCTTTCGCCTTTTCTGTACATCTGTCAGGTCTGATCTTTTTATCAAGGTGCATAGCTAGACACCTGAACAGACAAAGGTCGTCATTATACTTATCTAAAGAATACATACCTTTTCTATTCCTCAACCATTCTGGAAGTTCTCCTCCTGCTGCTTCTTTGGATTGTAGTCCCAAATCTATTCCCCTACTACCCTGTATTAGCTTTACAAACACCTCTACCCATCTTACAAACTTCCACTTTGTATTTGGTCTGTCTATTTTATACGGACATTATTCGTGTTTTGCTCCTTATCTGACAGCCATTTTTTAACGGTTTTTTCATTGATGATAGTGGTTTCGCTACCACCGAGATTTTTTGTGAAATATTATAGTTTTAGGTTTTCCATTTTTAATTTCCTCCATATGTTCTAGCTTGTAAGAATATGAATATCTCAAATAAAAATTGGTTGTTAGATACGGAGCGAGTTTATCAGACATGCGTTCAGACTCGTTAATGTTAATGTTTTTTACGAAAGGATAATGTAACTACCCGTCTTCCATTTTCTACCTTTTCCAATGTTTCATCGTGAGCCCCCAATATTTCTTCACCTTTTTCCACTATCGCGCGAACTATAGATTTTTTCTTATTATTTTGTATTGGGCGTCTCAAATTATTGGTGCTTGAAGGTAATTCTTTAGAATTAATTACACTAGCCTTAGCTCGCAATACTTTCTTTTTGAATTCTGTTACCAACTTCCTCCGCTAGTGAGAGGTCTTTAAATGCCCCTCTTTTATAGGCGCGGGTAAACCGCTTCATAAACGCCTCATTCTTGTGGCATTTATCAGCTTTGTCAACAACCCCCTAACTCTCAACCGTGTACTATAAGTAATCCCTAGAGATTCGGCTTCTCTTCTCAAACTTTCTATTTCTGATCTAGTTTCTGACGTTATCATATTTTCTGTAAACGCCTCATTCTTTGTGGCATTTATCAGCTTTGTCAACCCCCTAACTCTCAACGTTACGTATATAAGTAATCCCTAGAGATTCGGCTTCTCTTCTCAAACTTTCTATTTCTGCTCTAGTTTCTGACGTTATCATATTTTCTGTAATATACTTTTGTATAACCTATGAAATTTATCTGTTCAATTGGTCTTGAAAACATTATGTTTTTTTTTTCACTTCTAATTGAATATAAACATTAAACATATACATATATAATGGAGTGTGAGACTTGTTGTAAGACGTTTACGCGTAAAGAATATCTACGAAGGCATCTAGCGAGACGTAGAAAAATTCCTTGTGTCCCCCCGCAATTTCAATGCCCCAGATGCCCTTGTAAATTCGTTAGTGCCCAAACTCTTTGTAGACATAAGCAACTACGCTGTCAGGTGGCTACAGTGAACGTGGTAGACTGAGCTGGTAGAATTAGTTGCTGATCTACGGAATCAATTAGCTATATCGGAGGAGGAAAATATGGAGTTGGAATATAAACTATTGCGTGAGGACGCATTTAAATCGGAAACTTATTAGAAGAAATTCATAAATTTACTGTCGAAAAAACATGATGTATTTATGACAACGAGACAAAAATAAATCCTTTTTAAGACTATCGTTTTATCTGTTCAATTGGACGTGAAAACAACATGATGTATTTATAACACCAATTTTTGATTTTTCGTGGTTGGTGGGAGACAATTTCCTCGTTAACCAATTTTTGATTTTTCGGGGGGGTGGTGGAGTAGTATATAGGGTGGAGAAATGATACCACCATTAGGTGGTATCATTTTGACTCCCTATATACTACTCTAAGAATGAATCATCAAGCTACTTTAGAAATGTAAACAACACAAACGCATTGAAACAGTGCGAATGAATAAAGCATCAAGCCAAATGCACATGCAATTTAGACTATAACCAAGAAGATTTCAAATGTCACAAACACGAATGACGAATAAAATAACATGAAAGTAAGTTGTAATGGCACCAAGCATCAAGCCACATAGAATTGTAATAATACGGGTAGAACTTAGAATGTCATCAGCAAGCAAGCATCAAGCCTAATAGAATTATGGCGGATATTATCTTCCATAAATTTCTGTCTGTCAGATTTAGAGCATTTTAGTGTACATATGCATAGTATGCTATTTGGAATTGAAAAATTGTAGAATTGACAGAATGCCATATATTTAAGTATATTTAAGTGTGTGCACATATAAACTGAAATATGCCTTTATATTCCATATCAGACATTTTTTGAGACAATTATACGATTTTGAACATCAGCCTTATGTAAATTTCGCATGTCATATTTGGAACAGCTATGTGTATATCAACATAGCTTTGTGTGTGGACTGTTTTAGTCCATAAATATGGTACATAGCTTCTATAATACGTATAATGTAATACTGTCGTGATGTCAAAAAAGCCAATTAGTGGAGATTAAGCAAGTTTGTGTTGCCATGGTAACTAATATATTATATTTCGACGAGTAACCATCGCAAGTTACATTAATTTTAAAGAAACCACTTCATACGTAACATTTTTATTTAATTGGATTATATTATTTGTACATGTACAACATAGTTAAGCTTTTTTCACTCAAAACTTTCAGATGAACGGTTACCATGGTAACTAACATGAATGGTTTCTTTCGAAAACAAATACAAAAGAAACCAATACAAGAACACAACAAGTACTACATCACATTTCCGTTGTTTCTTGTAGCTTGGTTGCCAGAGACACAGAACTGTCCAATTTTGAGTTTTTTAAACTTAAGCAAAGGCTGAAATGTAGCTGTTACAGCAGAAAATGGGCTTATGGGTTATGCATGTGATCAGTGTAGCCCCAGGTCAGCCTGTGCATCCTCACTCTGATCAGGATCTACTCTGTTCGCTATTCAGTCAACAAAACATGAATCATGCCTTTAACAAGCAGTATAACTGATTATCAAGCTACAAGAGCGTGCGAAGATCTAGATTGATGAATGATGAATAATTTTCTCACCTCTCAGTCTATACCAGTATCTTCAAATCCCCCCTTTTATATTCGTCTAGTAGTTCATAACTGTAATAGCCCTGTCACCTGCATACTTGATGTTAAACCAGTGATGAAAACCGGGTACCTGAAACATTACAATACAGTTTATACATGTGTTTGTTAATGCTACCTCATCAGAGCTTATACTGTTCAGTTTTCAGTCACTGAAGTAACCCTATGCCATCAACATACAATGAAATTCTAGGCATACTGTGGTCCACAGGTGGAAGACTCGGACCTATGACACCAAAATAAAAGCCTATTAAAAAAATCCCATTACCCCACCCACTTGGTCTCGTACAGTACCATACGCTATATAAAGGTGAGTATAAATAGGGCTATTATAGAAAGAGCCCTCTCTTTTCCGGCTCGCACAAACACAATAAACACCGATTAAATGTATGACTTCTGTCTCTGGCAATCGATAAAGGTATTAGGTGTGTGAATATACTCACTTCAAATCGCTGTTTCCAGCATTTATTCAGTTATTCGCATTTTGTATACCCCATCCAAAGCGAAATTTGCGTGTACGAAAGAATCTCACACAGAATCGGAGCCCGTCCGGCTGGATTATCGGTCATATTTGGCCGATAGCTGATCGCCAGCTCAAACTAAAGTCGTGCACCATGACAATATACATTAGAGACTCCAACCATACAAAGTACACGCAAATTTCGCTTTGGATGGGGTATACAAAATGCGAATAACTGAATAATTATAACCGAAAAGAGAGGGCTCTTTCTATAATAGCCCTATTTATACTCACCTTTATATAGTGTATGGTACTGTACGAGACCAAGTGGGTGGGGTAATGGGATTTTTTTTAATAGGCATTTTTTTTGGTGTCATAGGTCCGAGTCTTCCACCTGTGCTGTGGTCTAGATCTATAGCCGTTGAAATTTACCAATATTTTTTGTTTCTATTTTATCCATTCTTAATGAATATATATGATGTTACCACTCATGTGAACCGTCTTGATGACACAGTTCAGCTGAGTGGTAACATCATATACTGTTGGTGATAAATAAAGAAAATAGACAAACCAGATGGCCGCGACCCGCATGTCGAGCCCGCTGAGGCATTTGATGGTATTTTTAAAAAATTTAAAGCAGATTTCGGACGGACGCACGCACGGACACCCGGACATCATTGTGATCACTATGTATCACTTTCCGCAAGCGGGCTCGACAAAAAATGGTGATAAATAGGGTGTATATAAGCAATAGTATATAGCAGCAGCAGCTGGCACAAAGTGGTGATAATCTGAAGAGAAAAACTTCAAGTTGTGCTCATCTTATTCATGATTCAAGATTATAAAAGTTTCTGCGTATTTGCATGAAAATGAGGCAAACAGTTTGATTGGTACAGTCTGAGTCTAGCACGGGCTGAACCAGTCAATCTGATTGCATTTAACCATTGAATGTTTTTTTTCTGGTGTTCATGAGGTGATGAACACGCATGGTCACATGACAAATTTGATGAAGCACGCTAGCGCTTCATTAAGAATTTGTCATGTGGCCATGCAGGTACCTCATCCTCATTAACATCAGAAAAAATAGCATTCAATTCATATATTTATATTTTAGTATCATTTAAAACATTGCATAATGCTTTAATGCGCCTACTAAATTACGGTACTTGTGATCAGTACACATATGGCGCGCATGGTGCCTGGAACAGCCGCTGCTTAAATGGTATTAGCTACGATCATGGTAATTCACGAATGACGTCAATAACGTCATGTGCAGACATCCTTCCGGGTTCATGGAACAATGAAACGCAGAGTGGACATAGGCCTTAGGTAGGTAAAATAATAGTGGAATGTAATATGTAAGTATTTTAATTTGAAAAAAAAAACATATCATAATCCACCAGGGCTCCAGATAAGGAATTAGTAATTGAATATTTTCACTCCATCATATCTGAAGCAATTGGGTTTTTCAATATTTTAATTGGGTAAAATAAAATCACACAACTGTTTACACATAAACAGACAGCAATTATTGAACAGTTTGCTTCGAAATGAAAACACGTCTTGGTATTTCATTAGAATTGTCTCCAAGGAGACAATTCTAATGAAATACCAAGACGTGTTTTCATGGAAAATAAGAAAAATATGCTATATTTGTGGTCAGTTTATTGTTTTCTGTAGCATGATAAAGGTACTACAAATTTTGTTATTGCATTTTGATACTCGCTACATCTGATTTCAATTGGGTTTTTGTCAATTTTAATTGAGTATTTACGCAAATATGCAGCTTATCTGGAGCTCTGATCCACCAAACATGTGCAAGATTAGCGCAACCTGTAGTGTATATACCTGGGATATAACTTGGCCGATGTACCACGTAAGATCACCTGCACCATCTTTGAATGCATGCTTGACTGTTCGCCCGACAAGCATCTGTCCAGTGTGTGGTTCCTCACGAGTCTCAGAATAGGAATTTCTAACTAACTTTTTAACATTGGCAGAAATTTCCACAACTGGTAGGCGGGGGTTTACTCTTACCATTCATTAATTTTGAAAATTTAGACATTTTTGTCAGAACCAACTTTTTGCCGCAAAACTAGTTTTCTAAAGTTGAGTTAGCACTTAAGACCTTGCAATTTTTCTTTTTTTTAGTCTTAATTTTTTGTAAACTGGAGTCCACTTCTTCTGCACTCTGCCAAAGTCCGAAAATATGAACTTCATTTGTAAGTTCCTCATGCCGCTTAATCTTAGCTTCTTCTGCCTTTTCCATTTTTTCCAGCTTTTCGGCTAATATTCGCCTTCTTTCCAATTCAATAGACTCGTGTCTCTGTTTAAACTGCTTTCTCAGCATTTTTGTATCCTTCCTGGCTTTAGATACTACATGTATTTGTTCTGTTTGAGTTTTGTTTTCCAACCAGGTGATGGTTTTATTATGAATGAACATACTATTTGCTTCCGTTGCCATCTGTGTGGTGTTTGGTTTTTCACGCAAAAGTCTGTCCAAATGCCCAAAGATCGATTCGGAGAATTTATTAAGCTTTGGTACACCAATTGTCTTGTTTTTAATTTCATCTGTTGGTTCAAACCACTTCCCCTCTGGTAGGTAGTCCTGAAACAGGCGTTTACACAATTCACAAAGGGCAGGTACCGTAAAGATTCTAATAGATGCCCGGGCGTCTATTAGAATCACCACTGGCTCCGAAGTCCAGGGTGGGCGTTTAATAGAGACAAGTGTTATTCAGCAAAGGGAAAATTATAAAAAAATATACGATGTTCGGTACCAGTCCACCTGAAAAAGGCTTAGTTTCGTAGTTTGCCTATGGGCTTTTTACTGTATATTCCAAAACTGCCTGTCTGTGGCGATTGAATGTTACTTACAATTAAATACTCCCCATCCTATGCTATTTTCAGCTGACAAAAGCAAGTATTTGTAAAATTATGTGCCAAACTGTGATTTGGGCCATTTAGTGAGCATATTCAAATTAAAATTGTACGCATCTTCCGCTCGAAATGTGTGTTTGTTGTTTGGGGCGCCATTTTAACAGTCTGAAACAGAGGTTTGTGGCTCGAAAACAAAACACTCAGTACCAGTACAGACTATGATCAGTGTGGGCAGGTATACATGTAGACTTGATTCACACATTATTTGTTGGTGCAAACTCCGCACGTCACATAGCTTTCTGGCGCCTTTAGTCCAGCGGCCATGGCGGAATAAGTGCAGAAATTGACCACCACATGCTAACTTTCACACATTATAAATGCTCTTAGCTGTATGCCAATTTGATTTGTGTAGCTACTAAAGTTTCTTGACATATAATGTGAACAGGTGTATACAGCAAACAGCCTCTGTGGAATATTTATGAAGAGGATATCTGAGAAAAAAACTTGCGGAAGTGCTCACTCGGCCAAGAATTGCTAAAAAATTCTAAAATCTTGGTGGACTGGTACCTTCTGCTATCTGAACAAAAACATAACTAAGGGACGTTACTCTCAAACGCCAGACTTGATTGTACTGTCTGTCAGTTTATAAACATTTGGGCCAAGACGTTTCGGCCCACTCTGGTCATTATGGTACAATCGGTACAAATGTTAAATTTAATGGTAATGTATATCAAGACAGCGTCAATCATTAATGCAGATTTACGCCTACGGACGTTTCGTCAGCGTTTCAGATCTGTCAGGTTTGAGATGCTTTGAAAATGGCGTCTCCGTAACCGTGCAAATTCTGATCACCCTGTGTCCGTGCAAATAGCTACTGCTGATGAGGAATTTACTGTGACACCGGAAACAGTCGAATTTCGCTTCCGCTTTTGAAAGTGAAAGTAGCAATTATGTTTTTTCCCCGATTTTAAAGGAAGTTGCTCGAAATAATGGAAAGAAAAAAAATCTAATTGGACAATTAGCTCCGATTTTGTTTCAAGTTGGTACTGGGCGTTTATTAGAGGCACTAATTTCGTGAAAATCGGCCAAAAAATGTGTCATTGTCAACGTAAAAAGTGGGGGGTGGGCGTCTATTAGAGCATGGGCGTCTATTAGAATCTTTACGGTATTAAAACCTGTAAGCTTGCGATCACTTTAGCATCCTCCTCCCAATCACGTCTTAATGCTGAAAACACTGGAGACACACGCAACTTCTCTTCATCAACGATTGAAAGAATGTACTTTCCTTGTATAAATTCCAAAGTGTGGTCATGAAAGTTCTCTAGGTATGTCACTAACTCCTGGTACACGGTCTTTGACTCTGTGATATGTATATCTTCGTTCTCAATCATGCACCATAGTGGGACTGTGATTAGTTCACTAATGAGACCAAGAGCTTTGTATCCGGCTAAATATTCAGTAACATTTATGTCATGCTTCATTGCCGATAAAAGTCTATTGGAACTCTCAATATTGGAACCTCTCAAGGTATCTTTTAATATGGTCTTTCAGGAAGAATACCACGGCTGCATTTTTGAACAAAATGTTGAACCGGTTCCCCCGGAAACGTTCCAAGGGAAGCGTTCTGAACTTGTTCTGCGTAAGGTATTATTTTACATATGTAAAGAAACTTTGATAATGTCCACTTTTTTCATCTCCACCTTTAGAAAATGCCTTGCATGCTGTTCTTATTAATCGAACTGTCCCAGGTTCATTCGCTTTTCTGAAAAACTTTATCAAAAATGGGGGGTTCTTTTAACATGTCGTGTTCCAGCTCGAGCAGTGATTTAGAACTTGTTTCCGCCATGTGTACTAGGGCATGCGAAGAGCAAAAGCAGTTGTAGAGGCGACTACCGGTAAGTCGCAAGAGTGTAATAAAAGAGAATATCGAAATATTTTCTGTTATTAATGACCAGAGAATATTGAAAAATCACATTAATCGCACAAGGTCGCCCAAAAGTGTTATGGAATGATGAACTGACGAAAAGTAATTTGACCTTGGGCAAGAAGGCCGCATGAATGTGGTATAGAATGAAAATATGGATGATGATAAAGAAGTATACGCTGGAAGTTTGAAGTCCATCCGACTTACAGCTGCAGAGATAATGGGAACCTGAAAACTGTAATCTTGCGGACGGATGAAAACTATATATAACTATGTTACGTATAACTGTAGTAGCTAATAAATGATTACTGCACTTGCACGCATCAATGTAAAGACTGTAAGAGGTTTTTAAACCTCACACATGCAGTTATAAAATTAGTAACTTAAGTCTACGATATATGAAATTATATTTTCAGTACCAGTAGTGAAACACCATCCATTTTTATGTCGATCACAGTGCCAGATCATTATTTGATGTAAATAATAATATACCCCACCCACTATTTTACTTGTATTTACTAATACAAATATGTAATTAATAAGGACAATACATTAAACTTGAAATTATAGACAAAATACAGTGTAAAAACACATGTTATTAATTCTTGACAAACAGTGGTGTATCACAATGTATAGTAAAATCGAAGCGAAGTTATTGAGTAAATGTGGGTGGGGTAATTTTCCCGAACGGCCGAAGTTTCGACGTTTGCGATTCGGTTGGGAATGTTGGTTTCCGCATAAGATGTGATGGGTTAGTGTCATGCCCTTTAGTTATTTATATGGAAAACATGTCAATAATTCCATTTATGATTGAACAATGAAGAATAACATTCATTTTACCGTAAAAAAAACAAATTTTTTCCTTTCGGTACGGATTGTCAACAGACGAACTCTTCAATGTTTGGAGGTTCACATACCAAAATGTTCAGCATTTTGTTATCTTCATGTTGATTGGTCGAAAAAATATCTCCAGGCGGAAACGGCTTGCGGAAAATCGATTAAACCACACCACGCACCGACCATCGGCTAAATCGGCTAAATTCGCGTGCCGCGTTTAGACTTCGTCGAATATTGGGCGCGAACATGGTGTAATTATTTCAGCGATTAAAGTAATTTTATAGAAAGTAATTATAATATTTTTTATATAAATCAAATAAATAATGATTAAATATAATTCTGGTTAAAAATTATTTCAAAAAATGTTTTTAATTCATAAAGTTTTTACAGTTTAAAAAGAAGCGAATAATCGCTAAATTATCGATAATTTCACGTAAAACTGACGCAACTGAACACCCTAATAGTGGGACAAATTTCTTGCAGAGCGGCCCGTTTTCCAACAGACCATAAAGCAAACCACAGCCCGACACATTTCTTCTAAATTACCAAAATGTACGACGGGAACGATGGCTAATTAAGGGACTGGTCATTATTTATCGCCGTGGGGGGGGGGGGGTGGGGAGGCTGGATGAAATGCCGGGGGGGGGGGGGGGGGTGGGGGGGGGGGGGGGGCCCGAAAATATCAACTGCGCCAGAGGGGGGGGGGGGGTGTACATGTATGTAATGTACATGTATATAATTATATAGATACATGTACTGCAATAAACTGTACTGTAATAAGGGCGACTCTTTGTCGCCCGCTTTATGTTACGCGTATATGAAAACTTACCATTCAGTGAAACTAGGTTGAACATATGATTGAAAGTGTAAAATTTGTTTTACCGTAAACCAAGCAGGAGGTTTTTTTACGACACTTGGTATTACTAATACGGGCGACGAATAATTTGGCCCAAAGGGCCAAATGCTTCTAAAACAAAATGTAGATAACATCGGAAAGTATACTGAATATAGCTTACGAAATTACTGCATTTCAAAATTGTGTTGTCGTTGTACGTAGACTCGCTTACGAGAGTCCCCAAGGATACACGAATCACTCGGAAACCCTCGCACCATTTCGTAAATCGCCATTATTTGGTGACCATTAAACGCGAAAAGATGACGAAATGGACAGAATGTACACGAATAAACATCTTCAAATTATCTCGAGAGACGCTTGAAAAATGCGTTTTAAATGATCGGAGTAGAAATGCCTTAAATGCGCATTGAAATATTTTATAAAAAAAAGAAAATAATTTGTAACAAAGTTATTAGGTACCAGTCCACCAAGATTTTAGAATTTTTTAGCAATTCTTGGCCGAGTGAGCACTTCCGCAAGTTTTTTTCTCAGATATCCTCTTCATATATTCACAGAGGCTGTTTGCTGTATACACCTGTTACATTATATGTCAAGAAACTTTAGTAGCTACACAAATCAAATTGGCATACAGCTAAGAGCATTTATAATGTGTGAAAGTTAGCATGTGGTGGTCAATTTCTGCACTTATTCCGTCATGGCCGCTGGACTAAAGGCGCCAGAAAGCTATGTGACGTGCGGAGTTTGCACCAACAAATAATGTGTGAATCAAGTCTACATGTATACCTGCCCACACTGATCATAGTCTGTACTGGTACTGAGTGTTTTGTTTTCGAGCCACAAACCTCTGTTTCAGACTGTAAAATGGCGCCCCAAACAACAAACACACATTTCGAGCGGAAGATGCGTACAATTTTAATCTGAATATGCTCACTAAATGGCCCAGATCACAGTTTGGCACATAATTTTACAAATACTTGCTTTTGGTCAGCTGAAAATAGCATAGGATGGGGAGTATTTCATTTTAAGTCACATTCAATCGCCACAGACAGGCAGTTTTGGAATATTCAGTAAAAAGCCCATAGGCAAACTACGAAACTAAGCCTTTTTCAGGTGGACTGGTACCTTAAGATTTTTTTTTCATAAAATTGTATACACTAATCTGCTTTTCACAGAGAGTGTATTCAGTTTTAAGCAAAACTATGCAAAAACTATACCGTCTGGAGAAATATCAGACACACAGCGGTCATTTTCATTCGAGACACTTGTGCGGCCGAAATGACTCCTTACTGCATTTTCTCCGTTCTGCGACTCCTTGTAAACAGGGATCAATCACACAGCACATGTGTGAAGTACAGAGTCACTTTAGTTTGTGCCTACCTAATACACTATACCTGGTGCAGCAGTCCAACCCAATAGCAGCAATTCTACTGGACAGTGAGTGGTGATTTACTCTGTACAGCACTCGCTCGACTCGGACGACAAGATTTCCCCGCGGGTCGAAACGCACAATTCTAGGCTCCAACTTCACACCGGGTTCCGCTTGTCGGTTAACTGCAATGAACAAAATAGATACGCGTGTTGGTATTTAGCAAGAAAAGATTGGTTAGCGGTCATTATAAGCAACATCGACAGTTTACACGATCAACATGTGGGCCGAAAGCATAGCGCTCGAAATCGGCTTTATGCACAATACAGGAAACTTGAAAATATGTCAACAATTTATGGGAAATGGCCTATATTTAAATAAAAGTAGGCCATATTTATTGCAATAACACAGTTTACTTAAACATCAGTGACGTGTGGCTGCTCCAAGATGATGTATGTTAGGTATCCGACGAACAAGTGCAGATGTGGACGACATACGCTATGCCGAAAGCTACAGCTCCCTGCCTGACCCCTGCGGGTGACCGTATATTTTAGAATACCCACCCAGCCTAGCACATTCACACGGCAGCGGTGTAGAGAGAAAGAAGTGTCATTTGGAACACTGCATTGACTCGCGCAAACAAAATGTACCAACGCACACAATAAAGTGAAATTCGACATTACAGCGCGCAAAAATCAATACGTCGATTTCGCCAACTCACGACTATATCCCGATAAAACGATCGCTTACGGAGAGGCGGCAAGACTTTCTGATGAAATGGGACAACATTTGAAGCGCCACAGGGTCATCAAACACTTTCCAAGAACAATAAACACTCCTTTAGATAGTAATAATAAACCTGTTTTCTGCTTAAGGTACCAGTCCACCAAGATTTTAGAATTTTTTAGCAATTCTTGGCCGAGTGAGCACTTCCGCAAGTTTTTTTCTCAGATATCCTCTTCATATATTCACAGAGGCTGTTTGCTGTATACACCTGTTACATTATATGTCAAGAAACTTTAGTAGCTACACAAATCAAATTGGCATACAGCTAAGAGCATTTATAATGTGTGAAAGTTAGCATGTGGTGGTCAATTTCTGCACTTATTCCGTCATGGCCGCTGGACTAAAGGCGCCAGAAAGCTATGTGACGTGCGGAGTTTGCACCAACAAATAATGTGTGAATCAAGTCTACATGTATACCTGCCCACACTGATCATAGTCTGTACTGGTACTGAGTGTTTTGTTTTCGAGCCACAAACCTCTGTTTCAGACTGTTAAAATGGCGCCCCAAACAACAAACACACATTTCGAGCGGAAGATGCGTACAATTTTAATCTGAATATGCTCACTAAATGGCCCAGATCACAGTTTGGCACATAATTTTACAAATACTTGCTTTTGTCAGCTGAAAATAGCATAGGATGGGGAGTATTTCATTTTAAGTCACATTCAATCGCCACAGACAGGCAGTTTTGGAATATTCAGTAAAAAGCCCATAGGCAAACTACGAAACTAAGCCTTTTTCAGGTGGACTGGTACCTTAAGATTTTTTTTTCATAAAATTGTATACACTAATCTGCTTTTCACAGAGAGTGTATTCAGTTTGAAGCAAAACTATGCAAAAACTATACCGTCTGGAGAAATATCAGACACACAGCGGTCATTTTCATTCGAGACACTTGTGCGGCCGAAATGACTCCTTACTGCATTTTCTCCGTTCTGCGACTCCTTGTAAACAGGGATCAATCACACAGCACATGTGTGAAGTACAGAGTCACTTTAGTTTGTGCCTACCTAATACACTATACCTGGTGCAGCAGTCCAACCCAATAGCAGCAATTCTACTGGACAGTGAGTGGTGATTTACTCTGTACAGCACTCGCTCGACTCGGACGACAAGATTTCCCGCGGGTCGAAACGCACAATTCTAGGCTCCAACTTCACACCGGGTTCCGCTTGTCGGTTAACTGCAATGAACAAAATAGATACGCGTGTTGGTATTTAGCAAGAAAAGATTGGTTAGCGGTCATTATAAGCAACATCGACAGTTTACACGATCAACATGTGGGCCGAAAGCATAGCGCTCGAAATCGGCTTTATGCACAATACAGGAAACTTGAAAATATGTCAACAATTTATGGGAAATGGCCTATATTTAAATAAAAGTAGGCCATATTTATTGCAATAACACAGTTTACTTAAACATCATGACGTGTGGCTGCTCCAAGATGATGTATGTTAGGTATCCGACGAACAAGTGCAGATGTGGACGACATACGCTATGCCGAAAGCTACAGCTCCCTGCCTGACCCCTGCGGGTGACCGTATATTTTAGAATACCCAGCCTAGCACATTCACACGGCAGCGGTGTAGAGAGAAAGAAGTGTCATTTGGAACACTGCATTGACTCGCGCAAACAAAATGTACCAACGCACACAATAAAGTGAAATTCGACATTACAGCGCGCAAAAATCAATACGTCGATTTCGCCAACTCACGACTATATCCCGATAAAACGATCGCTTACGGAGAGGCGGCAAGACTTTCTGATGAAATGGGACAACATTTGAAGCGCCACAGGGTCATCAAACACTTTCCAAGAACAATAAACACTCCTTTAGATAGTAATAATAAACCTGTTTTCTGCTTAAGGTACCAGTCCACCAAGATTTTAGAATTTTTTAGCAATTCTTGGCCGAGTGAGCACTTCCGCAAGTTTTTTTCTCAGATATCCTCTTCATATATTCACAGAGGCTGTTTGCTGTATACACCTGTTACATTATATGTCAAGAAACTTTAGTAGCTACACAAATCAAATTGGCATACAGCTAAGAGCATTTATAATGTGTGAAAGTTAGCATGTGGTGGTCAATTTCTGCACTTATTCCGTCATGGCCGCTGGACTAAAGGCGCCAGAAAGCTATGTGACGTGCGGAGTTTGCACCAACAAATAATGTGTGAATCAAGTCTACATGTATACCTGCCCACACTGATCATAGTCTGTACTGGTACTGAGTGTTTTGTTTTCGAGCCACAAACCTCTGTTTCAGACTGTTAAAATGGCGCCCCAAACAACAAACACACATTTCGAGCGGAAGATGCGTACAATTTTAATCTGAATATGCTCACTAAATGGCCCAGATCACAGTTTGGCACATAATTTTACAAATACTTGCTTTTGTCAGCTGAAAATAGCATAGGATGGGGAGTATTTCATTTTAAGTCACATTCAATCGCCACAGACAGGCAGTTTTGGAATATTCAGTAAAAAGCCCATAGGCAAACTACGAAACTAAGCCTTTTTATTTTCAGGTGGACTGGTACCTTAAGATTTTTTTTTCATAAAATTGTATACACTAATCTGCTTTTCACAGAGAGTGTATTCAGTTTGAAGCAAAACTATGCAAAAACTATACCGTCTGGAGAAATATCAGACACACAGCGGTCATTTTCATTCGAGACACTTGTGCGGCCGAAATGACTCCTTACTGCATTTTCTCCGTTCTGCGACTCCTTGTAAACAGGGATCAATCACACAGCACATGTGTGAAGTACAGAGTCACTTTAGTTTGTGCCTACCTAATACACTATACCTGGTGCAGCAGTCCAACCCAATAGCAGCAATTCTACTGGACAGTGAGTGGTGATTTACTCTGTACAGCACTCGCTCGACTCGGACGACAAGATTTCCCGCGGGTCGAAACGCACAATTCTAGGCTCCAACTTCACACCGGGTTCCGCTTGTCGGTTAACTGCAATGAACAAAATAGATACGCGTGTTGGTATTTAGCAAGAAAAGATTGGTTAGCGGTCATTATAAGCAACATCGACAGTTTACACGATCAACATGTGGGCCGAAAGCATAGCGCTCGAAATCGGCTTTATGCACAATACAGGAAACTTGAAAATATGTCAACAATTTATGGGAAATGGCCTATATTTAAATAAAAGTAGGCCATATTTATTGCAATAACACAGTTTACTTAAACATCAGTGACGTGTGGCTGCTCCAAGATGATGTATGTTAGGTATCCGACGAACAAGTGCAGATGTGGACGACATACGCTATGCCGAAAGCTACAGCTCCCTGCCTGACCCCTGCGGGTGACCGTATATTTTAGAATACCCAGCCTAGCACATTCACACGGCAGCGGTGTAGAGAGAAAGAAGTGTCATTTGGAACACTGCATTGACTCGCGCAAACAAAATGTACCAACGCACACAATAAAGTGAAATTCGACATTACAGCGCGCAAAAATCAATACGTCGATTTCGCCAACTCACGACTATATCCCGATAAAACGATCGCTTACGGAGAGGCGGCAAGACTTTCTGATGAAATGGGACAACATTTGAAGCGCCACAGGGTCATCAAACACTTTCCAAGAACAATAAACACTCCTTTAGATAGTAATAATAAACCTGTTTTCTGCTTAAGGTACCAGTCCACCAAGATTTTAGAATTTTTTAGCAATTCTTGGCCGAGTGAGCACTTCCGCAAGTTTTTTTCTCAGATATCCTCTTCATATATTCACAGAGGCTGTTTGCTGTATACACCTGTTACATTATATGTCAAGAAACTTTAGTAGCTACACAAATCAAATTGGCATACAGCTAAGAGCATTTATAATGTGTGAAAGTTAGCATGTGGTGGTCAATTTCTGCACTTATTCCGTCATGGCCGCTGGACTAAAGGCGCCAGAAAGCTATGTGACGTGCGGAGTTTGCACCAACAAATAATGTGTGAATCAAGTCTACATGTATACCTGCCCACACTGATCATAAGTCTGTACTGGTACTGAGTGTTTTGTTTTCGAGCCACAAACCTCTGTTTCAGACTGTTAAAATGGCGCCCCAAACAACAAACACACATTTCGAGCGGAAGATGCGTACAATTTTAATCTGAATATGCTCACTAAATGGCCCAGATCACAGTTTGGCACATAATTTTACAAATACTTGCTTTTGTCAGCTGAAAATAGCATAGGATGGGGAGTATTTCATTTTAAGTCACATTCAATCGCCACAGACAGGCAGTTTTGGAATATTCAGTAAAAAGCCCATAGGCAAACTACGAAACTAAGCCTTTTTCAGGTGGACTGGTACCTTATTCCGTAATTATTCCGTAATTATTTTAACACCTTTCTCTCTCCCACACCCATGTCTCTGTCTATCTGTCTCTCTCTCTATCTCTTTCTCTCTCTCCCACATACTCTCTCTCTCTCTCTCTCTCTCTCTGTATGTCTATATTCTCTCCGTCTGTCTGACTCTCTATGTCTCTCTCCCTATCTGTCCCTCTCTCTCTCTCTCTTTCTGTCATTATCTCTCTCTATCTTTATGTCTGTATGTCTGTCTGTCTGTATGTCTCTCTCTATCTCGTTCTCTGTCTGTATCTGTCTCTCTGTGTTTCTCTGTGTGTCTCTTTCTCTATCATTACCTAGAAACCACAATATATCTGTCCCCCGCACCCCCACCCACCTTCTCTCAACTTCATAAGATAGAAACCATAATATGTCTCTCTCTATCTTTCAACATCATTAGATAGAAGCACTCTATATGTCTCTCAATATCATTGGATAGAAAGCGCACATGTTGTGATTTTGTTTACAAGACAAAGTCGAGTGATCCATGATACTCTGTGGACATGACTAACAGAAACAAGTATGCATTGCAACTGCTGTTTTATTGCACCTGTTCGGTTGTGTCACGGCCTGTGCTGTATTCAGTCCATGACACAAGTATCTCTTACAGCTGAAGTGAAGCTGTATGTAAAAGGGACAAAACTAATACGAAAAATGGTCAAAATGTGCTCAAAGACCACCAGGGATCGAGAAAATAATAGCATCACTGGAAGGACACACATGGATAATTTCTATAGCCGCCACGCTGCACTTAACTTCGCTGATGTGAGTTTAAAAATACAAGACATATTTAAGCGATCCGGGATAATTGGGGAACACGACTACCAGAACAAAGTATGCATTGCAAGTGTGCGTCTAGTGCACCTGTTGCTGTAGTCCAGGATACAAACACATCTGACACAGCACTGGGTTAATCAAAAAAAGTAAATGTAAAACTTAACACAATTCATACCAAAAATGGGCAAAATGTGTATAACTCTCGAAGTGACAGTCGTGCTCAATGACGATTGAGATTGCGAAAATTGGGAATAATATCACTGAAGATTCTTAGCCTTGTTATTTTTTCTTAAAATGATCGTAAATATATACTAATACAGTTTATATTATGCTTTGCTTTTGCCATTATACTGGTATACTCTCAATACTGAGGCTTATCATTAGTGGATCATATTTTTATTCATAAGTACATGTACATACAATCAAATACAATCAAATACAATCGATGTTCCTGGTATTTAGCCGGTACCCATTTACATCTGGGTGGGCTAAAGCAGTGTGGATAAAGGCTCGAACCCACGATCGTAAGATCAGCAGACCGACGCCTCAGACCGCTCGACCACGCGCTCCACTATGCCTAGGCTATTAATGTACTATATATGAAACGGAAATATCTAAATTGTATCACTGGTTCAAATAAAAGAAGTGCGACAATGACACCATTTAATTATAATAGAGAAGTTGTAACACCGTGGTAGTTGCAGGAAGTAGTTCTGCAATACACAATATACAACGGTACCTTTTAGCATACATCATGGTAAACATCAATTGGTAAATTTAGTTTCATATACTAACGTCGCCCTCATAGGTATGCCTATTTCATATTAATAGAGAATTGTAACACTGGTAGTTGCGGGAAGTAGTTCTGCAATACTACAATATACTACGGTACCGTTTATAGCATACTAACATCATGGTAAAGCTATCAATTGGTAAATTTAGTTTCATATACTAACGTCGCCCGTCATAGGTAGTGCCTATTTCATATATGAGAAGTTGTAACACTGGTAGTTTGCGGGAAGTAGTTCTGCAATACTAACAATATACTACGGTACCGTTTTATAGCATACTAACATCATGGTAAAGCTACAATTGGTAAATTTAGTTTCATATATTACTAACGTCGCCCGTCATAGGTAGTGCCTATTTCATATTAATAGAGAAGTTGTAACACTGGTAGTTGCGGGAAGTAGTTCTGCAATACTACGATATACTACGGTACCGTTCATAGCATACTAACATCATGGTAAAGCTATCAATTGGTAAATTTAGTTTCATATACTAACGTCGCCCGTCATAGGTAGTGCCTATTTCATATTAAAGAGTGATGATGATGATAAGCATCATGCAATTGAATATATTAACCACATCCGATGAATGGCCAGTTTACATGAGGTAGGGTTGAGTTCGGAGCATAGGTGGGGGGGGTGGGTGGGGGGGGGGGGGTGGGTCGAAAAATATCTATGATGGAATAGGGCGAGAATACATGGACCGACTATAATTTTGGACGACTTTATGTAGGTAAGATGGGGATCGACACGATTTAATTAACACCTGATTGATGCACTGGGGCTTTAAATTATATTAACTATATTTTAGTACATCAGGCAAATATGTAAGTATTGTTGTATCGAATAAATCTTACATACATTACAATTTATTTCGCACAAAATGTTGTTGTTGTTGTTGTCAAGCGGATATAAGAATATTTTCGGATGACTCGCCTACAATAGCCAAAATAAGAACACCACGTGCGACAATGGAAGTAACTCTTATTACAATGAAGTTCCCGAACTTTCCGAGAGGGCACCAGTGGGGGTTAGGTAGCGAAATAATCAGGAATGCGCGGGCATTCTCAGAGAAACAACTTAGTAAAAATGAAAGTAGAGGAATCAAACTAACTTCTCTAATGTGAAGATTTCTGAAGCAACAATGTAATTTTGCTATATTTGACTATAAAAATGGGCTTTTTTCATAGCATTTTTTCGATACTAAAAATTAAACATTACTTGCCAATAATTTAATACCCTATAGGACACCCCTTGGCCTCTATCTGATAAAAAAATCTGCGTCATTGGAGTATATTTAGCCAAACTGTTAGGGATATCCTATGACCTATATTTATCCCGCCAACACAGTGCGTATGTGCCGTGAAACACGGTGCCGTGAAACATTTTTGATATCCAGTCAATACTATTTTTGCATTTTACAGCCATTTGTAGGTGATAATAGGTTAGTGCCGTGAATGGGAAAAAATATCTGGCGCGGCACGGAAACGCCGTTTCCTGAGCCTCGCCAGATATTTTTTCCCATTCACGGCACTAACCTACTATTCTCTATATATGCAACGAAAATCAAGATGGCGGAAATTTTAATTGCGCAAACGAAAGTCAGTGGTTTTTGTCTCGCCCGCGAAGCGGAAAGCGAGACATAGGTTTTGCTTTTCCGGAGTCGGCGTCGGCGTCGCGGCGTCATCATTCAATGTTAAGTTTTCGTGTTGCGGTCATTACTTCAACACCTTATCAGCTACAGTCATCAAACTTTATACATACCTTTACTATGATATGTAGATCAATATAGGACTATTAAAAAAAAATCCGGGCTCCAGGGTCAAGGTCAAACTCTATTTCTTTCTATGCTACAAACTGAACATTAATGCATGAAGACCCGTTTTCTCGTGCGCTCTGTACACCTTACCTGTAGAGAGAACAATGGCCTTCTCCAGTTGAACACTTGTGCATGTGCAAGCAGGGGCGTAGCCAGGGACAAATTTTTGATAGCACACATATCAAATGGTAGAACATTGGGTGAGCACAGCTCACTCGTCGACCTAGCGATGTGAGGGAGAGTGCTAGGGGGGTCCGGGGGCATGCCCCCCCCCCGTAATTTTTTTGAAACGGAGATCCTATCTATCGCGTTTTCCTGCATTATTTACGGCACCATTTGTTTGTAATCGACATGTACGTTTGATACAAAATGCGTTCTCTTCCAGACTCAATAGCAATCCCCCCCACCCCACCCCCCACCCCCCACCCCAGATTTTATTGCATATTTCGAAAAATAAGCCTTTTTTTTTTAAGTCTTTTATTTTTTCGTATGCCTGGCTACGCCACTGGCAAGCATGTGCACATTTCCAGATTGACTAATAAATGAATGATTACAGGTAATTTATACAGGTAAATTATTATACCTGGGTATTACATTTCCGTAAACTGTGTTGACAATATTGTGGCAATATGTGGACCTGTGCAGATATGATATGTACATAAACATGATAAATATAGGACTATTATAAAAATTCTGGTCTCCAGTAGCGAGCAATATTTTTTTGTTAATTTTTAAACTTTTATTTTTTAAACTTTTTTTCCATTTTTAGCCAGGTTTTTTTGGAATTGGCTATTGTATTGGCGAAAGCAGAGCGGGCATGCGGCGTCCACAATCAATGTTAAGTTTTCGTGTTTGAGTCCATTTCTATGTTACTGTAACACATAGGACCAACAAACTTTCACAGCTTCATAACCAAGGGGTGCCCACCACATATCACTATCCAACATGTTACCTTTTTTTTAACTTGACCCATTTTTTCCGCGCAGTGAATGTTAACTTTTCGCGTTTACAATGTTAAGTTTTCGTGTTTAACTCCATTGCTTTGGTACTGTACCACCTAGGACCACCAAACTTTCACAGCTTCATAACCAAGGGGTGCCCACCACATACAACTATCCAACATGTGACCATTTTTTTTTTACTTTGACCTATTATTTCTACGTAATTGACTTAGCCATTTTCAACGTAAACTTTTTAACGTACGTCTGGCTAAAGTTTTTTGGTTAAACTTTTTCGTTATACTATATCTCTGCAACTGCTTCGCCCATTACCTTGAAACCTTACATGGGTGTTTATCATCATCCATATTTTCATTCTACCCCCCAACCGTGCGGCCCCTGTGCCCAATTTCAAGGTCAAATTACTTTGATTTTTAGCCATTTTTTTTGTTTACAAACCTAGGCTATTGGATTGGCGAAAGCCGGGCGGGCGGCGGGCGGCGGTCGGCGGGCGGCGGGCGGCGTCCACAATCAATGTTAAGTTTGAGTCCATTTCTTTGTTACTGTACCACCTAGGACCACCAAACTTTCACAGCTTCATAATCAAGGGGTGCCCACCACATATCACTATCCACATGTTACCTTTTTTTGAACTTGACCCATTTTTTCCGCGCAGTCGACTTAGCCATTTTCAATGTTAACTTTTCGCGTTTACAATGTTAAGTTTTCGTGTTTGTTTAAGTCCATTTCTTTGGTACTGTACCATCTAGGACCACCAAACTTTCACATAGATCTTCATAACCAAGGGGTGCCCACCACATACAACTATCCAACATGTGACCATTTCTTTTACCTTCACCTATTATTTCTACGTAATTGACTTAGCCATTTTCAACGTTAACTTTTTAACGTACGTCTGGTGAAAGTTTTTTGGTTAATAGTTTTTTTGTTATACTATATCTCTGCAACTGCTTCGCCCATTCCCTTGAAACTTCACATGGGTGTTTATCATCATCCAATATTTTCATTCTTTACCCCCAACCGTGCGGCCCCTATGTCAAGGTCAATTACTTTGAATTTTTTCGTTAACGTTTTTTTGTGTACTATATCTCTGCAACTGCTTCACCCATTACCGTGATACTTCACATGGGTGTTTATCATCATTGTCGCGCCCGCTTGCGGAAAGCACGATATAGTCGGCATTTTGGCATACGTCCGTCCGTCCGTACGTCCGTGTGTCCGGTTAAAGTTTTTTGGTTAAAGTTTTTCCATCTACTATATCTATTTTTTTAGTGTCCATGCCTCGCCCCAATGCACGACATGCAGGCCACGGCCATCTAGTCTACAACAAGTGGGTATAATTATGTTATCCAAGTGTCTATGCTTGGAAAAAACCTGGCCTTCGTGGCTTTGCCTCGTTTCTTGTTTTGTGTACTACTGTACTATATATCTGCAACTGTTTCACCCATTACCTTGATACTTCACATGGGTGTTTATCGTCATTGTCAAGCCCGCTTGCGGAAAGCGCGATATAGTCGGCATTTTGGCATACGTCCGTCCGTCCGTCCGTACGTCCGTGTGTCCGGTTAAAGTTTTTCCATCTACTGACATGCCTCGACAAATTTTTATTTTTTGACTCGTCCCACTGGACGAGAGAACCTAAAAATCTACTCGTCCAGACTGGACTTCTTCTCGTCCAAACTTTTGGTCAAATAACAAAACATACATTTTTCAGAAATGGTAATTATATAATGTCTTTAATTTGACATTACAACACAATTGTCAATATAACACTAGGTCTACTAATCAAGCAGTCATGTGTGGCAGAGTTATTTAGAAGGATACATTATCGCAAATCCCATATCTTGCATAAGCCACATTTTCCCAGTTGCAGTCAAACGGACGGACGCATACATGCATGTGTATGTATAGTTTGTGATCATTATAAAATAATATTTCCACAGTCAATGTGCCCGTGTAGATCTATATTTCAGCTTTCGGTGCACGGCTTCAACAAATAAATTATGTAATTTATGTAATTTGTGTAACTGTTACTACACAGCGTGAAACAATGGTGTCGTGGTGGGAGGGGTACACTGCAGTTTGCGTCTTATTGTAAACGGCTTAGTGTAGCGCTGTGTATTGCAGGAATAATAAGATTGCCAAGTTTTAGATATAATTCGCCAGATACCCTTGATTAATTTCGCCTTTTCGAGTTGTTCATTGGATCTATCAATATCTGCAAAAACCAGCGTATGTCTGACATCTTGTTTTGTTTGTAAACACAGAGCAGACCACAGTTAAACAGGATGCTGAGTCACGGTGACTAGTTGTAGAATGCACGGTGACTAGTTGTAGAATGCACGTATTAAATTCAGTAGTTGCAGCCATGAATGGGAATAAGTCGGACACAGTCTACATTGTATATGTGTATCTTGGCAACGCAGAAAGGCGAGTGTAGTAAGTAGTCTCCCTTTACCACGCTCGGTAATCAGTTGAATATTTTATTGGAATTTAGTATTTCGCTTCGCAAAACTTCGCATTTGCATTTTCTCAGTGGTGATCTTAAAATTTCCACTCGCCCCGCCTGGACTAGCGGCTTTCAATTTTCACTCGCCCAGACTGAAAAGTTACTCGTAAATACGAGCGGACGAGTGGATTTGTCGAGGCCTGACTACTATATCTCTTTTTTTTAGTGTCCATGCCTCGCCCCAAGGCGCGACATGCAGGCCACGGCCATCTAGTCTACAAAAAGTGGGTATAATTATGTTATCCAAGTGTCTATGCTTGGAAAACACCTGGCCTTCGTGGCTTTGCCTCGTTTCTTGTTTTTCAGCTCACCTGAGCGAAGCTCATGTGAGCTATTGTTACCGCAATGTGTCCGTCGTCCGTCGTCCGTGAATTTTTTCAAACGTCTTCTCCTCGGTAACCATTGGGCCTATAGTCACCAAGCTTCATGGTCATGGTCCTTAGGTAGGGGGATTACAAAATTGTTAAAATGACGTCATCACGTAATCCAAGATGGCCGCATTCTAAAAATAGCACAAATTCTTCAAAAATCTTCTTCTCAAGAACCGCCAACCGGATTTCGACAACACTTGGTAGGAATGATCGATGTTCAATGCTCTTTCAAAGTTGTTAAAATGGTGACCCCGCAGTCAAAAATGGGCGTGGCCCGTGGGGTCAAATTGGGGTCAAATTTTATTTTTGACCGAATATGGTCATGTCATATATCAAATCGAAGGTATCAACGAGGCGATCACTCTGGTGCATTTTTTGTCGAAATCGGATGGTTATTTCATTCAAGATGGCCGCCGAAAGGTCAAAAGGTCGTTCTTTTATTAGAGATTTCAAAATTCTTCTTCACATGAACCGCTTGGCCCATGGTAGCCAAACTTAAAAGTTATGGTCCATGGGTGAAGCCTTTTCAGATTTGTTAAAATGGAGGTCATCGCTAATCCAAGATGGCCGCCGTCTAAAAATAGCATAAATTCTTAAAAAAAATTCTTCTCATGAACCGCCAGCCGGATTTCGAAGAAACTTGGTAGGAATGATCGATGTACAATGCTCTTTCAAATTTGTAAAAATGGTGACCCCAGGGTCAAAAATGGGTGTGGCCCGTGGGGTCAAATTGGGGTCAAATTATATTTTTGCACGAATATGGTCATGTCTATATCAAATCGAAGGTATCAAAGAGGCGATCGCTCTGGTGCATTTTTTTGTCGAAATTAGATGGTCATGTCATCCAAGATGGCCGCCGAAAGATCAAAAGGTCGTTCTTTTATTAGAGATTTCAAAATTATTCTTCACACGAACCGCTTGGCCCATGGTGGCCAAACTTCACAGTTATGGTCCATGGGTGAGGCCTTTTCAGATTTGTTAAAATGGAGGTCGTCGCTAATTCAAGATGGCTGCCGTATAAAAATAGCACAAATTCTTAAAAAATCTTCTTCTCATGAACCGCCAGCCGGATTTCGACGAAGTGAGGAATGATCGATGTACAATGCTCTTTTTAAAATGGTGACCCCGGGGTCAAAAATGGGCGTGGCCCGTGGGGTCAAATTGGGGTCAAATTTTATTTTTGACCGAATACGGTCATGTCTATATCAAATCGAAGGTATCACTAGGCGATCGCTCTGGTACATTATTTTACCGAAATTGGATGGTCATGTCAGCCAAGAATGCCGCCGAAAGTCAAAATGTCGTTCTTTAAATTTTAGAGATTTCAAAATTCTTCTTCACACGAACCGCTTGGCCCATGGTGACCAAACTTCACAGTTATGGTCCATGTGTGAAACCTTTTCAGATTTGTTAAAACAGAGGTCGTCGCTAATCCAAGATGGCCGCCATCTAAAAATCACAAATTCTTAAAATTCTTAAAAAATCACAAATTCTTAAAAAATCTTCTTCTCATGAACTGCCAGCCGGATTTCGACGAAACTTGGTAGGAATGATCGACGTAGAATGCTCTTTCAAAGGTGTTAAAATGGTGACCCCGGGGTCAACAACGGGCGTGGCCCGTGGGGTCAAATTCTATTGTTGACCAAATATGCTCATGTCATATATCAAATTGAAGGTATCGATGAGGCGATTGCTCTGGTGCAATATTTGTCGGAATCGGATGATTATGTCATCCACAATGGCCTCCAAAAGGTCCATTTATTCAAGATACTGGCCAAACTTCATAGTAAGTTAAGATCCTTGGGTGAAGCATTTTCAGATTTGGTAAAATGAGTCATCGCTTAATCCCAGATGACCGCCATCTAAAAATAGCACAATTTTTTTAAAACACTTATTAACTCAACGTCACATTCTCCTCTGGTGTTCATGGAGTCAGGTGAGCGAATTAGGGTCATCATGGCCCTCTTGTTTCAAATTCTTTTTCAATTTTTGTCTAGTAGCATAAGGTTGTAAGTGCTATATACCGACTATTATCATATACTAAAATACTAAAACAATTATTGACTAGTGAGCAGGCGCGGATCTAGGTTTCTGAGAACGGGGGGGGGGGGGGGGGGGGGGGGGGGGGGGGGGGGGGTGGGGGGGGGGTTGTCGAGGTGCACGCAGTGGACCGAGTTTGCTAGGGGGGTCCGGGGGCATGCCCCCCACCGCCGGAAACAAATTAAAATACAGATGTCATGAAATGCATTTTCCTGTGTTTTACGGGATTTAAAATCCGACTCGAGCTGGTAACAAACTGTTATATTTTGTACCGCTATGATGATATTCTTTTGTAAGTTAACCTGCTTCATGTTGTCGCCGGACTTGATGAAGGCGTGTATTGACAGGAGTTGATAGAAGGGGGCTTTGACCACCTTGAAGGTACCATCGATATACCATGTCTTGGCCTTGGAGAGTAGGTGAAGCTGGGCGTCCGTCACTAAGATGGCGTGTGTACGTTCCTTCACCCTGACAGTTGCGCGATGGAACGGCTCCCCAATCGTGCATGTGAGATAGTCCTCGTCGATCTCATAATCAAGATCTGTCGGATCATCAGGGCGGAGACCTATACGTGCGCGACTGGCTATCTGATGGAGCGCATGAACTGTTGGTCGGGATGCCTCTGGTTAACTGGCGTCCTGGAGGGTGTCTGTGATGTTCCTTATTATGACTGGAGCTGTTTCGAAGATGTCGGTAGACGCTTGCTCTTTCACCAGTTTTTAGCTCGACTATTCGAAGAATAAGTAGAGCTTATGTTGTCACCCCGGCGTCGGCGTCGGCGCCGGCGTCGGCGTCACCGTCGGCGTCACCGTCACCGTCATGCTTTGGTTAAGGTTTTTAGTCAACCTTGTATATGGAATACTACTGGCCCTATACCCACCCTACTTGGACAACTTCATCTCCTAGTGATGTACATCAATAACCCCTGATCTATATTTCCCCTTGGTTAAGGTTTTTAGTCAACCTTGGTTAAGGTTTTTAGTCAAGCTTGTACATGGAATACTATTGTGCATACAGACACCATACTTGGACAACCTTTTCTCATAGGGATGTATATCAATAACCCTGGTCTATATTTCCTTGACCTACATTTCCTCTTCAATTACTTAGTTAATTCCCCTTGGTTAAGGTTTTTAGTCAAGCTTGTATATGGAATACTCCTGGCCCTACAACCACCATACTTGGACAACTTCATCTCCTAGGGATGTACATCAGTAACCCAACCCCTGATCTATATTTGACATTGACCTACATTTCCTCTTCAATTACTTAGTTAATTCTCTTTGGTTAAGGTTTTTAGTCAACCTTGTAGATGGAATACTCCTGGCCCTACACCACCATACTTGGACAACTTTATATCCTGTGATGTACATCAACAACCCTGACCTAATATTGACCTTGACCTACAAATTTAACCTTGAATTACCTAGTTAATTCCCCTTCGTTAAGGTTTTTAGTCAACCTTGGTTAAAGTTAAGATTTTTAAGTCCAGCTTGTACATGGAATACTATTGTGCATACAGACAACATACTTGGACAACCTTTTCTCATAGTGATGTATATTCTCCTTGGTTAAGGTTTTTAGTCAAGCTTGTATATGGAATACTCCTGGCCCTACACCCACCATACTTGGACAACTTCATCTCCTAGGGATGTACATCAATAAACCTTGATTTATATTTGACCTTGACCTACATTTGACCTTGACCTACATTTCCTCTTGAATTACTTAGTTAATTCTCTTTCGTTAAGGTTTTTAGTCACGCTTGTAGATGGAATACTCCTGGCCCTACACCAACCATACTTCGACAACTTTATCTCCTAATGATGTACATCAACAACACCTGACCTATATTTGACTTTGACCTACATTTAACCTTGTATTACTTAGTTAATTCCCATTGGTTAAGGTTTTTAGTCAAACTTGGTTAAGGTTTTTAGTCAAGCTTTCTACATGGAATACTATTGTGCATACAGACACCATACTTGGACAACCTTTTCTCATAGTGATGTACATCAATAACCCTGATCTGTATTTGACCTTCACCTACATTTCCTTTCTATCTTGAATTACTTACTTAGATTAATTCCCCTTGTTTAAGGTTTATAGTCTAGCTTGTATATGGAATATTCCTGGCCCTACACCAACCATACTTGGACAACTTCATCTCCTAGTGATGTACATCAACAACCACTGACCTATATTTGACCTTGACCTACATTTACTTTGAATTACTTAGTTAAATTCCCCTTGGTTAAGGTTTTTAGTCAACCTTGTACATGGAATACTCCTGGCCCTACACCAACCATACTTGGACAACTTTATCTCCTAGTGATGTACATCAACAACCACTGACCTATATTTGACCTTGACCTACATTTAACCTTGAATTTACCTAGTTAATTCCCCTTGATTAAGGTTTTTACTCAACCTTGGTTAAGGTTTTTAGTCAAGCTTGTACATGGAATACTATTGTGCATACAGACACCATACTTGGACAAACCTTTTCTCATAGGGATGTCATCAATAACCCCTGATCTATATTTGACCTTGACCTCATTTAACCTTGAATTACCTAGTTAATTCCCCTTGGTTAAGGTTTTTACTCAACCTTGGTTAAGGTTTTTAGACAAGCTTGTACATGGAATACTATTGTGCATACAGACACCATACTTGGACAACCTTTTCTCATAGGGATGTACATCAATAACCCCTGATCTATATTTGACTTGACCTACATTTAACCTTGAATTACCTAGTTAATTTCCCTTGGTTAAGGTTTTTACTCAACCTTGGTTAAGGTTTTTAGTCAAGCTTGTACATGGAATACTATTGTGCATACAGACACCATACTTGGAGGGCAACCTTTTCTCATAGGGATGTACATCAATAACCCCTGATCTATATTTGACCTTGACCTACATTTCCTGTTCAATTACTTAATTCTCTTTGGTTAAGGTTTTTAGTCAAGCTTGTATATGGAATACTCCTGGCCCTACACCCACCATACTTGGACAACTTCATCTCCTAGGGATGTACATCAATAACCCTTGATCTATATTTGACCTTGACCTACATTTGACCTTGACCTACATTTCCTCTTGAATTACTTAGTTAATTCTCTTTGGTTAAGGTTTTTAGTCAAGCTTGTAGATGGAATACTCCTGGCCATACACCAACCATACTTGGACAACTTTATCTCCTAGTGATGTACATCAACAACCCCTGACCTATATTTTAACTTGACCTACATTTAACCTTGGATTACCTAGTTAATTCCCCTTGGTTAAGGTTTTTAGTCAACCTTGGTTCAGGTTTTTAGTCAAGCTTGTACATGGAATACAATTGTGCATACAGACACCATACTTGGACAACCTTTTCTCATAGGGATGTACATCAATAACCCCTGATCTGTATTTGACCTTCATCTACATTTCCTCTTGAATTACTTACTTATTTAATTCCCCTTGTTTAAGGTTTTTAGTCTAGCTTATATATGGAATATTCCTGGCCCTACACCAACCATACTTGGACAAATTCATCTCCTAGTGATGTACATCAACAACCACTGACCTATATTTGACATTGACCTACATTTAACTTTGAATTACTTAGTTAATTCCCCTTGGTTAAGGTTTTTAGTCAACCTTGTAGATGGAATACTCCTGGCCCTACACCGACCATACTTGGACAACTTTATCTCCTAGTGATGTACATCAACAACCACTGACCTATATTTGACCTTGATCTACATTTAACCTTGAATTACCTAGTTAATTCCCCTTGGTTAAGGTTTTTACTCAACCTTGGTTAAGGTTTTTAGTCAAGCTTGTACATGGAATTTGCATACAGACACCATACTTGGACAACCTTTTCTCATAGGTATGTACATCAATAACCACTGATCTATATTTGACCTTGACCTACATTTAACCTTGAATTACCTAGTTAATTCCCCTTGGTTAAGGTTTTTACTCAACCTTGGTTAAGGTTTTTAGTCAAGCTTGTACATGGAATACTATTGTGCATACAGACACCATACTTGGACAACCTTTTCTCATAGGGATGTACATCAATGACCGCTGATCTATATTTGACCTTGACCTACATTTCCTGTTCAATTACTTACTTAATTCTCCTTGGTTAAGGTTTTTAGTCAAGCTTTTATATGGAATACTCCTGGCCCTACACCCACCATACTTGGACAACTTCATCTCCTAGGGATGTACATCAATAACCCTTGATCTATATTTGACCTTGACCTACATTTGACCTTGACCTACATTTTCCTCTTGAATTACTTAGTTAATTCTCTTTGGTTAAGGTTTTTAGTCAAGCTTGTAGATGGAATACTCCTGGCCATACACCAACCATGCTTGGACAACTTTATCTCCTAGTGATGTACATCAACAACCCCTGACCTATATTTGACCTTGACCTACATTTAACCTTGAATTACCTAGTTAATTCCCCTTGGTTAAGGTTTTTACTCAACCTTGGTTAAGGTTTTTAGTCAAGCTTGTACATGGAATACTATTGTGCATACAGACACCATACTTGGACAACCTTTTCTCATAGGGATGTACATCAATAACCCCTGATCTATATTTGACCTTGACCTACATTTCCTCTTCAATTACTTACTTAATTCTCCTTGGTTAAGGTTTTTAGTCAAGCTTGTATATGGAATACTCCTGGCCCTACACCCACCATACTTGGACAACTTCATCTCCTAGGGATGTACATCAATAACCCTTGATCTATATTTGACCTTGACCTACATTTGACCTTGACCTACATTTCCTCTTGAATTACTTAGTTAATTCCCCTTGGTTAAGGTTTTTAGTCAACATTGGTTAAGGTTTTTAGTCAAGCTTTCTACATAGAATACTATTGTGCATACAGACACCATACTTTGACAACCTTTTTCCATAGTGATGTACATCAATAACCCCTGATCTATATTTGACCTTCACCTACATTTCCTCTTGAATCACTTAGTTAATTCCCCTTGGTTAAGGTTTTTAGTCAAGCTTGTATATGGAATACTACTGGCTCTACACCCACCATACTTGGAAAACTTCATCTCCTAGTGATGTACATCAGCAACCCCTGATATATATTTCACCTTCACCTATAGTTCCTCTTCAATTACTTACTTAAGTCACCTTTGTTCAGGTTTTTAGTCAACCTTGGTTTTAAGGTTTTTACTCAAGCTTGTACATGGAATACTATTGTGCATACAGACACCATACTTGGACAACCTTTTCTCATAGGGATGTACATCAATAACCCCTGATCTATATTTGACCTTGACCTACATTTCCTCTTCAATTACTTACTTATTTCCTCTTGGTTAAGGTTTTTAGTCAAGCTTGTATATGGAATACTCCTGGCCCTACACCCACCATACTTGGACAACTTCATCTCCTAGTGATGTACATCAACAACCCCTGACCTATATTTGACCTTGACCTACATTTAACCTTGAATTACATAGTTAATTCCCCTTGGTTAAGGTTTTTAGTCAACCTTGGTTAAGGTTTTTAGTCAAGCTTGTACATGGAATACTAGTGTGCATACAGACACCATACTTGGACAACCGTTTCTCATATGGATGTACATCAATGATCCCTGATCTATATTTGACATTGACCTACATTTTCTCTTCAATTACTTAGTTAATTCCCCTTGTTTAAGGTTTTTAGTCTAGCTTGTATATGGAATATTCCTGGCCCTACACCCACCATACTTGGACAACTTCATCTCCTAGTGATGTACATCAACAACCACTGACCTATATTTGACCTTGACCTACATTTCCTCTTCAATTACTTAGTTAATTCCCCTTGTTTAAGGTTTTTAGTCTAGCTTGTATATGGAATATTCCTGGCCCTACACCCACCATACTTGGACAACTTCATCTCCTAGTGATGTACATCAACAACCACTGACCTATATTTGACCTTGACCTACATTTAACTTTGAATTACTTAGTTAATTCCCATTGGTTAGGTTTTTAGTCAAGCTTGTACATGGAATACTATTGTGCATACTAACACCATACTTGGACAACCTTTTCTCATAGCGATGTACATCAATAACCCCTGATCTATATTTGACATTGACCTACATTTCCTCTTGAATTACTTACTTAATTCTCCTTGGTTAAGGTTTTTAGTCAAGCTTGTAGATGCAATACTCCTGGCCCTACACCAACCATACTTGGACAACTTCATCTCCTAGTGATGTACATCAATAATCCCTGACCTATATTTGACATTGACCTACTTTTATCCTTGGATTACTCTCTTATTTCACCTTGGTTAAGGTTTTTAGTCAAGCTTGTATATGGGTTATTCCTGGGCCTACAGCAACCATACTTGGAAAACTTCATCTCCTAGTGATGTACATCAATAACCCCTGACCTATATCTGACATTGACCTACATTTGACCTTGAATTACTTACTTAATTTCCCTTTGTTAAGGTTTTTAGTTAACCTTGGTTAAGGTTTTTATGCAGGCCGCAGCCACATTGACCTACATTTAACCTTGAATTACTTACTTAATTTCCCTTGGTTAAGGTTTTTAGTCAACCTTGGTTAAGGTTTCTATGCAGGCCACGGCCACCTTCTTTATCAAGCTATGTGTACATCGACAACCCTCATAGTCGAGCTATGTTGTTCTCCTACAGCTCTTGTTTTACATGAACTGACACTATCAGCCCCGGTTTAGCTGGATGGCTGTGTTCACGACTGGATGGATTGAAGGATTCCCCTGTCTGCTTAACAGTAGCCGAACAGACGAGGTCTTTCCGTCTTACACTACAGCGCCAGTCCACAGTGCCGGAGGGAAACTTCCTGTTGATGACATAGGCGTACCCATCCGACGACACAAGTTTGGGTTTACCACGTTCCGTACCTTTCTCGATTATTTCATATGTTACGGCGGCGCTAGGTGGAACGTCCGTCACAGTTTCGTCTGCTAGAGATGTTTCTGGTTCTTCCACTACCATGGATCGTTCCGGTCGCGAAACGTCAAATGTAAGTGTGTTGTCGACGGAAGTGTCTACAGTCGTTTCTTCCGGCCGTTGCAGACTGTGTCGCGAAACGTCAAATGTAGATGTCTTGTTGATGGAAGTGTCTAGGGTCGATTCTTCTAGCCGATGTGGACTGGGCGCGTTGAACGTATGTGATTAGTCGACAGAGATGTCGGAGATGTCGTCTTCTGTTTCGTCTTGTAGTATAGCGGAGGCAAATGAGATTCGAGTAGATTCTGTAACTGGTAGCGCCAGGTCACTGTAGTCGAGTGTGGGGTCTTGCTCCACCGAATGGTCGTCGGCGTCCGTATCCATCGGTACTGGTTCTTCCGGTCGACACCCCAGACAGGTGAACTGTATGTCACGACGTTCATTGACGGCGTCTTCATATTCCTGGACGGAGATACCTGAGGAAAATATATAACACAATTTATTTTATTGAAAAAAAAGTAATAGTATTATGAAGAATATGACTTTCCAATATTTACAGAATATATTTTGCTAAATATGTTTAGAAAACATGCTATCAAAATTGTTTGCAGACTAGAACTATGAAGAATATGACTTGACATTCACGATATTTTAGTGCATTAATTTACCCGTGTTTCCGCATTTTATGTGATGCCATCTCTGGCAGTTGTCGCATGTCACAGCTCGAGAATTCTTATAGATCCTTCTCAAACACAAGATACACGGAGGAGCCGGCATCTTGACGTAGTCACTTTTAGATGCGTTTTGAATATGATATATAACTTTGAACATCCACGTATTTATATTAAACAGCTACGTGTCATATATTTCTCAATCGTTTCATTAATTACAATCAAACGACTAAATGTGTTAACCAGTCTCATTAAATTGATCATTTGATTAACGGCACCAAACCAATTTGTATCTGATTAAAGACATTTCTCGGCGATTAGCACAAACACAAACAAATAATGAACGTGAATTAATGGTGATGACCAATGATCACCAATTAATTGTTATCAAAGACTGATTGCCGCAATACCCATAATTGACTAATTTTAAAAGTAAAATAAGGCGTAACAAAATTTGTTGATTCTTGTAAGGAATAACCTAATAAAACATAAGTATTCCCGAAAATTTAATTGCAATCAAGGTATTATATTTGAAAATTATACTGTGGCGAATCGTGTTTAAACTGTGGCGAATCGTGTTTTAACTGTGGCGAATCGTGTTTACTCTGTGGCGAATCGAGATGTGGCGAATCGAGATATTACCGCCAAACCAACACATTCTACGTAATTATAAAGACCAGGATGCCCCCGAAACTGTTGTATTCAGCTACCTTTGCAAAATAGGACATATTGAGTTTATAACCAATGCAGGCTGTCCATTATCTATGAATTCCTATAAATTTGGCAATCTATATTTTTCCATATATTTTCCCAAAATCCCCATAAATCCTTATATTTTTCAAACTTATTTTTGTAAAATGGTAAAAATCAAGTCTGATATTCAACGTACTGCTTTGTTTATGATCGTATTTACTTGTTTACTTTGTTCCTGTGTGAGTTGGGCTGCTTTAGATGTTTGGATCAGTTTTTGTCTCGCCTGCGAAAGCGGAAATCGAGACATAGGTTTGCTTTTCCGGAGTCGTCACCGGCGGCGTCATCATTCAATGTTAAGTTTTCGTGTTACGGTCATTACTTCAACACCTTTTCAGCTACTGTCATCAAACTTTATACATACCTTTACTATGATATGTAGATGAATATAGGATTATTAAAAGGGTCAAGGCGGAACCAGGGTCAAGGTCAAGGCGGAACAAGGCGAGACATTTGATTCCGCGGAATTCGTGTTATCTCCTTGCAAGATTTGTAATTCTGTATTTTCAGAAAATATTTCAGAAGTTTGCCATCTTACCGGTAACTGATTGATATGATGTAACATTGTGTTTTAATTTTGTGAGTTGTCTTTGTAACCTGGTAACAGGAAACATTTCTTTTTTTCCTGAAAGGACTGTCCTGAGCATGACGTTAAACTGCTCCTCGTTGGTGAAATATTAAAACATCGTAACTACACATGTGTCGCTAAAGCACTTTCTGATATATCCTATGTTTCAGTTTTCCTAGTCTACTCATTTAAACGATTGTATCAGTTAGCCGATTTGAGTAAAATAAAATAAGTAAATTAGAAAATAGTTCAATGTCGTGTGACAAATACTCATAAAGCAATTTGTTGCTACAAATCCTTGTATCCTTTTAGCTCACCTGAGCAAAGCTTGTGAGCTATTGTTACCGCAATGTGTCCGTCGTCCGTCCGTCCGTGAACATTTTCAAACGTCTTCTCCTCGGTAACCATTGGGCCTATAGTCACCAAACTTCATGGTCATGGTCCTTAGGTAGGGGGATTACACAATTGTTAAAATGACGTCATTACGTAATCCAAGATGGCCACAGTCTAAAAATAGCACAAATTCTAAAAAAATCTTCTCAAGAACCGCCAACCTGATTTTGACAAAACTTGGTAGGAATGATTGATGTACAGCGCTCTTTCAAAGTTGTTAAAATGGTGACCCCGGGGTTAAAAATGGGCGTGGCCCTTGGGGTCAAATTTTATTTTTGACCAAATATGGTCATGTCATATATCAAATCGAAGGTATCAACAAGGCGATCACTCTGGTGCATTTTTTTGTGGAAATCTGATGGTTATATCATCCAAGATGGCCGCCGAAAGGTCAAACGGTCGTTCTTTTATTAGAGATTTCAAAATTCTTCTTCACACAAACCGCTTGGCCTATGGTGGCAAAACTTAGAAGTTATGGTCCATGGGTGAAACCTTTTCATTTTTTTTAAAACGGAGGTCGTCGCTAATCCAAGATGGCCGCCAAAAATAGCACAAATTCTTAAAAAATCTTCTCGCGAACTGCCCGGCATATTTTTACGAAACTTGGTATGAATGATCGATAGTTAACGATGGTTCAGATTCCTTCAAATGGTGGACCCCAGGTCAAAAATGGGTGGGGCAGGAGGGGTCAAGCAGGGGTCAAATGTCACATTTGACCGAATATGGTCATGTCATATATCAAATCGAAGTTATCGACGAGGCGGTCACTCTGGAGCTTTTATTTTTTTCGAAATCAGGTAATTATGTCATCCGAGATGGCCGCCGAAAGGTCAAATGGTAGTTCTTTCAATATAGATTACAAACGTCTTCTTCTCGTAAACCACTTGGCCAATATTAGCCAAACCTCACAGTAATGGTCAGTGGGTTAAGCCTTTTCATTTTTGTTAAAATGATGGTCATCGCGAAATCCAAGATGGCCGCCGTTGAAAAGTAGGTCAAATTCTCAAAAAATCTTCTTCTCACCGCCGGGCCAATTTCGACGAAGCTTGATATAAATGATCGATAGTTAGCGATGTTTCAGATTCTTTCAAATGGTGGCCCCTGGATCAAAAATGGGCGGGGCAAGGATGGGTCAAGTAGGGGTAAAATTTGACATTTGACTGAATGTGGTCATGTCATATATATCAATTCGAAGGTATGGACGAAACGATCACTTAGGAGCATTTTTTTGTCGAAATCAGATGATTACATCATCCAAGATGGTCGTCAAAAGGTCGTTCTTTTATTAGAGATTTCAAACATTGGTAGCAAACTTCGCAGTTATGGTCAATTGGTAAAGCCTTTTCAGTTTGCTAAAATGGCGGTCATCGTTAATCCAAGATGGCGGCCGTCTGAAAATAGCACAAAATTAAAAAAAATATTTTTCTCACGAACCACCAGACCGATTTCTACGAAACTTGGCAGAAATGATCGATGTACAATGCTTTTTTCAAATTTGTTGTTCAAAAATGGTGACCCCTGGGGTCAAATAGAGGTCAAATTTAATTTTTCACGGCATATAATCTTCTAATATATCAAATCAAAGGTATTGATGAGGCGATCTCTGTGGTGCTGTTTTCATCGAATCGGATGATTACATCATCCAAGATGGCCGCCGAAAGGTCAAAAGGTCGTTCTTTTATTAGAGATTTCAAATGTCTTCTTCATACAAACCACTTGGCCATTGGTGGCCAAACTTCGCAGTTATGGTTCATTGGTAAAGCCTTTACAGTTTTGTTAAAATGGCAGTCGTCGTTAATCCAAGATGGCCGCCATCTAAAAATAGCATAAATTCTTAAAACATCTTCTCACGAACCACCAGACCGATTTCGACGAAACTTGACAGGAATGATCGATGTACAATGCTTTTTCAAAGCTGTTAAAATGGTGACCTCTGGGTCAAAAATGGGCATGGCCCTGGGGGTCAACAATTTTATGGAATATGGTTATATAATACATCAAATCTAAGAATTGTAATGCAAATTAGGCTGGAAGCATCCTGTTGTGGTCTCCAAACCTCTCAAAGTTGTGTAAGATATATCTGTACACAACTCATACCCTGGTGACTTCTCAAGTTTGTCGCATTGACATTTTGTGCCTGTCATGGGCTTATTTTGATGTATATGTAGTGACAACTTTACATACCAGTATTTGCTTGATTTTTGTGGCATTGCACAGGTGAGCGATATAGGGCCATCATGGCCCTCTTGTTTAAGATAGGAGAATTTGACAGTTTTGTAAGATCAATAAACATGCGATGTGTTGACGTCATTTCTAGAATATGATGTCGGGGTACATTCGTGTAGAAGTACCATGTACCAATTCAGCTTCAGTTAGGACACAATACTGTAACAATTTCAAATGGATAATTTTAAAATGCAGACAATTCCAAATCTAGACAGAGAGCACCTGCACATTATTGTAGTTATGAGAATTGTTTATGCCCCACCATGATGATAGTTTAGGATTACACTTGTCTATTCGTCCATACTGCCTATCTGTCTATCCCAATAGTTCTGTAGTTACTATCACATTTCCTCGGTTCTTTTACAAAAAAATAAGTAATTTTTATGTTCCCCAAATAAAATTTTGGGGGAGCATATTCTCGCCGCTTTGTCTGTCCGGCGTCCATATCTGCGTTAAAGTTGTTGATTATATTTCTGAATCAATGTTTCGTGGGGAGCATTTGTCAGTTTTACCGATCTTTCTGGTTTGTTTTGTGTTGGTCTCCCTGAACATTTTTGAAAAAAAGTGAGGTGTAGTTTCGTTTTCTTTTTGTTTCGCCGACGAGTCATTTTCCGTGATTCAAAAGGACGTATAGTATACGTTACAGTTCATCTGTGGCAAACTTAAAAACAAAACTGTCACTGTGACATCAACTCTAACATAAGTCCATTTGAATGATGCACAGTATTGTGATAGCACACATCATTTCAGTGATATGGTCAGTGCTTTTCCGTAAAATTGTAAGCTGGGCGAGGGCCTGGCTTTTGTAGAGCTCCCACCCCCAGAATTGAAATGATTTTTGCCCCACCCCCGCAGAATTGTAATTAGGTAAATGTATGGGCCATATATCTGCACATATCTCCCACCCCCAGAATTGAAATTATTGTTGAAATTATTATCTGCCTCCTTGCTTTTTAGCTCATCTGAGCGAAGCTCAGGTAAGCTATTGTTACCGCAATGTGTCCGTCGTCGTCCCGTCGTCCGTCGTCGGTCGTCGTCCGTCGTCGTCGTCGTCCGTGAACATTTTCAAACGTCTTCTCCTCGGTAACCATTGGGCCTATAGTCACCAAACTTCATGGTCATGGTCCTTAGGTAGGGGGATTACAACATTGTTAAAATGACATCATTACGTAATCCAAGATGGCCGCCATCTAAAAATAGCACAAATTCTTCAAAAATCTTCTTCTCAAGAACCGCCAACCGGATTTCGACAAAACTTGGTAGGAATGATCGATGTACAATGCTCTTTCAAAGTTGTTAAAATGGTGACCCGGGGTCAAAAATGGGTGTGGCCCGTGGGGTCAAATTTGGGTCAAATTTTATTTTTGACCGAATATGGTCATATCATATATCAAATCGAAGGTATCAACGAGGCAATCACTCTGATGCATTTTTTGTCGAAATCGGAGGTTTATGTCATCCAAGATGGCCGCCAAAAGGTCAAAAAGTTGTTCTTTTATTAGAGATTTCAAAATTTTTCTTCACACGAACTACTTGGCCCATGGTGGCCAAACTTCACAATTATGGTCCATGGGTGAAGCCTTTTCATATTTGTTAAAATGGAGGTCGTCGCTAATCCAAGATGGCCGCCGTCTAAAAATAGCACACATTTTTAAAAAATCTTCTTCTCATGAACCGCCAGCCGGATTTCGATGAAACTTGGTAGGAATGATCGATGTACAATGCTCTTTCAAAGTTGTTAAAATGCTGACCCTGGGGTCAAAAATGGGCGTGGCCCATGGGGTCAAATTGGGGTCAAATTTTATTTTTGACCGAATATGGTCATGTCGTATCAAATTGAAAGTATCAAAGAGGCGATCGCTCTGGTACATTTTTTGTTGAAATTGGATGGTCATGTCATCCAAGATGGCCACCGAAAGGTCAAAAGGTCGTTCTTTTATTATAGATTTCAAGATTCTTTTTCACACGAACCACTAGGCCCATGGTGGCAAAACTTCACAATGATGGTCCATGGGTGAAGCCTTTTCAGATTTGTTAAAATGGAGGTCATCGCTAATCCAAGATGGCCGCAGTCTAAAAATAGCACAAATTCTTAAAAAATCTTCTTCTCAAGAACCGCCAACCGGATTTCGACAAAACTTGGTAGGAATGATCGATGTACATTGCTCTTTCAAAGTTGTTAAAATGGTGACCCCGGGGTCAAAAATGGGTGTGGCCCGTGGGGTCAAATATGGGTCAAATTTTATTTTTGACCGAATATGGTCATGTCATATACCAAATTGAAGGTATCAATGAGGCAATAACTCTGGTGCATTTCTTGTCGAAATCGGATGGTCATGTCATCCAAGATGGCCGCCGAAAGATCAAAAGGTCGTTCTTTTATTAGAGATTTCAAAATTCTTCTTCACATGGTGCGCTTGGCCCATGGTAGCCAAACTTAAAAGTTATGGTCCATGGGTGAAGCCTTTTCAGATTTGTTAAAATGGAGGTTATCGCTAATCCAAGATGGCCGCCGTCTAAAAATAGCATAAATTCTTAAAAAATCTTCTTCTCATGAACTGCTAGCCGCATTTCGATGAAACTTGGTAGGAATGATCGATGTCACAAAGCTCTTTCAGAGTTGTTAAAATGGTGACCCCGAGGTCAAAAATGGGCGTGGCCCGTGGGTCAAATTTTATTTTTGACCAAATATGGTCATGTTGTATATCAAATCGAAGGTATCAATGAGGCGACCACTCTGGTACATTTTTTTATTGAAATCGGATTGTTATGTCGTCCAAGATGGCCGCCGAAATGTCAAAAGGTCGTTCTTTTATTAGAGATTTAAAAATTCTTCTTCACATGAACCGCTTGGCCCATGGTTGCCAAACTTAAAAGTTATGGTCCATGGGTGAAGCCTTTTCAGATTTGTTAAAATGGAGGTCATCGCTAATCCAAGATGGCCGCCATCTAAAAATAGCATAAATTCTTAAAAAATCTTCTTCTCATGAACAGCTAGCCGGATTTTGACGCAACTTGGTAGGAATCATTGATGTACAATGCTCTTTCAAAGTTGTTAAAATGGTGACCCCGGGGTTAAAAATGGGTGTGGCCCGTGGGGTCAAATTTTATTTTTGACCGAATATGGTCATGTTATATATCAAATCAAAGGTATCAATAAGACGATCACTCTGGTACATTTTTTGTCGAAATCGGATTGTTATGTCATCCAAGATGGCCGCCAAAAGGTCGTTCTTTTATTAGAGATTTCAAAGTTCTTCTTCACATGAACCGCTTGGCCCATGGTAGCCAAACTTAAATGTTATGGTCCATGGGTGAAGCATTTTCAGATTTGTTAAAATGGAGGTTATTGCTAATCCAAGATGGCCGCCGTCTAAAAATAGCATATATTCTTAAAAAATCTTCTTCTCATGAACCGCTGGCCGGATTTCGACTAAACTTGGTAGGAATGATCGATTTACAATGCACTTTCAAAGTTGTGAAAATGGTGACCCCGGGGTCAAAAATGGGCGTGGCCCGTGGTGTCAAATTTTATTTTTGAATTTTTCCGAATATGCTCATGTCGTATATCAAATTGAAGGTATCGATGAGGCGATTGCTCTGGTGCAATATTTGTCGGAATCGGATGATTATGTCATCCATGATGGCCACCAAAAGGTCAATTTATTCAAGATTTTGAACATCTTTTTCTCAGGAACCACATGGCCGATGCTGGACAAACTTCATAGGAAGTTAAGATCCTTGGGTGAAGCATTTTCAAATTTGGTAAAATGAGAGTCATCGCTTAATCCAAGATGACCGCCATCTAAAAATAGCACAATTTGTTTAAAACACATGAAGTCAATGTCACATTCTGCTCTGGTGTTCATGGATTCAGGTGAGCGAATTAGGGCCATCATGGCCCTCTTGTTTCTGGATACCGCAAGTCCCCATGTGAATCTACACTGTCAGAAGCATAATTATGATGTTGTCCCTTAGCAATCATGGTAAGATAGGGAATACCATGATATGACTGCATAGATAGTCATCCTGAGTGCAGTGAGCTGGGTATACAAGGTCAAGCGATCCTTTTTTTTCAGGCAGTGGCTCAACAAGTTCTATAAAAAAAAATTAAAACAAAAAAAGTAATCAAGAACATAATTGTAAACCATTTAAAAAAAACATAGGAGAGGATATTCAATGGCTATAAGGTGAGGAGGCCATTACTCTAGATCTTTAACTCAAACAAATTCTTTATGTACACACATACATGCCGTAAAAGTGTAAAATATTGAGTTTTGTCCCTATAAATTATTTTTGGCAAAAATCCCTATATTTCCCCCTATATTGTTGAGGAAAAAATCCCTATATTCCTATATATTTGGAATCGAAGGTGAATGGACAGCCTGCCAGTGTATCCACATATAGACTGTGCTGTCTGATCAGGACATGTACTATTCACTGTTGAATTGTCGATATACTGTCGATTATTCTGATAGCTGTAACAAAATCTTCATATCTCTATCAAACACAGCTGTGCTTAGTTCTGGCTGATACGGGCACGAGAGTATAAAACATTTTTCTGTGCTCAACTCAGAAACGTGCTCGACATGGACTAGATTTTCATGTATTACTATATTGTCTTTGTTGTCACAAATTTCACAATGATCCAGACCAGAGGTGAGAGAACCTTTTTATGCTCGACCCAGGTGAGCCCGAGTCAGCCAAATTGAGCGCTGCTCCGAGTTGAGCAATGGTTATAATTTTGATTTTTGGAGTAATATGCTTCTTTTCATGGCCCAGAATCCAGCTTAACCCTTCCACATCTGCTGTTTATTCTATATTTTCCATTATTCTCATCAACAACATGGTTTGACAGTACTTTAGTCTAGAATAATTTCCATTGGAAATGATTCTGCTATCAAAGCAGGGGCCCATTTCACTAATCTTTTTGTACGATTTGTACAAAGATTTTTGTAAGTTTGTTTAGACTTTGATTAACTCGGGTCACTAATACCACCATTGTTAACCTACATGTAGACATAATTAAATGTGAATACATCCACGAAAGACTTACAAACACTGGGTCTCCGTGCAGATGTTATTGCAAATTACAAGTTTGTATTTGAGAACTTCTTAGTCGTACAAACTTTAGTGAAATGGGCCCAAAGTGTTTATTCTACGGGTTAACCCTTTCAACACGACAGGCCTGTATTGGCAGTGTAGATCCAGGGGCCCGTTTCACTAACTTTGTACGACTAAAATGTTCGTAAGTGCATATTTAGGATCATCTTTAAATTACAATTGATGGATTTACATTCATTGAGCATATGCTCAATGATTGTAAATCCAATAATTGTTTACAAGAAAACAACGTTAATGTGAAATTTACAGGCTATCATAAGTTTGCACTTACAAACATTTTAGTCGTACAAAGTTTAGTGAAACGGCCTCCAGATGAGCTGGCTTGTAACGAGCCGTCTCAACAGGATCTGCACTTTTTGCAAGTCATTTTCATATTTTTGAGAACAAAAATATAGTATATATAGGAGTCAGCTTGTCGGTCGGTCTGTCCGTCGGTCGGTCTGTCGGTCTGTTGGAAATTCCCTTCCGCTCTATATCTTCTACACCCATGCATGGATTATCAAATGGCTTGGCACAAATGTTTCTCATGATGAGAAGGTGTGTCGCGATCAATAACCACGCACCTACGTCCAATGTCAAGGTCACAGTTGAAGGTCAAAGGTCAAACCTATCGAAATTCCCTTCCGCTCTATATCTTCTACACCGATGCATGGATTATCAAATGCCTTGGCACAAATGTTTCTCATGATGAGAAGGTGTGTCGCGATCAATAACCACGCACCTACGTCCAAGGTCAAGGTCACAGTTGAAGGTCAAAGGTCAAACCTATTGCAGGCGGCAGACAGATAAACTGCATAGTTTGTGTACACAACTCCTCTGAAATCGTTTAGTGGATTGATCTGAAACCATACACACTTTTTATGCCGAACAAATATTTTTTTACAAAAATATCATCCTTTTAACAAGCCATTTTTTCTATTTTTAGCCAGGTTTTTTGAAAAAAAATCCAGGCTATTGGATTGGCGAAAGCCGGGCGGGCGGGCGGGCGGGCGGGCGGGCGAGCGGAATCCAGGCTATTGGATTGGCGAAAGCCGGGCGGGCGGGCGGGCGGGCGGGCGGCGGGCGGCGTCCACAATCAATGTTAAGTTTTCGTGTTTGAGTCCATTTCTTTGTTACTGTACCACCTAGGACCACCAAACTTTCACAGCTTCATAATCAAGGGGTGCCCACCACATATCACTATCCAACATGTTACGTTTTTTTTAACTTGACCCATTTTTTCCGCGTAGTCGACTTAGCCATTTTCAATGTTAAGTTTTCGCGTTTACAATGTTAAGTTTTCGTCTTTAAGTCCATTTCTTTGGTACTGTACCACCTAGGACCACCAAACTTTCACAGCTTCATAATCAAGGGGTACCCACCACATATCACTATCCAACATGTTACTTTTTTTTTTAACTTCACCCATTTTTTCCGCGCAGTCGACTTAGCCATTTTCAATGTTAAGTTTTTCGCGTTTACAATGTTAAGTTTTCGTGTTTAAGTTCCATTTCTTTGGTTACTAGAGTTAGCCAAACCTAGGACCACCCAAACTTTCACAGCTTCATAACCAAGGGGTGCCTACCACATACAAGTATCCAACATGTGACCATTTTTTTACCTTCACCTATTATTTCTACGTAATTGACTTAGTCATTTTCAACGTTAACTTTTTAACGTACGTCTGGTTAGAGTTGTTTGGTTAAAACTTGTTCGTTATACTATATCTCTGCAACTGCTTCGCCCATTACCTTGAAACTTCACATGGGTGTTATCATCATCCATATTTTCATTCTAACCCCCAACCGTGCGGCCTGTGCCCAATGTCAAGGTCAAATTACTTTGAATTTTTTTTGTTAAAGTTTGTTCGTGTACTATATCTCTGCAACTGCTTCACTCAATACCTTGATACTTCACATGGGTGTTTATCATCATTGTCGCACCTGCTTGCGGAAAGTGCGATCCTGTGCCCAATGTCAAGGTCAAATTACTTTGGTTTGAATTTTTTTTTTAAAGTTTTTTCGTGTACTATATCTCTGCAACTGCTTCACCCAATACCTTGATACTTCACTAGGGTGTTTATCATCATTGTCGCACCTGCTTGCGGAAAGCGCGATCCTGTGCCAATGTCAAGGTCAAATTACTTTGAATTTTGTTGTTAAAGTTTTTTCGTGTACTATATCTCTGCAACTGCTTCACCCAATACCTTGATACTTCACATGGGTGTTTATCATCATTGTTTGCACCTGCTTGCGGAAAGCGCGATCCTGTGCCCAATGTCAAGGTCAAATTACTTTTAATTTTTTTGTTAAAGTTTTTTCGTGTACTATATCTCTGCAACTGCTTCACCCAATACCTTGATACTTCACTGGGTGTTTATCATCATTGTCGCACCTGCTTGCAGAAAGCGCGATCCTGTGCCCTATGTCAAGTTCAAATTACTTTGAATTTTTTTGTTAAAGTTTTTTCGTGTACTATATCTCTGCAACTGCTTCACCCAATACCTTGATACTTCACATGGGTGTTTATCATCATTGTCACACCTGCTTGCGGAAAGCGCCATATCGTCGGCATTTTGGCATACGTCCGTCCGTTCGTCCGTGTGTCCGGTTAAAGTTTTTTGGTTAAAGTTTTTCCATCAACTATATCTATTTTTTTAGTGTCCATGCCTCGCCCCAAGGCGCGACATGCAGGCCACGGCCATCTAGTTTACACAAAGTGGGTATAATTATGTTATCCAAGTGTCTATGCTTGGAAAAAACCTGGCCTTCGTGGCTTTGCCTCGTTTCTTGTTATTAAATTGATTCATTGCGTTCTTGACAAACTCGGCACACAGTTTTTAATCAAAATCATATGAATCCATTACTCGTGTAAGATCCTCTATAACTGATGAATGAATTTTCAAATGTTTTCAGATTATCTCATTTTCATTGACCACGTACGCAGGTAAAAGGTCAATGTCACATATCTCTAAGGCCAGCATTAAATAATGATCATGAAATTTTTATTCAAACCTATAAAACTCTTCTAATGTTAAGCTATGTGTAAGTCCAACTCTTTGTGAGGTATTATGATCACTCCTGTGATAGTTCTAGTTTTTAGCTCACCTGAGCGAAGCTCATGTGAGCTATTGTTACCGCAATGTGTCCGTCGTCCGTTGTCGTCGTCCGTCGTCCGTGAACATTTTCAAACGTCTTCTCCTCGGTAACCATTGGGCATATAGTCACCAAACTTCATGGTCATGGTCCTTAGGTAGGGGGACTACACAATTGTTAAAATGACGTCATTACGTAATCCAAGATGGCCGCCGTCTAAAAATGCACACATTCTTCAAAAACCTTCTTCACAAGAACCGCCAATCGGATTTCGACAAAACTTGGTAGGAATGATTTGTTAAAATGGAGGTCATCGGTAATCCAAGATGGCCGCCGTTTAAAAATGGCATAAATTCTTAAAAAATCTTCTTCTCATGAACCGCTAGCTGGATTGCGACAAATCTTGCTAGGAATGATCGATATACAATGCTCTTTCAATGTTGATAAAATGGTGACCCCGGGGTCAAAAATGGGCGTGGCCTGTGGGGTCAAATTGAGGTCAAATTTTATTTTTGACCGAATATGTTCATTTCATATATCAAATCGAAGGTATCAACGAGGCGATCACTCTGGTGCATTTTGTGTCGACATCAGATGGTTATGTCATCCAAGATGGCCACCGAAATGTCAAAAGGTCGTTCTTTTATTAGAGATTTCAAAATTATTCTTCACATGAACCGCTTGGCCCATGGTAGCCAAACTTAAAAGTTATGATCCATGGATGAAGCCTTTTCATATGTTAAAATGGAGGTCATCGCTAATCCAAGATAACCGCCGTCTAAAAATAGCACAAATTCTTAAAAAAATCTTCTTCTCATGAACCGCTAGCGGATTTCGGCAAAACTTGTTAGGCATGATCGATGTACAATGCTCTTTCAAAGTTGTTAAAATGGTGAACCCGGGGTCAAAAATGGGCGTGGCCCGTGGGGTCAAATTGGGGTCAAATTTTATTTTTGACCGAATAATGGCATGTATATATCAAATCGAAGGTATCAAAGAGGCGATCGCTCTGGTACATTTTTGGTCAAAATTGGATGGTCATGTCATCCAAGATGGCCGCCGAAAGGTCAAAAGGTCGTTCTTTTATTAGAGATTCCAAAATTCTTCTTCACACAAACCGCTTGGCCCATGGTGGCCAAACTTCACAGTTATGGTCCATGGGTGAAGCCTTTTCAGATTTGTTAAAACAGAGGTCGTCACTAATCCAAGATGGCCGCCGTCTAAAAATAGCACAAATTCTTAAAAAATCTTCTCATAAACCGCCAGCCGGATTTCGACGAAACTTGGTAAGAATGAGCAATGTGGAATGCTCTTTCAAAGTTGTTAAAATGGTGACCCCGAGGCCAAAAATGGGTGTGGCCCGTGGGGTCAAATTTTATTTTTGACCGAATATGCTCATGTCGTATATCAAATTGAAGGTATCGATGAGGCGATTGCTCTGGTGCAATATTTGTCGTAATCGGATGATTATGTCATCCATGATGGCCGCCAAAAGGTCCATTTATTCGAGATTTTGAACGTCTTTTTCTCAGGAACCACATGTCCAATGCTGGCCAAACTTCATAGGAAGTTAAGATCCTTGGGTGAAGCATTTTCAGATTTGGTAAATTTGAACTCAATGTCACATTCTCCTCTGGCGTTGATGGATTCAGGTGAGCGAATTAGGGCCATCATGGCCCTCTAGTTTTGGCTCATCCCACCGCTCGCTCCTCCACCTCCTTTTCCCCATGTTAAATTCCCATAGAGAAATGAATTTTTCATAATAACATCAATATTTGATCAAATTTCACGAAATAAAAAAAAGGCTCATTCTTAAATTTTGCTATAATTTAATATAATCGAGACAAAAAATAGTTTTTGCAATATTTATATAGCCGTAATATTTGGGCAGGTTTCGTGAAACAGACAGTAATAACCATTTTGTGACAATTGGATTGGTCAAAACATTAACATATATCAAAATCAATTGCAGTTATTTAGGGTTGAAAGCGTTAATAGAACTATTTAGAGGAGTTAACAACTCGCTCACGACCATTTCAGATGGAGAAACTGAACGATGAGAGGAAGTCGTTAGAGACGATCAGCATTGACGAGCAGTCATGGGTGGGGTTCAAATCCAACAACATCACCGATTTGCACACATATCCTGTGCCCGCCCTCAAGCCGTCGCCCGCACAACCCAAACAGGCACCCGCATACAGTGAGTATTGCAATATCTGGGATTACTGACTGTTTTTGTCTCGCCCACAATAGTGGAACGAGAGACATCGCGGTCACAATTCCGGCGGCGTCATCGAAGGCGTCATCGGTGTTGGTGTTGTCAACAATTTGGGATGTAAATTTTCATCAATATTTTCTTCACATTGACATCCGTCCAGTGTCATTTGGGTGACCTTGCCCTTGGTGACCTTAACCTTTGTGGGACGTTAAATTTGGATGTAGCCAAATTTCCTATACCTCTTGATCCATTAGTCGGATCATTACCAGCTTCATCAATAGCTTCCTCACATTAATGGCTATCCATCCAGCGTCATTTGGGTGACCTTGACCTTAGTATTTTTAACCTTTGTATCAATAATTTTGGACATATGTCCATATGTCGAAAACCTCCTGATCCGTTAGTTGGATCATTACCAAACTTCATCAATAGTTTCCTCACATTGATGGCTATTCACCCAGTGTCATTTGGGTGACTTTGACCTTCACCTTAGTACCTTAGTGACTTTAACCTTTGTGTCAATAATTTTGGACTACCTCCTCGTATGTTAATTGGATCTTTGCCAAGCTGCATCAATAGTTTCATCACATTGATGGCTATCCAGCCAGTGTCATTCGTGTGACCTTTACCTTGGTATCAACAATTTTGGATTTACGTCCAAATGTTGAATATCTCCTATTAGTTGGATCATTACAAAACTTCATAAACAACTTCGTCACATTGATAGCTATCCCACCAGTGTCATTCTGGTGACTGTGACCTTCACCTTACTGGCATTGACCGTCATGTCAACAAGTTTGGATGTACATCCAAATGTTTATATCTCTTGATCCGTTAGTCGGATCAATCTCCATCAATAGCTTCCTCACAGTGATGGATATCTACTAATGTAATTCGGCGACCTTGGCGTTGGCATCAACAATTTTGGACATACAGTCTTACTTGCACAAGCAACCACGTGCATTAAGTGACTTTTGCCTTATGCGACCACTTTCAATTCCCCCCGACCATTTGGCCTATATAATGACAGTGTATTAAACGACTTTCCCTTAACGCGACCACCAGCCATATATTTTGTAAACAAACAGAAATGGTCGTTTGTACTAATTGTATTGTATTAATTGTATTAATTGACAGGATGTCACTTTCTCCAGGTGAAATTAGCCCCAAGCGTGTGACAAACAAAGGAAACAAATCCGCCGTCACTGTCAAAGTGTGAATGGTTCATTGTTTATGATTATTGACATGAAACCTCGCTCTGATTCCCTCGTTTCCTTAGTGATTACTAAAGGGAATTAACTCATCGTCGCTTAGCACATGGGAACAACAGGACTGGTCGCTTAGCACATGAGAAAATATCAGCGTATTTCACTCATTTAAAACAAATAATTGTTTTCGTTGTGTACAGAATACGCAGCTGGGCGATTTTATTTCCCAATAACATTCAAATTCTTTCATCTATTTTGATAAAATAAAGCCTGAATAATTCAGAAAAGTGAACAGTAAACATTACCGGTAGTATTCTAATGTATTTATTATGTCTCCCCCATGAATGGGGAGACATATTGTTTTTGGCTTGGTTGTCTGTCCGTCCGTCCGTCTGTCTGTCCATCACAAAATTTGTGTTGTGCATGTCTCCAAAAGTTTTTGAGTTAGAGTCGTGAAACTTTACAGGAATACTTTTCATCGTGTGAAGTTGCGCACCTGGGGTTTTAGATGCGGATGCATCCTGTATTTACGGAGTTATGACCCTTGACTTAGCGAAAATTGGGGATTTTCAACTTGTGTCGCGCGTATCTCCAAACGTATTTCAGTTAGAGTCGTGAAACTTTACAGGAATACTGGTCATCATGTGAAGTTGCGCACCTGGGGTTTTAGATGCGGATTCATCCTGTATTCACGGAGTTATGGTCCTTGACTTAGTGAAAAGTGGGGATTTTCAACTTGTGTCGCGCGTATCTCCAAAAGTATACTATTGTGCATACAGACACTATACTTGGACAACCTTTTCTCATAGGTACATCAGTAACCCCTGATCTATATATATATTTGACCTTGACCTACATTTCCTCTTGAATTACTTAGTTAATTACCCTTGGTTAAGGTTTTTAGTCAAGCTTGTATATGGAATACTCCTGGCCCTACACCCACCATACTTGGACAACTTCATTTCTAGTGATGTACATCAAACAACCCCAGACCTATATTTGACCTTGACCTACATTTAACCTTGAATTACTTGGTTAATTTCCCTTGGTTAAGGTTTTTATCAACCTTGGTTAAGGTTTTTAGTCAAGCTTGAAGATGGAATCTATTTTTGCATACAGACACCATACTTTGAACAACCTTTTTCTCATAGGGATGTACATCAATAACCCATGACCTATATTTTACCATTGACCTACATTTAACCTTGAATTACTTACATATTTCCCCTTGGTTAAGCTTTCTACTCAAACTTGGTTACGGTTTATAGTCAAGCTTGTATATGGAATACTCCTGGGCCTACAGCAACCATACTTGGACAACTTCATCTCCTAGTGATGTACATCATAATCCCTGATCTATATTTGAACTTGACCTACTTTTACCCTTGGATTACTTAGTTATTTCCCCTTGGTTAAGGTTTTTAGTCAAGCTTGTATATGGAATACTCCTGGGCCTACAGCAACCATACTTGGAAAACTTCATCTCCTAGTGATGTACATCAATAACCCCTGACCTATATCTGACATTGACCTACATTTAACCTTGAATTACTTACTTAATTTCCCTTGGTTAAGGTTTTTATACGATCGTTTTTAAAAAACGGTACGTACCCTATTATGTTTTACCGCTGGGCTGGCGGTGGGCGGGCGGCTGACAGAAAAAGTGCCTAGTTTGTGTACACAACTCATCCGAAACCGTTCAGTCGATCGATCTGAAACTATAAACATGTCTTCTACACATATTGAAGATGTGCACCTTGGTGTTTTTATGCCGGAAAAATATTTTTTAACAAAAATATCGCATTTTTAACTTACCAATTTTTTATACATTTTTCTATACAATTCTATATAGGGTACAGAGTTTGTGTACACAACTCCTCCGAAACCGTTCAGTCGATCGTTCTGAAACTATACACACGTCTTCTACACATATTGAAGATGTGCACATTGGTGTGTTTATGACGAAAAAATATCACCTTTTTAACTTAGCCATTTTTCCTACATTTTTGTATCCAATTCCCTATCATTTCTACTTTACACTCTACTTTTCTATCTCTGCCTAAATTAGTATACATGTTTAGCACAACGAGATGAAGAAATAATGCTATAGACTTTCAAATTCTCATTTCTTCGCTGTGGCCCATATTTGACGGGCGTATTTTGTGACTTGCGGCACTCTTGTTAGTCAACCATGGTTAAAGTTTTTATGAAGATATGTGATACAGTACACTCATCGCGATTTTTGCCTTCTCCCTCTCGACCCCGTGATCAGATGGAGAGTGGGCATAAACATTCCTCCCACCGTGTCGGGTGGAAATCGCGGTGGAGAGGCAAAAATCACCACCGTGGGAATATTTTAAAGACCGAATCTGCTGCACACCGCGTTCCCCCGTGACCCATCGTATTAGCCCACGGTGCATCACCGTGCCAGCGTACAGGTAATATGGTCAGAGAGGAGTGCATATATGGCTGAAATAATGGAGATTTGTCTCCCCGTGATCCACCGTGTTAGGCCCACGGCGCGTCCCTGTGCCAGCATACAGGTAATACGGTTAGCGAGGAGTGCAATTTTATTCTTTGAAAAAGTAAATTTTCATACATGTACAAGATATACGTTGTATTTGTTTCCAAAATAAATAATAATCGCATATTTTAAAAAATATATATAAGAAATAAAAGTCCGATTACACTACATGATTAGTTATTTATTATAACCCAACTTGTTTTATTTCACATCCAGCAGAAACTGTGAAACTGTTATAAAACGTGATAAAACGTAATTGCAATATTGTAAATCACAGTTTGCATCGTATCAACTGTATTTAATTAATCATTTATTGAATTATTGAAACAGCCTGCCAACAACTAAATCACTGTCTAGAAACGGTTGATAAATGTACATGTATGTGAATAATATACATCTACTTAACTAGACATTAATTATGTTTGTAAAACATGGATATCTCCCATGGCACACTGGACCTCTTAACTAGAGAACTCTTACAAACTTTTCGACTTTTCGCCAAAATAGTTTTATTATGAAATATGAAAAGAACTAGTTACATAAATTTCCTACAAAAACAAGTTTTGACAAAACTTCATAATCATCTTACGAGACGAAGTGAGACGATTCTCGTGTGCACAGTGCAGTCAAAACCTGTTTTATTAAGAATAAGTCGCGTTTTGTTTTACGCTCTCGCGACCACGCATCGCGTTTTCGCTATCTAACATGTCCCTAACAGGACACATACAAATCGTCTATGAAGACGATTCTCATGTGCTTCCAAAAGACTCGTTCTGTTTGAAGCCGTGACACTGATTGGTTGAATCACATCCAATCCAACCAATACTAAAAACATACAAACACATATTTCGCGGAAATTCGATTCTCATCAGCTACCAAACCTGTTTTAATAAGAGAATAAAATGAATATAAAAGCATCAATATTTCTTCTATCAACATATATTTTGACAACACATAAGAATCGTCTTAGGAAACGATTCTCATGCGCTGCCAAAATATGATTTTTATCAAGAAATTAAAAACAGGAAACAAAATAATACAAAAAATAATTCCTACAAAAAACATTTTGACAAAACTTGAAAATCGTCTAAGGAGATATATGCACAGTACTGTCAAAACATGTTTTGTTGAGAATATGTTACATTTTCGTTTCAGCTCTCGCGATCACGCTTCGCGTTTTCAAGATCGATCACTCTTCGCGTTTTCGCAATCTCGACCTATACACAAGATCGCGAAAGCGCGAAACATGTTTTGTTGAGAATATGTTACATTTTCATTTCAGCTCTTTCGCGATCACGACCTATGTGCAAGATCGCGAAAATGCGAAATTGTAACATGTCCCAGATAGGACAGGTACACATCGTCTTAAGAGACGATTGTAACATGTCCCTAACAGGACACGTAAATCGTTTTAGGAGACAATTCTCATATGCTGCCAAAACATGTTTATTAGAAAAAATAATATTTTTTGACAAAACATGAGAATTGCCTCCTAAAACACGAGAATTATAATGGTGTTCTGTTATAGTGTCGTGTAACAATGTCGCATTTACTCGATCTCTACCTACACGAGATCGCGAAAACGTTGGGCCAAATGATGGTTGGACAATCACATCACGTATACCCTATTGTGAGAAATAATAGCTACGATACACACAGAGCCGAACTAGAACAAGTATCGTCTAAGTATAAACCTTTTGTTTTCGTTGGTTTTTTTTTTCTTTTTCTTTTTCTTTTTCTTTTTTTTCTTTTTATTCAGCCGTCGAGACTACAGCCCAAACCGCTGATCGGATCGACTTCAAATTTTGTATACCGATTCGCATCAACAGTGAGACGAGAATAACGCAATTTTCAGAATTCTCATGACGTCACTTTTTACGAAACCGAAGTGACGTCATATATCATATAATTCCCTATAACTTCCTTATTTTCCAACCGATTTCAAAAATTCTTTTGAATTGTAAAGCTGCGAGAATTCTCTATCTTCGCTTCGCTGACAATGTTTGGCTATCTGCTCAAATGAGAGAGCTATAGACATGTGAAATTGAGAAAAATGAAAAAAATCAACAATTTCAGATTTTTTATTTTATTTTAACGGTGGTCTTTGAAAACAGTTTCCAATTTGTACAGTAATCTCAGCAACATAATTTTTTGACAGCGTCACGCGGGACATTCATCCGCACAGAAGATGATATTTTTCAGAGCAATGGCTTGAATAGTTCTGATTCTATTGTCTTTCAAACTTGGAGGTTTTTTTTAATTTTTTTTTCAATTTTTCAAATTTGAAATGGTCATAACTTTTTTATTATCTAACCGATTTCAAATATTTTTTTTTGCATTAAAAAGCCAACAAAATTCTCTATCTCCGTTTCGCTGGTAGTTTTTGGCTATCTGCCCAAATGAGAGTTGTAGGCATTTGAAGTTTTTAAAAAAAATTGAAATGGTCATAACTTCCTTATTATTCAACCGATTTCAAATATTGTTTTTGCATTAAAAAGCCAATAAAATTCTCTATCTCCGGTTCGCTGGTAGTTTTTAGCTACATGCATTTGAAGTTTGAGAACGAGCATATAAACTTAGCCGCCGAGAACAGTGTGTACAGCTGACAAACTTCGAGGTGGAGGCCAGACAGGTATGGTGGGCTGTATCAGCACTGGTTTTATATACGAACTGACATGCTGTGAGTGCTTTAGAATCGTCTCAACTTCAATGTCAGACTAGGGGGTTAACGGTACACATTTCGTAGAACGTTATATAATGAAAAATGCTTAGGATAGTCAAGCGATTCTGAAAATACAAAACTTTATTTTTTCAATTTCATTGGAATTGCATCAATTTTTTTTGAGTTTCATATGTTTTCGTCATTGGCAATGTCTTCTAATCACTTTGCCAGTGTACGTTTGTCAGTACATCAAGCCTCAAACCGTTGATGCAGCTTCAGCTGCTCTAGTTTTTTTCTTTTTTTTTCTTTTTATTCAGCCGTCGAGACTACAGCCCAAACCGCTGGTCGGATCGACTTCAAATTTTGTATACGATTTCGCATCAACAGTGAGACGAGAATAACGCAATTTTCAGAATTCTCATGACGTCACTTTTTACGAAACCGGAAGTGACGTCATATATCATATAATTCCCTATAACTTCCTTATTTTCCAACCGATTTCAAAAATTCTTTTTGAATTGTAAAGCTGCGAGAATTCTCTATCTTCGCTTCGCTGACAATGTTTGGCTATCTGCTCAAATGAGAGAGCTATAGACATGTGAAATTGAGAAAAATGAAAAAAATACAACAATTTCATATTTTTATTTTATTTTAACGGGGTCTTTTTGAAAACAGTTTCCAATTTGTACAGTAATCTCAGCAACATAATTTTTTGACAGCGTCACGCGGGACATTCATCCGCACAGAAGATGATATTTTTCAGAGCAATGGCTTGAATAGTTCTGATTCTATTGCCTTTCAAACTTGGACGTTTTTTTTAAATTTTTCAAATTTGAAATGGTCATAACTTTTGTATTATCTAACCGATTTCAAATATTTTTTTTTGCATTAAAAAGCCAACAAAATTCTCTATATCCATTTCGCTGGTAGTTTTTGGCTATCTGCCCAAATGAGAGAGTTGTAGGCATTTGAATTTTTTAATTTTTAAAAAAAAAAATTGAAATGGTCATAACTTCCTTATTATTCAACCGATTTCAAATATTTTTTTTTGCATTAAAAAGCCAATAAAATTCTCTATCTCCGATTCTCTTGGTAGTTTTAGCTATCTGCTCAAATGCGCGAGCTACATGCATTTGAAGTTTGAGAACGAGCATATAAACTTAGCCGCCTAGAACAGTGTGTACAGCTGACAAACTTCGAGGTGGAGGCCAGACAGGTATGGTGGGCTGTATCAGACACTGGTTTTATATACGAACTGACATGCTGTGGCAACATAATTTTTTGACAGCGTCACGCGGGACATTCATCCGCACAGAAGATGATATTTTTCAGAGCAATGGCTTGAATAGTTCTGATTCTATTGACAGTTTTCGGCTATCTGCTGAAATAAAAGAGCTATATGCATTTGAAGTTGAAAAATGTACAATACTTTTTCAACGATTTTGCCGAATTTCGGCTGATAACGGGTGGTCTTTACAAACGATTTTCCAATTTGTACAGTACTGTCAGCAACATAATTTCTTGCCAGGGTGATAGGGGAGTGTCAGCCGCATGACAGATGATAATTTTCAGAGCTATATCTTGACTACTTACGGCTCTATTCGATGTCAAAGATGAACGTATTTTTTCAAGTTTTCAAAATAGAGCAAACAGATGTGACGTCAGCTTCGTTATTTATCATTCGATTTCAATTGTTTTTGCTGTAGTCGATATTTCAGTCCTTTAGCTAAAACTTTGGCTGAGGATCGAACCCGGTATCCTTCGCTCCGAGTCCATCGCTCTACTCTAAGCTAATCGGCCCCACATCGGTGTGATGATGCGAACACAATAATGTTGGACTGTTCATTCTAAAACTTCAGAAATTCTTTTTGCAACAGCCCAAACCGCTGGTCGGATCGACTTCCAATTTTGCATGCCGATTCATATCAAGTGTGAGCAGAGACTCAGAGATTTTCAGAAATCTCTTAATGCCACTTTCCACGAAACCGGAAGTGACGTCATACTTTCTATAACTTCCTTATTTTCCAACCGATTTCAAAAATTCTTTTTGCATTGGAAAGCTGATAAAATTCTCTATCTCGGACTCACTGACAATCCTCGGCTAATCTGGTCAAATAAGAGAGCTATAGGCATTTGAAGTTGAAAAATGTACATATTTTTCAACGATTTTGCCGATTTTTTGCCGAATTTCGGCTGATAACGGGTGGTCTTTACAAACGTTTTCCAATTTGTACAGTAATGTCAGCAACATAATTTCTTGCCAGTGTGATAGGGGAGTGTCAGGCGCATAAAAGATGATAATTTTCAGAGCTCTATCTTGACTACTTCCGGTTCTATTGGATGTCAAAGATGAACGTCTTTTTTTCAAGTTTTCAAAATAGAGCAAACCGATGTGACGTCAGCTTCGTTATTTATCAATAGATTTCAAAATTTCTTGCTGCGGTCGATATTTCAGTCCTTTAGCTAAAACTTTCCCGCTTTGTGCCCGGCCTATGGTGAAAAACAAACGAAAACTTCACAGGCGGAATATTGCACATATTTAATTTTTTTAGGTGTATTTACAAATGGCGTAAACTGCATTTAAGGGCGATAACTATCGAAAAATAATCATCCGCTGACTTACGGCTCCCTCCATCTACACAAAACAGCTGGTCGGATCGACTTCAAATTTTGCATGCCGATTCGGATCAAGTGTGAGCAGAGACTCAGAGATTTTCAGATATCTTTTAATGCTACTTTCCACGAAAAACGGAAATGTGACGTCATACTTCCTATAACTTCCTTATTTTCAAACCGATTTCAAGAATTCTTTTTGCATTGGAAAGCTGACAAAATTCTCTATCTCAGATTCGCTGACAGTTTTCGGCTATCTGCTCAAATAAAAGAGCTAGATGCATTTGAAGTTGAAAAATGTACATATACTTTTCAACGATTTTGCCGAATTTCGGCTGATAACGGGTGGTCTTTACAAACGTTTTTCCAATTTGTACAGTACTGTCACAACATAATTTCTTACCAGGGTGATAGGGGAGTGTCAGCCGCATGAAAGATGATAATTTTCAGAGCTATATCTTGACTACTTATGGCTCTATTCGATGTCAAAGATGAACGTATTTTTTCAAGTTTTAAAACAAAATAGAGCAAACGGATGTGACGTCAGCTTCGTTATTTATCATTTGATTTCAATTGTTTTTGCTGTAGTCGGTATTTCAGTCCTTTAGCTAAAAGTTTGGCTGAGGATCGAACCCGGTATCCCTCGCTCCGAGTACATCGCTCTACCTCTAAGCTAACCGGCCCCACATCGGTGTGATGATGCGAACACAATAATGTTGGACTGTTCATTCTAAAACTTCAGAAATTCTTTTTGCAACCGATAGTTTACACCTTGAGCTAAAGCTTAGTTACACATGAAATCAATGTTTGAGACTCAAACCGTTGATGCAGCTCAAGCTGCTCTAGTTTATATTGCAGTTTCTGCACAAGCTGGAGACATCACACGTTGAATTAATCGTGTCCTGATCTTCTGCGTCTTCACGTGGCTGCAACATACATAAAAAACATGTTTCATATGTATCTGACATATTCCCCAATATGCACATTTCTTCTATTTCTTAATTAATATCATGTTTTTACAGCATATGATAATCGTTTCCTAAGGCGATACTACAGTGTCCTGTTAGGGCCAGTTACATTCTTGTGTTTTCGCGATCTCGACCCATGCGCCAGAACGCTAAAACTCAAAGTGAGATCGCGAGGTGAAATGGGACATTATATTATATTCAGTCTGGGACATTATACTATATTCAGTCGTGCGTTTTCGCGATCTCGCCTCGCGTTGGAATTGCGTTTTACATGCATGCATGCGCATATCCAACTTTCGCGGCCACCTTACCTGGACAAAATCCATAGTGACCACATGGAGTAGTAGTAAGGGAGTCAAAATGATACCACCTACAGTGATATCATTTATAACCCTCTATAATACCCCCACCACCCCCGAAAAAAATCAAAAATTGGTTAACGAGGAAAATTGTCTCCCGACAGCAAATTTACGAATTTTTGGAGAAATAATTTTGAAAAGAGGGAGTCAAAATGATACCACCTCCAACCAAAAGTTGGTGGTGGTATTGTAGTCCCAATTATATTGGTAATTGACTTTTGAAAAAAGTCGAAATTATTAATGCAAGTACAATAGTTTATATTCCATTCACCCCATTTTTCTCCTCCGATATAGCTAATTTATTTCGCAGATCAGCAACTAATTCTACCAGCTCTAGTCTGCCACGTTCACCTTTAGCCACCTGACAGCGTAGTTGCTTATGTCTACAAACGAGAGTTTGGGCACTAACGAATTTACAAGGGCATCTGGGGCATTGAAATTGTGGGGGGGGGGGGGCACAAGGAAACTTTCTACGTCTCGCTAGATGCCTTCGTAGATAGTCTTTACACGTAAACGTCTTACAACAAGTCACACACTCCATTATATATGTATATGTATATGTTCAATTGGACGTGAAAAAAACATGATGTAAATTTTTCACGTCCAATTGAACAGATAAATTTTATAGGTTATACAAAAGTATATATACAAAAATATATACAGAAAATATGATAACGCCAGAAACTAGAGCAGAAATAGAAAGTTTGAGAAGAGAAGCCGAATCTCTAGGGATTATTTATAGTAAACGGTTGAGAGTTAGGGGGTTGACAAAGCTGATAAATGCCACAAAGAATGAGGCGTTTATGAAGCGGTTTACCCGCGCCCACAAACGAGGAGCCTTTAAAGACCTCTCACTAGCAGAGGAAGTTGGTAACAGAATTCAAAAAGAAAGTATTGTGGGGTTAAGGGCTAGTGTAATAAAACCTTCAAGCACCAATAAGTTGTCTCAAATTAGACGCACAGACGACCCAATACCAAATAATAAGAAAAAATCTATCGTTCGCGCGATAGTGGCAGAAGGTGAAGAAATATTGAGGGATTACGATGAAACATTGGATAAAAGGGTAGAAAGGGAAGACGGGTAGTTACGTTTTCCTTTTCGTAAAAACATTGGCATTAACGAGTCTGAATGCATGTCCGATAAACTCGCTCCGTATCTAACAACCAATTTTTATTTGAGATATTCATATTCTTACAAGCTAGAACATATGGAGGAAACTAAAATGGAAAACCTATAACTATAATAATGCACAAAAATCTCGGTGGTAGCGAACCACTATCATCAATGAAAACAGTTAAAAAATGGCTGTCAGATAAGGAGCAAACACGAATAATGTCCGAAAAAATAGACAGACCAAATACAAAGTGGAAGTTTGTAAGATGGGTAGAGGTTTTTGTAAAGCTAATACAGGGCAGTAGGGGAATAGATTTGGGACTACAATCCAAAGAAGCGGCAGGAGGAGAACTTCCAGAATGGCTGAAGAATAAAAAAGGTATGTATTCTTTAGATAAGTATAATGACTGATCTGAAAAAGGTTGAAGAGTTTTTTAAAATCGGTATAGAAGTATATCAACCCACCGAATGTAATGTATGGTGGTTGAAAAAGGTACCAGCGCACTAAAAGGCAATAGGTAATAAACCAATGACAATAGGACTGTTTAATAATCACGCATTTCTGATAAAAAACCTTAAAAACCTATCTAAAATTTACGCCTGCGATAATTGCAAGCAGAAATTCACGAAAGCGAGTAATATGAAGAGACACGGACCAAAAAAAATTTATGAAAGGTGAGACAAAAGTAGTAGTATGTGATGTAATTATTTAGAGCGCCCGCGTTCGTCGTTCGAGAAAGCGTTCTACCCAAAAACCCAAAAAGTTCTAACAGTTATGGGCGATCGATTGGATGTACTCTGTGGAAAAGCAGGAGGGAATTCACATTCACCACGAACAGTGTGGACACGGGGGTGAAAGATGGGTTTTAGGAGCTCCAGTGATGGTATACTGTACAGAAACTAATACCAGTATATCAATATCACGGCTGTTACTGGCACGGGTGTGAGATTCATGCAAAGCATAGAAAAGAAGAACGCGCATCCACTATGAGAAGAGATACATTTATTAGAAAAAGCAAATAATTCAATCTAGTAGTTATGTGGGAATGCGAATTTCAAAGAACGGGTAAAGGCATAAAGATCGGTTGCGACACTACTCTTTATCCATATCAGATAGTATACGATTTTGAGGCATATCTCAACCCAGAATTTGAAACTATCGGTAATAATCTAGAGTACGAAGCTGAGCACGTTCCGGTAAGCGTTAGTATAGGAGATAATTTCTCAGGAACAGTAACTCATATTTGTGATAAAGATCCTGCAAAACTTATAGAAAAATTCGTAGAAGATTTGAAAGTCAGGGGAAAAGCTATAAGAGAAGAAGTGTGGTCAAGATATGGGTTTAATACAGAACATTTACGTAAAAACCAAATCGCCAAGATAGAACAGTGGATAGAGCAAGTACCGGTTATAGGTTTTAACAGCAGTAAGTACGATATAAACTTAATAAAGAAATACCTAGTAGGCGAACTGGCATCAACAACAAAGAAAGTAATGGTCGGAAAACGTGCAAACGCAACAATATTTCTATTTACTCCAGAGTTTAGATTTCTTGATGTAATACTTTATCTGGGACCTGGTGTAAGTTACGATAGTTGGATAAAAGCCTACAAATGCAAAGGACAGAAATCTTTCTTTCATTACGAGTGGTTCGATTCTCCAGACAAACTGGATTACCCAGGACTACCGGATATAGAGAATTGGTATTCCAAACTATCTGGGAAAATGTTACTAGACGAAATAGAATTAAGTAAGTGTCGTAGAATTTTCGAAGAAGAGAATATGGAAACCTTCAGAGATTGGCTGAAATATTATAACGATTTAGATGTAGCACCGTTCCTAGAGGCGGTGGAAAAAATGTGTGAATTTTATAAACACAGAGGTGTGGATATTTTCAAAGATGCGGTAACATTACCTGGAGTAGCTATAATATCTATTGAGAGGAACCATTAAAGAACAAAAATCTTCAAAGACGATTATAACGGTGGATGCTCTATATGCACCAAAAGAAGAAACATACGAAATGATGAAAGACGCTCTAGTTGGCGGTCCATCAATAGTATTTACACGATATGCAGAAGCTGGTGTTTCAAATATTAGAGTGGGTTCCAAATTCCAAACCTTGCAAGGCTGTTTTGGGGTACGATGCAAACGCGTTATATTTATCTACGTTAAATAAAGAGATGCCGTGTGGGAGAGAAACTATACACCATATAGATACCCCACTACCTAAACCCTATTTATTAAAAAGTTTTGTAAAAGAGTTTTATCTGGAGACTGGTTTGGGTTTGCGGAGGTGGATATAGAAGTTCCACACAACTTAAAAGATAAGTTTTCTGAATGTCCCCAATATTATAAACAGAGAAGTAGAGGTTGATGAAGTTCACCCGCACACATGTTAAAATATTTAAAAGATACTGGCCGAACAAGAGGAGATGGAAAAAAATTGGTGGGATCTATGACCGCCACTAAAGTATTGCTGTACACGCCACTGAAATGGAAATATTTAAAACACGGCCTAGAAATAACTGGAGTTCATCCGTGTTATAGATTATATTAGTGGAAAACCATTCGAATGGTTCGCAAAAGAAGTTACAGCCGCAAGACGAACAGGCGATGTAGAAACCAAATATAAGAAACCAGTAGCCGACATAATGAAATTATTAGGAAACTCGTGTTGTGGAAAAATGATAGAGGCAACGGAGAGACATTTAAATACGACATATACACAAAACGAAACCTGTGTTGACAAAGCATTAAGATCTGCATTCTTTGACGATTTGGAAGAGATAGGAGATGCGTACGAAATATCTTCAAGAAAACCCAGGTGTGCGGTAAAGAGACCATTCCATTGTGGAATAGCGGTTTATCAACTAGCTAAATTGAGAATGTTGGAATTTTACTACAAATTTCTAGACAAATACGTAAAAAGAGAAGACTTTGAATTAATACAGATGGATACTGATAGTATGTATATAGGAGTTAGTGGAAAAACGATAGAGGAATTGATTAGACCTAACTTACTAGACGAGTTTGAAAAAGAAAAAAAGAAATGGTTGGCTTGGGATAAATGGAGCGAAAGAGAGCCCGGACTGTTCAAAATGGAATTTAGCGGAGATAGGGTGATAGCGTTATCTAGTAAGTGTTATTTCGTAGAAAAATTTAATTCTATTAATAAAAACTCTGCGAAAGGAATGTCCAAGAGAACTAACAATTTAAATTGGGATAGATATAAACGAGTACTAAGTGAAACTACAGAAGATGGAAAACACATTATAGATGTAGCACAAAATAGAGGATTTAAAATGAAAGACGGCGTTATGAAAACGTACTGTCAACAAAAATTAGGACTACGGCATACTACGATAAAAGACGCGTGTTACCAGACGGAATACATACAGAACCTCTCTAATGATTTAATTAATAATTTTTGAAAAAATTTAAGAAAATTAGTAATCTAAAGACTCTGACGATCCGGGGGTAGCTGGGTGTCAGAAGGCACCTTAAGAAGTTCTTCGCGAACAAACCCTCGAGATGGCCCATCATCCAAATAGTAGAGCATGGGCTCATCAGGTTTGGTAATAGATCGATCTAGATGATATACATTGAGAGACCACACGGGATCAGTCGCGCGGCGGCTGCCACCTTCGAGCTCTCCCGGTTGATAGAGGTACCGGACGTCAATATCTGATGGAAGCCGTTGCTCCTCTAAACCAACGGGTTGCCTGCGCGAGACGGCAGAGGGCTTGCTCGTCACCCTTTTAAACTTGATAGCATCTACAGGCTTCTTACCTATCAATCTGGTCACCTCTCCGTTCAGTGCGGAGACCACGGCGGGCAGTCTGGCCATCCACTCGGTCGATCGTGAATGAGGGTCTACAAGGTCTTTGGCGTATTGGTGTCCGAACAGTCTCTCAGCCAGGGTTCGATTGAAGCGCTCCACGATCCCCTGGTCCCGGTGGATGTTGACGCGGCCGCGTCTGACAGAAACGTCGTGCTTAGACAATAGATGAGAGACCGCGCCCATGAACTGGCGGCCGGGATCGACCTGGAGAAGATTCGGCCATTTGAGAGGACTCCTCTTATATATTCGGGAAAGAGCCTCGGCCACCTCCTTAGACTCTTTAGTGGCCAACGGCTCAGCCCCCTTATAACGACTCGCTACGTCAACGATTGTCAGTGCGTACTTGTACGTCTTGCGACCGACGCGATAGTGAGGGAGAAATAGGAGATCCGCTTGGTGAACTTGGTTCGGCACCGGTACGTCGAATTTCGGGCGCGGAATATTGTGAGGCGCGGGTAAATAGATCTGCCAGATGGCCTGCTTCTTGAGCCATTCCTTGACAGCGTTTTCTGAAACCTTGGTCGCCGCCGCGAGGTTCTTCATGGCCGCGAGTCCCTTCCAGTAGCCGCGGGGGCTGTAGTACATGTTCGCCAGCTTGCGCGTTAGGCGAACCGATAGTTTGGTATCAAGTTTGCGCGTGTTCATGGTATGTGATGTATTCTAATATATCGGACAATCTCCAACATGCCCTCGCCAGATCATCCGGTAACTGCGTCGTTAATAATAAACCTTTGTTGGAAGTACAATCGCGATTGGGGGTTAAGTTCTGAATGAACTGAGGAAAATCTAATTCATCCAATCCCCCGGGATTGGTGGAGGAATCTAACCACCGCTTTGCGAAAAGGGTGGCCGCTTTTTCGTCACGTCTCGAGAGAATCTCGGGCCAGACGAATCATACCCTTTGCACCAGCTATATGGTGTTTAAGGGCAGTGTAGCCTACATCAATCATAGAAAAATAAAGTTCGTCAACTGACATCGTTCTATATATATATATATTTATAAAACAAAATTATTTAAAATAATTATTAATTTTGTCAAAATTATTAATTAATTTAAAATCTCGATTGGATATAGTAGGTGACGATACCCACCACACCCATTCCCACGACGATGAATGCGATCTCGCGATCTTTTTGGGGCTCTGACGGTACATAGAAATCTGAAAGTTGGGGCTCGCGATCCAGTCCCAATTTCATTGGATCGAGACTTTTATATGGATATGCCAGCGCGTACTCGCGGTTGGCTTCTTCAACGTTCTGAAAAGTTTGTGCGGCGTGATTTTCGCGGCGAAGCTCTTCGTTGACCCAGTCCAGATGGGCGGTTTCGTTTTTTTTCGACCATGCTTCCTTTGCGCTATTGAGTTGTTCTACAGCTAAATCGTGACGCTTGCGCTCCTCATCCACGTTCGAGCTTCTCATTTTAGAATATAAAGTTGCTACCGCTGAACGCCAATGCGTTTACAAGCGCACCACCTACTATACTGCGATTGAAGCCATTTATTTCCATATATTAACGGGTAGAATTCCAGCTTTAATTAGATAATCTCGGGTCCAAACTGCGGCTGCTACATCTAAGGTCGCGAGCCCTATGTCTCTCACAGTAAACCGTCCAATTTGGGAGCGGACCCTCCTAGGGCCATCTTTGATAGTCGAGCATACCCGATACTGAAACCCGATATCACCACGGCGTGATAAAGCGCATTCACTATCATTTTACCATCTTGTTCAGCCATTGTTGATAATTATAATTATTGCATATAAAAGGGATCGCGATCAATGTTTAAATGGGGCACATCCAATCGCGATTGGTGTTTCGTAACTGTTTTTGGATGAATTGATGGGGGTTGTTTTTTCGATAAGGATTGTTGTAATAGGGGGTATTTCCACACACACAGGGCACCAACAACTGCCAGACCACCACCAACAACCCAACTCCAATTCGTGAATTGGGGTTCAATCGGATTCGTCCAACCTCGATTGGGTGTTGAGTGTGCTTCCAATTCATGATTGTGTTGTTGTACTCAACACTGTTGAACCTGATTGCTCTGTCTTCAGATGTTTTGCTGCCAGCTGCCAGCTGCCTGCCTTTTTGGGTTTTTATGTCGTGCAACCCCCAACTCCAATCGCGATTGGGTTGGAGGATCAATCGGAGTTGGAAGTGCTGCAATCGGGTTCAACTCCAATTGCGATTGGATCGGGTATTGCTGTTCCGTCACTCTCGCAGGTGTGTCTTGTGTCATCATTTATGATATTAATATTAGGGCTTATAGTTCGTGGGCATATATGTCCAAATTAACAGTGTTTACCCGTGGTTCAACGCGGTTGTCAGCGGAGCTAAGTACATTCCAAACTTGTGATAAATTGAGCAGCAGGCTGTTCTAAGAGTGTGACCTATAAAAGGGTCAGTCTCTAGATCGTCAATCAATCCCGCGGTGTTTGGTATAGGGAGAAGTATATACTAACGGCGGTTACGTACAAATGAATAGCCGCCGATCCAAGAGTTTTTGTCATCTCCGCACCTAACCTAGATTCGTATCGCGCATACATTTTATCGATCTCCGCATCTGACATCTGAAAAACTGAGAGACACCTACCGAGATAATGCTCTGATTGTCCTCCAGCAACCAGCGCAGCTAGCTGCTCTCGTCGCGCCGCATTTTCATTTTCATTCTGAGTCGTTGCACTCAACCCAATACCAACCGCCGTTGGAGTTGGAGTTGATCCCGATTGCTCTGTCGGAGTTGATGTTTCATTATCTTTCAGGATGTTGGCAGTCGGAGTTGAGGTTTCTTCCATTAGCTGATCGAGAAGTTCGTCGCAGTTCATTATTGCTAATTTTCTTAAAATTAATTTAACTATTCTAACAAGTCTCATCACTTTAACATATTGCCAAGCCACCACCCGATACTTATGATCACCATTATGCTCGCAACAAAGCTCGCAGCGGAGCACCAAATTGTTAACATTGTTAACCATTGTTCAGTATTTGTTCAACATTTGTTAAGCATTTGTTCAGCATTGTTCAGCAATTGCTAAGCTTTGTTCAGCAATTGTTAAGCATTTACTCGGCAATTACTAAGGAGCATTAAGTAAAAATTAATTAATTGATAACTTCGTAAGCAGTTGGTTGATCAGTCTTTAGCAGAAGCTTGGCGTGCTTAGTTTCCGAAAGCATCTGTCGAACCTCCAGGCGCTCCTCGCGCGTTGGGATAACGTCATTCTCTCGAAGACAGTCATCGAATGAGTCTCGGTCCTTGCAGTGAAAGAGGGCGACCCATTTCGTTTGCTCGCGCAGATCCTTGAGGACGGCGTTGTACTTTTGAGTGGATATCCAAACGCTTTGCCTAGCATGGCGGCCAGAAAATGCGAGCTCGGAGAGCATGTCCTTCTTTTTGGTCATCGCCGCCTTGGCTGAGCAATCGTCAATCACGTATAGGGTGGGCTCACCCTGGAATCTTTGGTATAAACCACGCAACCAATCGTGAAGCCTGTCGCCGGGGTCAATAACGTATATCTCAGGGTCGTCCCATATCCACTGGCGCCGCTGATAAGTCTCGTTGTGCCGCACAGTGGGACACAGGATCACAATGTGTCGAAAGGCACCGCGGTAGGACCCCTCGAGCAAGTCGAGGATGAAAACCGTTTTTCCACATCCTGTCTGCCCACATATTATGGTAGAGTGAGCATCTCCAATCGTGAATTGGTATTGATTGCTAATTTGCTTAAAATCAGTAGATCGCTGATACGTATCGACCATCTTCGATGTTGAGTTGTGCGTCTGTAATTATATATAAGTACACGTTCAATCAATGGCCCATCTCTATCAGCCTCTTTGGTTATCTGGATCGTCACACCCTCACTAGCATTCTCAACTTGGAGTCCGCTGCCGTGTATTTGGTCGTCGTCGCTGGCTCGCATGTCTAGCCATAAGGCGTATTTGGTATTCAGGAACTCCACGAGGGAGACGGCCGAGAGCAGGTCTTTGGCAACCGCGGCAACCTCCGGAGAGCACTTAGAGCCGGCAGCAAACTGCTTTCTTACTTCGTCCCACTGCTGGTGCGCACGAAGACCCGCGCTGTAGAGTTGATTGGGGACTCCCTCGATCGTCACCTCTACCTTCGTGATTTTGGGGTTATAGAATCTGTCGGTTTTTCTAGCACCGAGCGCTAACCGAGCCTCCTCGAACAGCATCAGTATACCTTTCATCGAGCGGGCGGGTACGTTGACGTTAATATTCCACAATGTGTCGCTTTTGTCTTTCGTCATCTTGCGGTGGCGAAGAACTCGGTCGTAAAGTATGGCAACGCGCCCGGCGGACTGGGTTCTGATCAATCGCGCGAGTTTGGGCATCGTGACCATGTCGTACTCCAGCGAAACATTATCGATTGTATACGTCGATAACATGTCGGTGGCTATGAGAACTCGGCCGTAGTCGTTGAACGTTAGTTCGTATTCGACGCGGTCAGCCAAAGCACTCTGATAGTAGGGCATGTGACTCTCCAGCAACTCAAAGTCGAGCGGAATGTAGAAGCGGTTGCCGTAACCGGCCGCGATCGCGTTGTCACTCGCGTTGTTATCTGACTTGTCACCAGACCCGATTCTAAGTCTGGTTACTTTCTTATTTCGGCTGGTGTCAATACCCTGATAGACAGCGTTTTCGCGCTCTTGCGCCGTCTTCCACAGGTCCTGATAACAATGGTAGACGTCGCTGTCATCTATCGACATCACCTCATTACCAGAAATCTTTATCATGGTCTTCTTGACGATGGCGCGACCCAGGTTCTGAACGACGGTTCGGTCCGCGTCCGTCGACGTCAGCGAAATAGTGAAAGCGAGGCGAACAGTACCCGGCACAATGACGTGGTTAGCTCCGAGGTTGGGGAAGCGGACTAAGAGCTGCTGGTTCTGATCGATCGTCGATGGGTTGTTCGTAATAACGACACTCTGTCTCACGCCTTTCGCCCCGAGGGGCTCACGCAGTCTGCGGTATGGATTGAGTTTGCGACCGTATTGACTCGAAGACATAATTTAGTGAAACTATATTAAACCCGTATGGTTTTGTCTTTAATACATAATTAATTTTAAGAAAATTATAAATATGGCTGATTACGATATGGCTGATTACGATATGGCTGATTACGATAATGACATGTATGAAATCGGCAGAGACGATTACAGTCAGAATTCGTTATAACGGCATAGTTCGTTTGAGATGAATCTGCCGTTATAACAAATCTGCCGGTATAACGAATCGGGGATTTTTTTCGTCCGATTCCGGTAATTGTTATCTGTCGGGAATTGGTATCTGTCGGGAATTGGCTACCACGCATTGTAGCGATGTTATTTTGTTGTCAATTTATGCTAGCGTAATTCGGCATTATCGGCGCGATATGTGCTGAATTAAATACTTATTTGTCACCTCGTTGATAAATCAATGCATATGTATACAAATTTATATCAATGAAACAAACAACATTCAATAATAATCCGATGTTTGACAAGGTCAAGGTTGCATGCGAACCTCGTGTGATAATTGGTAATTACGTAGACACGTGACTACCGGATTATATGGGAACGTTGTTTCTTTATTGTTAGAAATTCGCAAACAAGTGCATAAAGAAAAGAAACACATTTAAATGAACAGTTTGTTTTTATTTACATGCTAACATTTATGAAAATACGAAACAATAGCATACAGAGTTGTATCCTTTCAGTATTTCATTTCGCCCCAACGAGAACTCGGCCCAGAGACTATGTTCTAACTGTTAATTTATTTTCCTAATTTTTGTTTGGCAAAATAATACATCACCGCAATAATCCTTAATTATATGTGGACAAAGGCACGCGGTCGAGTATTTGTGACAATATACAGACCGACACGTTGTTAATTGACGCGATTTATGACATCGTGTCAGGGTTAATCAGCCGTGAAATTGTTTAGCGACTGGTTCCCGAACATCGGTGATGCCGGTACCAGCTACACAGGTTACCGGCGCCGTTATAGCGAACATTAAATACGACTTAAATTGTGTATTCGTTTGCGGGATTTCTCTGCCGGTGCCGGAAGCCGAATTTGCCGGTATATCGAACAGATTAAAGAGCGTGCCGATTCGTTTGGCGGCGTATCGTGCCGGAAGGCGAATATGCCGTTGTAACGTGTGCCGTTGTAACGAATTCTGACTGTACTCGATGGTGATGATGATGATTATAATGACGAAACACCCTTGATACAGCCTCCAGTTCCAATCCAATCGCAATCGGGGAATTAGGTGGCGCTACTACTAGTCAAAGTCGGGAATTACTCGAGGGAGCTGTAGACGACTACTACAACCGTTTTGCAGAAATCGGTCTGGTCCCATCTGTCGGCCGCGACTACTCCAAGTTCGAATTGGATCTGAACGGTAGATTGCGACTAAAAGCAGCATCAAATCTCCCATTAGTCAACACGAGGACCGGTAAAACCCCTAGCACTGAGCACAATTGCAGGAAACCGGGCGGTGGTGAAATCATAAGGAGCGAACTAGGATTCGTAGATTGAAAGAAGGGTAAAAAAAACATTTATGCCGACCCGCGCTGTAGAGGCCCTACAGTCTACCGACGAAACGATGGCGAAGACGGCCGCCGATATAGAAACTGTTGAGCTCAGCGAACTCCCTCGAGTAGCCACCGACGCTATTAACACGATGGAGACCACGTTCAGCGAAAACAAAATACTCAACGATGACCCACCATTACCTCTTCGCGAACTCCGTGGACTCGATAAGGTTATGCAAACGGTCCGGGGCGAACTGGTCCTTAACCTCGCCAAACTCTCGTCGCTGGATGAACATATCGCGCTAGAAGAAAGAAAACTTGGGGAAGCCCGTGGCGATAGAGAATCTACCGAGCGGATCACCGAACGCCTGCAGTCGTTGCGGGATGAAAGAGCAGCTCGTTTGGAGGCTGCCTCGACTAACCGTGAGGCTCTCCGCACCCAAATAAGTCGGATCCGCGAAAGAATCTCGAGGGTCCTGCATGAGGAGATGACACTTGGTGAGCGTCTTCGCACTCTGTTCAGAGAACAGGGCATCACGATAGCAAGCATCCTCGCGGCTATCGGCATGACTATATCGACCATAGTTCTAGCTTTCACTGGTGGTGCGGCGCCACCACCCGCGCCAGCACCCGCACCACCTGCGCCATCCGGTGGAGCCAAGGAGTGGGTAAAAAAACAACTAAAAGCCCTCGCCAGTCTCCTGACTAAATTAGCCGAAAAGGTGGCTGCCGCACTACCTGGACTGATCGGAAGTATCGTTTCTTACTTGCTATCTATATTAGCAAAAACGGCCGGATGGCTCGCCAAAAATACTTGGGCTTTAATCGTGGCAATCGCCGGTCTCCTACTTTTACTCTCTCGAGAGTTCCTAAAACCAAAGCGCAAATAGTCCGACCGCCACGAGGGCAACGACGAGCGCTAATTTCTCCTCCTCGTGTGTTGTGCTTCCAATCTCGATTGGTGTTTCCGCTCCTGTTCCAATTCGTAAATTGGTGGAACTCAATTCGTGAATTGGGTGTCCTATTGCTGTGGGTGAAACAACGGGTTCAAATGAACTTGATGGGGTGGGTGTATCCAATTCGTGAATTGGGGGTTTTTATGTAATCGGTTCCACTTACAACCCCGCGCCCGATCATGTTGGGGGTGCGCTTGATGATATCCGTGTTCACGTTACCGTTGTGGCCGATATTTTGATTGGCGGTGGCGATTACGATCTGATTATTGTAACCGTCAACCGGGTCGTCTCGTAGTATCATATTGCTTGGCGCCATATAAAGACCTATTCAAAATACATAGTCTACTGGGGTGCTGGCATTCTGCAAAACGTCTTGATAATTCTGGATGCCTTCTCCAGGTCCACCCTAGCTGAGATGGCGTCCTCTACAAGTGCTAAGAATTGTTTTTGTGCATCAAACGCTGTTCCCGTGCCAGTATAGAACTGCGAGTTTTGCTTCTGTGCGCCGAGGATGGCCCAGACGTACGTGCGAATGGAGTCGTTGATGCGAGTAACCCCGGCCTGCGTGTAACCCTAGACCCGTATCTAACATAAATGTACCCACGCATCCTGAACCTTAGCAGCCTGCTGTATGTAATCAAGACGTGAGCCCGTTTCGGAGGTAACATTTTACAAGAAAACACGCCACAGTGCCGACCTCCAGACACTTCCGGCCCGAAAGTCATAGTCGCGGGGTCAAAATTCCCGGCGTTCCGACTTGACGATGTGGTCGCCGGAGTGATCGTGTCTAAAATCAGTCTGCGTCCAATTCCCGGACTGACCCCGAATGAGAACGTCCCCGAGGCCGGTGGTGGTAGGAAATGCTTTCTGTCTCCAGTCCGCGTCTTTTGAAACGTTAAATTCGTTACACAGTCTTTCAAACGCCATACGGTCGTATGCGTGGCAATGGGATTCCAGGCGTCGTCTTGAGGTAGTGAAATACCTAGTTCTTTGAGAATCCTCCTAATAGTATAATACGCATGAAAGTTGTAGACACTTCGGAGCATGACATTCTTGGATGTCAGATGGTCTTTATGTGAAAACTCCACACCCGGCTGTTGCGCACCATACAGCGAAATTTATTTGGTTCTGCCAAAACTGCATCGGTGTTGCTTTCCACCCGTTTACCGCCTCCATCGTAGTAATCTTGGGCAGCCTATATTGTTCAAAGATGTTAGGGAAATTGGTGGCAAAGCCACTGTCCGGTCTAACCGTTACGGTTGGGTGTACAAGGTGGTTAACAACGTCTTTTGCGTGTATTTACCTCCGACCGCGTACTTGCATTAGAATTAAAGCTAAATGCTTTGGTATCCATTGAAAGATATTATTATGTTTGCTACTATCACTAATGTTCAAAAGAGTTGTGAACTTCAAAAGTTAATCGACAACTGCTGCGGACAATGCCGGGTAGGCCTTAGATCAATCGAGTTCACGGTCGGGTGGAAAAGCGTTGAAACGGGCTATACACATCAGCCTCAGAGCCTACACCTACAGGGGGCTCCGGTAGTAATGCAGAAGTGCTTAGACGCCTTCAGGAAGCAAGTGCCGTATTACGTCCTGGCCTTTGGGGTTCCAGAGATGTCCAAGCTTTAATCGCGACGCGTCTTCCTCGTTTGGCCACTCTCTCAATCTCAAAAGCCACGGGGCTTGCGACATTGTCTTCTGATAAAGAAATACAGATGTCCGCGGGGTTGGGCTCAATGTTAGGATTTAATTTATATCACCCTTCCTACGAGGGTTTTAAGAAGTTTAAAATGGGCATTCACGTGGGTGATAATCCGGTGGACTTCACCTACACGAAAACTCTCGGGGTGCACCTGGATCGGGTGAACACATCGTACAACACGGTAGATGGCACTCCCAGCACATTACTGAAAACCGTGCCGCCAGCGACTGTTTCTTTGGTGAGACCCTGACCTTAGACTTCCCACACCCCGAGATGAAAGTTTTGGAATCGGGACACATCCACGAGTTGAAGATTTCTATTCTTGATGATAAAGGGCGAGAGTTGAAGAACGATTACCCGATTTCGGTCGTCCTAGAAATTTCAAATTAATTAATTTTAAGAAAATTATTTAGAATTAAACGCATGTTCGTAATTTATATATATGGGCCGCGCTCTGTGAAAACCAGCCTTAATGACACAATTTTCAATTTGCATTTTTTTACATTTTCTGACGCGGACACCTTTCAAAAACAATATTCTGAAAAGAAAATGCAATTATGTTTAATAGTTTTTGTTATATCTCACTTTTTGTAGCACCATATGAATCACGCACGAAAAACAAACGTAACGTCATCGAGAAAATGACGTTATTGAAACGGCGACGTTTGTACAATGCAACTCAACAGCCTACAGTAGAAATGAGTGTTCATGGACTCATTGACGGTGCTTGCTGTAAACTGTATTTGCTGATAAGTTACACTAAATGTATCTACAAGTGTTAGTATGTATACTATCAAACATTAATCAGAATAAAACTATGATATGTACATGTAGTGAACAAAACAAACGCACAACTATCGATTTTAAATCTATAATTAGCCGACCTGTGGCTTCGTAATTTGCTACCATCGCCATAATAGATTCATATACGTGTGTCGTCAGAAAGATACAATGTAATTATTTAAGAATTGGCGTCATTTACAGTTAATTGTGACGTCATTTATTGATTTAGGCAATACGTCACCAAAGACCAAAAAACTAAACGGCATTCCTGGTGTTGAAGATTGTAAATTATATGCACATCGTATCGGTGATTGAAACAAATGCATTTTATTTCTGTATAAATGAATGACCAGAATTTGGATAGGCCTATGGCTGCACATATCAATGACTTCAGCGCCCGATGGGGTCTAGAGGGTAGTCGGATACCCCCGGGCATTTTTAAACATTTTGTATGTGACAGTTGAATCTGGTTATATCCCTTATGTGAGTATTACGATATTCGTAATCCTAGTTTAGGGGAAGGGGCCAAGCTTAGGGGAAGGGGCCAAGTGACTTGGTGTGGTATGGACCTGGCACCAGGTCAGGATATTCTAATTTCAGGGCTGAATATATTTGTTCTCGATGTAAATATTCCGTTCTGATTTTGGGATCCCCCCCCACCCCCCCCCACCCCCCCCCCCCCCAATGCAGCAGGTTAAAATGGGATCGAACCCATTTGCCCGGCCTTACATGACCTTAGCTGTTGATAGGTCGTTAAACACCAATAAACAAACAAACACACACACTAAATTTGTCCCGACCACAACATTGATTTTGTTGAAATGACGCTCCACACCTGCGACTATTGTTCGAAGCGGCTCATTTAAATTTAGACGCGTTTAAGGTGTGCATGTGCTTTTGTTTTATATTATTTACACGCCTCCGACTAGAACGGCCCTTTGATAACAAAAAAAGCACGCAGACGTGCATTATTTAGTACAATGTAGTACAATTAAAGAAAATTAACAACAATCTGGCAAACTCGGACTTCTTAAATGTGTAACTGTTGGAGAACTGTGCATCTGTTCAGTCTGATCAGTGTATGCAATGATTGCAAATATACTAGTAAAATTACTATACATGTACATTCATATAACCATATTTACAAGTGGTCATTTTAAAGAATACACATTGTTATCAAACGGCAATCATACGGATGATTCGATATTTTTGAAAGTCGCTAAATATTACGTGACACCGAACACGTAAGTGGTAGAAGATACAGATATAAATCAGTAGGCTACGTCCTTGGTGGCTACAATTTTGTATTACAATAATCTGATATAACCATGATTATTGTGTCGCAGTAAATATGCATGTGACACAATACCAACACACTAAATACTAAAACATGTTGGCCCAGTGTCACCATGATGCGATATGCCAGGAACTGCGTATATTTTGGCACTACCATAATTATACATCTGTGATACGGTTATTTTTCTGAAAATTTCCAAATCGTATTTTTATGTTGACTTTTGAAACATTCGACAGGCGAAACAGTAAATTAAACGAATGAAGCCCTGTGCCCATTTCTATTTGTTACATAATACTGATTCTGTGACGGTGTTATCTAAAAATTACCGGTTGTATGGTTATTTAGTTTCAAATGTCGTCCATATATGAAAAATATTTCGACAAAATCACTACGTGTATCCTTGAAGGAAACCGAAAAAACAGACAACTGTATGAAACACTATGGAAATAACTGTAAAATTCTGCTACGCGTATCCAGCATTATAATGTTTGTGAGCCACACATAGTAAAACGTACAGTACGGTTATATAATAATGAGCCGCGCCGCGAGAAAACCTGTCTTCGGGAGTCTGACGACGTCATAAGATATGACGTGAACTTAGCTGACGTAATTTCAGCCGAGATTTCCAATTATCGACGTTTGTCAGACCACCATGTTAGGTTTGTTCCGTGGTGTTAAAGTTATCTAACGAACAGAACAACAACGCACCTCGGTGTTTTTATTATACTAGTGCATTTTACTAATGTGAGCATTATAAATTCGTTTAAATTGTATTTGAACCTTTGTTCAGTGTAAGATACATTCCCAAATATATCTATAATCGGGCATTAACTGTTATCGACCACCATTTACAGGTGAAAACTCTGTGTAAGCTACTTTTTTATTAACATACAGATGGTCGGCAGCATATTTGTAGACCGATGTAGCCTGGGCCCGGTTTCCCGCACAACTATACGTTTCAGAACTCGACGCGAATTTTCAGTCTATTGCTCAATTCTTTCTTTATAATATAATGTATAAAATTAAATTTAGCGCAACCTTTACCGATTTTAAGAAAATAATATCTCCTGCAAAACAAAGCCATGGATGTTACGACTAGTATAGCCACATATAAGTCCCATCTGTGCATATGCGCCGTCTGATCAGAACATACGATGTTCGTCAGTCAGTCACTGCATGGGGAATCCTTTCTCGATTGCCGACAGGATATGTCACCGTTCGTACATTTATTGCAGAGGTCCGGTTTTATCAGGTGGTCCAAGTACAGCTGTATACGCGGGACGATGTCGAGAACATTAGACGTTTCTATTATCTGCATATGAAAAGCATCAATCAGAATCCGCGCTAACATGCATGTCATGTTAAGAAATAGATACGGTGGGATGATATTTCAAGGCAACATATGCTGGGGACATTAGAGTAAAGAACTTCTAATATTGTTCGGCGATTATCAAGGATCTCTTGACTTGGGGTCTTGTTATTATTTTATATCTTCCACCCTCTCATTGCTTCGTACTTTGGGACCCTCGCATTTTGAGTTGAGTCTCCAAAAGACAAACTGCTACCGTTACACTCCCAAAACAAACACAAGTCGGTGGTACGACAAGCTGATCACAAGCTATGGTAACAAATTTCTCAAATATGTTACCACAGCCATTTTGTCCACGTGACAGACTTCCACGTGCTACCCTTGAAGGTGGTCTCCCACTAGGCGAGTGAGAGACTGCGATGGATTAGAAATTACATGTAAGCGATACAGGCTTTTGCTATCACGCTATTCGAGTGACAGTGAACTATACATAGTGAGTAACTCATGGAAGTAAGGGTGCCTGTCATTAGACATGAACACTGCCTTTCAGAGCAAACAGTTTTGTATACCCACTTTTTTTAAAAACTAAATGGGTATATTGTTTTCGTCACGGGTGCCCGTCCGTCTGTCCGTCCGTCACGTTTCTTGTAAGAAGTAAAATGTTTTAACCGTAATAGGTAGGGACATGCAACTTGGTGTGTGCCTTCATTATGGTCCTAAACGGTCAACCAATCAGTTAATCAATATACTTCCGTGGTTTTCTACAATTATAAATTGTTAAAACGCTCAGTAAACATGTCAAAAAGAAGAAATCAGCATACCTAATACCTAGTACATGAACTTGCCGGTTTGACTGTTTCGCTTTGCACATTCATGTGTTACCAAAAGACTCAAGCTCATCCGTCTTTATTCATTCATTATTCAATGTCAAACGTGCTTCTAGTTCGATTATGTCAACTTTCAAACTGTTGTTACAAATGTTGGAATATACTCTATGTGTAACGGTAGATACGGTAACGTCATATAAACGTCGCTTGACGTCGCTTTTACGTGACGTCTCTGTTGCTCAAACGACCTGCATAGTGGTGTTATATAAACTATAATATCTTAATGAATATTGCAGATAGCATGATCAAATAAAAAGCGTTCAATTCATCATACAAATACCATTGTCATAGTAAGAAAATGTCATATTGAGAAACAAACATTTCCCGAATACAGGTTTTCTAGTGAGCGCGGCTCAATTATTATAGGACAATGTCAACTTATTGCAATGATGCAACTATTTCAAGTGTCAAAATCCGACGTGAAGTTGGTTTTCAAACGTAACTTTGCGACGTCATTTTCAGGCTTTCATGACGTTGTCATTAGGCCGGTTTTTCACAGAGCGCGGCCCATATATATATACTATCAACATTATTGAAAATGAGTATATACGGACCAGGTAGTTTCTTCCGATTGGGTGACAAATTCAAAGAATTTGGAACCGACAGAAGGGGGATTCATCCCAACAGAGGGCGACTTTTTAACTACCCAAAAAACAAAAGCCTTGATCAATAGAACTATATCGGCTGCCACGAACGATATTCACAGGAGTCTACTATCACAACTTAGAGAATATGCCTGGCTGTGAATACACAAAGTCGTGAAGAAACACATACGGAAGTAAACGAACTAGGCGAAAAAATAAGCGAATTTCGAAAAGAGGCCCGGTTGGGGATTGAGGGAGTCCGAACGGGTGTTGATAAAGTCCGAGAAGACCACCAGGCGGACCTTACGGAGGCTTATGATGCGTTGCGCTTAAAGGACTCTCTCATCAGCGAAGCGACACTTACCAAACTAGGAAAACAAATAACCAAATTTCGAAAAGAGGCCAGGTCGGATATTGATAAAGTCCGAGAAGACCACCAGGCGGACCTTACGGAGGGTTATGATGCGTTGCGCTTAGAGGACTCTCTCATCAGAGAAGCGGCACTTACTGAACTAGACGGGAAAATAACCAAATTTCGAAAAGAGACCCGGTCGGGTATTGATAAAGTCCGAGAAGACCACCAGGTGGACCTTAAGGAGGTTTATGATGCGTTGCGCTTAGAGGAACTCTCAGCAGAGAAGCGACACTTACTGAACTAGACGGGAAATAGCCGAATTTCTGAAAGAGACCAGGTCGGGGGTTGAGGGGGTCCGAGAAGACCACAAGGAGGCCATTGCGGAGAGCTTATGGGGTTGGAGGCTATGGGATGTTGCGCTCAGAGGACTCTCTCATCAGAGAAGCGGCGGTTGCTGAACTAGACAACAAAATAACTGAAATTTCAAAAAGAGGCCCGGTTGGGTGTTGAAAAAAAAAAGCCCTAGAAGGCCACCAGGCGACCATTACGGAGGCTTATGATGCGTTGCGCTTAGAGGACTCTCTCAGCAGAGAAGCGGCACTTACCGAACTAGACGGAAAAATAACTGAATTTCAAAAAGAGGCCCGGTTGGGTGTTGAAAAAGCCCTAGAAGGCCACCAGGCGACCATTACGGAGGCTTATGATGCGTTAGGCTTAGAGGACTCTCTCAGCAGAGAAGCGGCACCGAACTAGATGGAAAAATAACCGAAGTTTCCGATAAACTGAAACATGTTCGTAGAGCCGCGACCAAAGCTCTTGAGGAGGCCTCTGAAAATATTCGTGCTGAGGCCCATACCTCTATCGGGGGGCTTGCCGTATTGTTGAAAACAATGAAAACGCAAAAACGTGTCATAACAGTTGGGCTGAAGAAGCGGGGCTCATTGGTTGAGGGGCTCCCTGAATATTCGTTCGGTGCCAAAGCGAGTAATAAATATGGGGGATACACCATGACAGCTCCAGGTACATTTCTCCGAATGGCGGTCTGCTCGGTTAATGCTAATGGTAAACCTGTGGGCGCGGTCACGACAAATCTCGTAGTAGATGGGGAAGAACGGGGGATTGGAGTCAATAAACTCGCTGGAGATATTTCATCGGTGGTTTTGTTCTCCGGTGATGATCTAATTAGACTTTCCGAAGGTAGTGTTATTAACATTGTTACGAAAATCGCTGACCCAGTGAGTTCTTCCACTATTGTCTCATTGTTAATTGAACTTAATTTGTAAATACTAATATATTGAAAATCATGAACGAATCACCGCTTCCAATTGTCAATACCACTCCATCAACACTGTATCCAATTAACGAAGAAGTTCAGATTTTAGGTTGAATAATATCGTCGCTATGCAGGATATTTTAGTTAGAGAATATACAAATAGAAAAAGAAACGCTAAAAAATATAGGTGCGCGGTGAACATGGCTGAAGCATCTAGCACGGCTCTGGCGAGTGTTTCTGTGTTGTGTGGGGCACAGCTGCAACTATATCCACCATTATAACGGTTCCTGTAGCGGGGATTTTATGTGCGGTGTCGGCCGTTTCTGGTTGTTGTGTATGGTAATTAGGGCGTCGGGTGGAAAACTCGAGAAAAAAATATAGAAAACATGATAGAATATCCGTTCTCGCCAGGTCTAAGAAAAATAGCATCGACGTTATAGTGTCCAAAGCGTTGACCGATAAGAAAATATCAAATTTAGAGTTTGAATCCGTGGTGGAAGAAATGGGGAGATATGAAAAATTAAAAAATGATATTAGAATCAAAGCGTGTGCCACCATGCCCAAGCTTGAGTGTACTGATTGGGATAAATATGGGTAAAACTTGGAGATAAAGTCGGATGTTAAATTATATTTTTATTAAATAATTAATTTTATAATTTTCTTTAAATTAATTATAAAATTAATTATATTGGTTCAGTAAACAATTTATTAATTAATTTTAGGAAAATTATTAACAATTTAAAAAAAAGAAAAGAAAAAAAGTTTTAGGTCCCACCGAGGCTCGAACCCGCGCCAGCAAAACCATGACTTTGTTGGTGAAAATAGTTGTGTTTTATTTGTTTTCTTATTATTAATTAATTATTATGTTTTCTATGTATTATGGGGATGTGTTCAGCTTTAAATTATTAATGTTTTAGATTAATTTTCTTAAAATTAATTATAAAAATTAATGAAATAATGAACCATCCCGTAAATTCGTTAACCTCTCTAAGTGTTTATAAATAACCTGTGTAAATCGATAATTGTACAACACAAGGTAATGTTTATCATAACAGCCTTCGTGGTCGTGTGGGTTAAGGCGATACTCTATAGAGACGAGGGTCGTGGGTTCGCGCCGCGGTTGGAGCTAAATCTTTTTTATTTCTATCCCTACAAATGTGGTCGCTATGGTAAACAACTGCATGACAACGGCGTTCCTATCCGACCGCTCGAGGTTGATACAAAAATAAATTCAGATTGCCATTTGTACATACCATCGATAGGAAAAATACACTCAAAGTATGACAACGTCGTTCCTATAAGACCGCTCGAGCTTGATGAAAAATAATTCTAGATAGCCAGTTTACATACCTTCGATAAGGAAAATACACTCGGCTATAAATTAATTAGTATTTTTTTTTTCTGTTCAATAATAATTTTTCAATATCTTTATAAGCAATATCGTAGAAACGTATATTCGTAAAACGAATCGGTGGGTTTTAACAATTTTATATAATACACCCTAGTTTCATATCCGATACACATTATCCGTCTTAATGTTTGTATTTGCCTCTTGTATAGTTCGCATAATTGTCGGTATAATATTGTAAATGCAACGTTTTTATCGGAGCGTAATAAATTACGCTGATATTTCATGTATCGATATAGCCTAATGTTTTCATTTTATAGAATTTATATACAGGATTATAACCCCCGTATTCTTCATAAACTTCTTCAACACAGCCATTAAAAACTTTCAATTCCCATATTTTATTATCCATTTTCTCTAATAATATTGGTAGTGTTTTTTCTGTTCAATTTTCAATTAGAATTTTCAAATCCATTACAATATGATTGTAGAAACGCATATCCGTAAACGAATCGTTGATTTTAAACGGTTTTATAAAATTAGTTTTATGATGTTCCGGTAGTTCTCCGATCCTATTTAGTCGCTTCATTTCGCGAATTTGATCCTTGTACCCCGACATAATTGCCGGTATTATATTGTAAATGCAACGTTTTTATCGGAGCGTAATAAATTACGCTGATATTTCATGTATTCGATTTTGCATAGTGTTTTCAATTTATAGTAATATTTTTTCACCAAATAAATCATAAAATTTCAATTTAAATTCTATTTTATTATCCATTTTCTCTAATAATATTTTATTATAACCTATGAAATTTATCTGTTCAATTGGACGTGAAAAAAACATGATGTATTTATGACACCAATATATTTTTCAAAAGTCAATTACCAATATAATTAGGACTACAATACCACCACCAACTTTTGGTTGGAGGTGGTATCATTATGACTCCCTCTTTTCAAAATTATTTTCTCCAAAAATTCGTAAATTTGCTGTCGGGAGACAATTTTCCTCGTTAACCAATTTTTGAATTTTCGGGGTGGTGGGGGTATTATAGAGGGTTATAAATGATATCACGGTAGGTGGTATCATTTTGACTCCCTTACTACTACTCATGGTCAATTTCAGCTGACCAATACGTGATGGTCAGTCGGCAATTTCCGTGATATCGGCTTTTTCCGTAATCTCTAGGAAATCTACAGGTGTCACGTGATGTATGCAATTTTATCGATATGTAAATCGATAATCCATGTACCGGTACCGTACATGTGGTGTGGCCACCATTGACCACTCACTGTGATATTCGAATTAACGTGTCGGGTTCCCGAACATGTTAATTTTATTGAAAATGACATTTATGACCACGTGAAAATGATTTCCAAAGTTAAATATTTTTTCCGTAAATGACATCGCAAATATTTTATACCAAATGTGGACTTAAATAGTCTTCCTTTGTCCAAATAAATTTCAAGGAAGTTTAGTTTGCAGTAAATAATTCGCGATAATTCTGCTTATTTCCCTGTAAATAAAAACAACACATTTCCATTTATTGACAATTTTATAATTTGTGACACTTTCACCAATACGTGTTTCGATAATCGGTGGAAATCTTGTTAATATTGCCTTGAAATCAAGGGAAAAACATGCAACAATACAAATAGTTACAACCAGCGTAAGTAATTTTGTAAAATAACGTAGTCTGACCAAGATTTATAATTCCCGTGTATGTAAAAAGGTAAAATTTTACGTTAATTATTTCTAACCATATCAAATAAAGATGAAATTATATTAAGTATTGCAAGTTGCAATTATGTCAAAGATAATCAAATAAGACAAAAATATATGCTGAAATTACAAATCAGTTTGCCATACTGCAAATTTAAGAGAAATTATTTTTATTAGGGTCTCATAATTTAATGTTGCACAAATCTGGTAATAAAACAGCAATATAGGCCAGTTCAGCATTATCATCCTTATGAACGCGAATTGCACTATAATCAATGGAATTACAAAGTTATTCACACAAATAACATTAATAATATGTCAGTTGCTATAGGTGTATACTATGATCAGACTGCGCGTATGCAGACCGTATATGGGCAAGAATTCGCTATTCTGGAGAATGCATATTTTTCTTGTCAATTCCATTTAAACACTACATAAAAAGAGAAATGTTGAGATGGAACACTTTTACGACTTCAGTTATATGAATACACATATAGACTATCTAGCAGTACCAAAAAATAGGTTATTGAAGCTGACTGAACAAGCTGTACAGTTCTTCAATATGTATGTATCTCACACTTTTTAGGTGAAAAAGGGGGACATTTTTAACATGTCCTAGTATGTGCAAGTATTTAATATTGATCTTGCCCTTTTCATTGCGTCGAAAGAGATCGTACGTTTCTGTGAGCAGTCTAACTCTATTTCAGTACAAAAATAATTTGTCCATCGGAAGTATAACCATTGAAAAAAATATAACCAAAATTAGTGTGTGTATGTAATATTTTCTTGTCAAACCCTGTTACATACATTTAACCAGTCCAGTAGCTTAAAATATGGAACCTGATTAATTTCTTTACTGACATATTGAACCATCTGGCGGTGAGTTAAGATGCAAGTAAGATTTTTGTTTTATCTTAAAAGAAACAAAAATGGTAAAACTGTATTTAATATTTATAATATTTCTTGTCAACAAACTGTTACATACTCAGAAGTTGCTTCGTGTAAACATAGAAAACAACAACCAACAGCCAGGTTTATTTTACTAAATTTGTTAGAAATCAGCAAATTCTCACTTTTGTCACCAAAACATAGAGGATATGGCAAGTTAGAAAAAAATAATAGGCGGTATAGTTTTTCATGTTTTTCATGTTTTTCATGTTTTTCATGTCAAAATGTTACATACTGCTGCAAATCAGATCAAAGTGTTTTAACGGACTGGTCATGGCAATATAAGAAAAATCAATGCATTTAACATAAAGCTGCTCCTAATAGATTTGTTACAAACCAAACATCTTTTATAATCTTATTTACAACATAAGTAAATGAATTTCAATAATGTGTATGTAACATTGACAAAATTGTTACATACATCAATTGCCTCAAATGTTGAAATAGTCCGTTCATGATAATAATTGCTTTATAAAAAGTTTATAAAAATAAAATCCTGTCCCTTTAGGTTTATTATAAGTTGTAAATAGCTCATGTAGTGCTATGTGCTGTATAAATAAAGGAAGGTATATGATATGTATGTAACATTGACAAAAACATGTTACAGTACCTTAAAGATGTTGCAATGGAGTATTCAGGGTATTTTAAATGATCAAATTGTGGATTTAAGCACAATTTTGTGATAATGGGATGGTTGCAAACTATAAACTGCTTATGTAAACTTATTACTAACATAAATAAATAAGCCTGAAAAATGTGCATGTAACATTTACAAGAATCTATTATTGCAATCTATTTATTTATTACACAAAACATTTTCTGTGTAAACTGTTAACAATCACCTTATCTTTATACAGTTTATTGTCTTACAAGAAGAAATTCCAGTTGCCACATAGTAATAAGCATCCAGTCTCTAAAAAAGTATATATATATGTGCTTGGCATATTTGTCAATGTTACATATGCGACTTCGATCAAATGTCACAATATACTTCTCAAGGTAATGCATGATTTAAACTAATGCCTCAACAACAAATAAGGTCCAAATAGGTTTGTTACAACCCATAAATATATAGTATAATCTCATTTCTAACGGTTTAAAATGAGCATGGAATATGTGTATGTAACATTTTTTCATCAACCAATAATCAATGCATTTTCTGGTAAAAGTGATTGTTAGGGAAACACGTCTTTACACAACAAAGAAACTAAGATGCCATTTGAAAGAAACATAGGATCACCAAATACATATTACCTGTTTGTCAATGTTACATACCGGTACACGAGATTCAGCACATTTATATCTCTCCGTAGTCAAAGGCATGTATATTCTGCAAACAACTGCAATTGTCCAAACCCTAGTGGCTTGGACTATTCCACTTTGTAGTTTTTCTAACAAAGCACAAAATGAAAAAAAGTCTCTTAAATGTCCCCCTATTAGGCCAAATACTGAATTCTGGCCCATATGCGTGTATGCTGTTGTCTAATCGATTTTTAAAATGTGTACGTGTATGAGTCTGATCTGTTCATTAATCATTATGTAGCCTGCACTTTAGTTATACGGAGAAAACAACCACACAGTCGTAACAATTAGTTAAATCACTTAAATAATTACAGATGACCGATGTACTCATTATATATATTCTCAGGCTAGCAAACTTTTTTTAAGTTAATACCTCGGGCAATATACATGTAGCCTAATGCAAAACAGCGATTGAAACCAGTGTATACCCAGATCAAGCTGCGCATTTGCACATTCTGAACGGGGTCTACCCTAGTTGTACACATTTAGTTCAAGGAGGTTTAGTTTGCAGTAAATAATTCGTGATAATTCTGCTTAATTCGCTGTAAATAGAATCAACACATTTCTATTTATTGACAATTTTATAATTTGTGACACTTTTACCAATATTAGTTTCGATAATCAATATAAATCCTGTTAATATTGAAATCGAGAGAAAACATGCAACGATACAAATATTTACAACCAGTGTAAGTAATCTTGTAAACTAACGTAGTCTGACCAACACTTATAATTCCCGCGTACATGTAAAAAGGGAATTACATTAATTATTTCTAGCCAAATCAAATAAAGATGAAATTATATTAAGTATTTCAAGTTGCAATTATCGAGATAATCAAATGAGACAAAGTCTATGCTGAAATTACAAATCAGTAGAAAATGTTGGTTACTTTGTTCACAAATAATTTTACCGACAACACGGTCATGCCTCGGGTAACATATAAGCTTTTAGAGTGACCGTAAGCAGGTGCCCGTTTCAACGAATATCACGGAAATTGCCAAAGATTTCCGTGATACGCTAACTGGAAAATGAAAACAGATGGTGTCATTATTATTATCTAAAAAGGACCAAAATAATATTAACTTAGAAACATAATTTTTATATCAATAGATAGAAAAATGAATGAGCTAATTGAAAATACCTGTGCATTTTTTGTAACTATTCTTATAAAAAGAGATCTTGCAATTTTCCCAACAAAAATCGAGAAGAAAAATCACAATTTGCTATATAAATCATATAAAAACTACCGACTATGTTGAAAGCTAAAAAGGACCAAAATATTTTTATTTTAAAAACACGATCGAAACATCATCATAAAGTACAATAATTTAAGTTTAAAATGTGACTTGTGCATTTTCAATCGGTTGTGTAGCTTAAAAGTTACGTAAGAAAAGGTAATAGTCTCATATATAATTCTTTATCAAAATCGCCGCTACTGGTGTAGACTTTCTACAGGTAAGGTGGCCGCGAAAGTTGGATATGGCAAAGCGAAATTTCAAGACGCATTCTTTTTACACACCATGAGCAAACCCTGTATAAATTTACAAAAGCGGAACATGATTTTGCGATGCCAAAGCGCGAGATGATTCTCATGTTTTTAGGAGACGACTCTCGTGTTTTGTCAAATAATGTTTTTGTGAATAAAATATTTGTGTGTTTGTGAACATGAGAATCGTCTCGACCGATGATTCTCGTGTTTTTAGGAGACGATTATCATGTTTTGTCAAAATACGTTTTTAAGATTTTTTCTCCATAATAAACGATGACGAATGAGTTGGTCGAAACGGAGGTCAGTAATAACCAATAATAATGGGGCCGATACGATTTCTAATTACTTCTAGGGTAAATAAAAATATCGCTTCATTTACCGATCTATTAACTGTGGATACGTACGACCATACTTACGCTGTCTGCAAATTTCGATTGGGGAAACTCGATATATATTAGCATTGGCATTGTCAATAAGCTAGGTTGCTTTTCTCGTCGAAAAAAAAAAACCCATAAAAATATATCTAAATACGTGTAAATGCTTGGGTACAACTTTATTACTGTGCAAGTAAGCCAGCCTGGCATCCCGGTGGAATGCGGGGTCTTACCACGGGGAACACCGTGGCCGTTTTATGGCTATTCGAAGTTTGTCCAGCTTGCACCCTGTCCGCGGTGGTAATACAGGTAAAAACAAACGGCCACTGTGGGGAGGCATGCGGCCACCTTGTTTGTCAAGCTATGTGTACATCGCTAACCCTCGTAGTCGAGCTATGCTGTTCTCTTACAGCTCTTGTTATTTTATTATCTCACAATATATGTATACAGCTAACTTGTATAGCTAACTATGCAGAAAATATAAGGTAGCTACATCTAATTATGCTGTTGCTGCCTTAAATTCTACTTTTCCAAGTCCTGATAACATGCAGTGGTGGTATTGGGGGAGACATATGTTTTTGTCTGAAAAAACATCCTTTAGTTTCTATGTTAATGTTTAATATTCGCGATTTCCTGATTGCGAATATTAAACCATATAACCGGACATACCAGTACCCGGATTTCCATTTTTTTTTTTTTTTTAGCCCGTTTTTTTTGGAGAAAAAAATCCAGGCTATTGGATTGGCGAAAGCCGGGCGGGCGGGCGTGCGGCGAGCGGCATCCACAATCAGTGTTAAGTTTTCGTGTTTTTGAGTCCATTTCTTTGTTACTGTACCACCTAGGACCATCAAACTTTCACAACTTCATAATCAAGGGGTGCCCACCACATATCATTATCCAACATGTTACCTTTTTTAGCTCACCTGATCGAAGCTCATGTGAACTATTGTTACCGCAATGTGTCCGTCGTCGTCCGTCGTCGTCCGTGAACATTTTCAAACGTCTTCTCCTCAGTAACCATTGGGCCTATAGTCACCAAACTTCATGGCCATGGTCCTTAGGTAGGGGGATTACAAAATTGTTAAAATGACGTCATTACGTAATCCAAGGTGACCGCCGTCTAAAAATAGCACAAATTCTTCAAAAATCTTCTCATGAACCGCCAACCGGATTTCTACGAAACCTGGTAGGAATGATCGATGCACAATGCTCTTTCAAAGTTGTTAAAATGGTGACCCCGGGGTCAAAAATGGGCGTGGCCCGTGGGGTCAAATTGGGGTCAAATTTTATTTTTGGTCATGTCATATATAAAATTGAAGGTATCAACGAGGCGATCACTCTGGTGCATTTTTTTGTCGGAATCGGATGGTTATGTCATCCAAGATGGCCGCTGAAAGGTCAAAAGGTCGTTCTTTTATTAGATTATTAGAGATTTCAAAACTCTTCTTCACATGAACCGCTTGGTCCATGGTAGCAAAACTTAAAAGTTATCATCCATGGGTGAAGCCTTTTCAGATTTGTTAAAATGGAGGTCCAAGATGGCCGCCGTCTAAAAATAGCATAAATTCTTAAAAAATCTCATGAACCGCTGGCCAGATTTCGACTAAACTTGGTAGGAATGATCGATTTACAATGCTCTTTCAAAGTTGTGAAAAT
>CM055266.1:45456396-45501332 GCA_029237695.1 Conchocele bisecta
AGTTGATCGATCTGAAACTATGCACACGTCTCCTACATATATTGAAGATGTGCCCCTTGGTGTTTTTATGCCGAAAATATTTTTTTGGCAAAAATATCACCTTTTTAACTCGGCCATTTTTTCGAAATTTTACTATCCAGTTCTATATAAGTTCTACGATACACATCTCTACCTAAATTAATATACCTGCTTATCACAACAAGAGGGAGAAATAATTCTATAGATTTTCAAATTCTCATTAACGTTTCTTGCCTTAATTGGTGACAGCTTCACATTTCTGTATCTTCGCTGTCTGGCCCATCTTTGACGGGCGTATTTTGTGACTTACAGCACTCTTGTTTATGTCTGCATATGATATCAGATATCATACAATTTCAGTCATACAGAGCCATTCCAACTATATTAAATCCAATATGGCCACCGTGAAAATCAGTTAGAATTCAAAATAACTGCCTATAAAGGTTTTTTGGCTAGCATATTCATTAGGTCAAATTGCACAATCAGGAATAGCTCACTTAATAGTCACCTAGAGACTTCGTTTTGGTATCAAAACCCACGTTTTCAAGGCCAGAGAATCTATCTTGCAGCATTTCGCCAGCATAATCCCATTCAATGACAGTAAATCCAATATGGCCGCCGTATATGAGCAAATGCGTCTTAAATACATCATCTTTTGAGAACCGCCTTCCTTTATTATGTTTGTGAATATTATATCAGAAGCATGTAAAACGCCTATTGCAGTTTCAGTGCTATAGAACCACTATTGACTTAATTAAATCCAATATGGCCGTCAAAATAGTTATAATTTAATGTAAAATCCAGTCTATAGGCTAGCATATCTCTGTTAGGTCAAGTAAAATACTAGGACTAACACAGAGAACTATGCTATTATGTATATTATCGCAGAAACCAGAAAACATATGGCACAAGGTGAGAAATGCAGAACAACGTTATACGGTAACATGTAGGCGCAAAATAATTGATGTGTGGCGATATATGATTGCAAAGATAAAAAAATTGATTACACATTCAGGTACATCAGGTACCATGGTCATATGTATATATTTCACAGGTTGAGTCTTGTGCTGTGTGGCCAAACATATACTAACACTATTTATATCAGTCAGTATTAAATTACCAAACAACCCAATGTTTGAACATATACATTTATCTCTTACATAATTTCTACGTCTGTACATACTAGATACGTTGCTGATAATGTCCTGTAAGCTGTAAAATATTTAATTAAACTGACACTTACCTGCTGTCATTCCGCTACGCCATCTTGGCGACATGTATATACCCTGTCTGCACCGCATCATGGAAACTCTTCACTGTATCACAATACCGACAGTGATATATACACAACTTGATGACGTATTACAGTCAAAACGCCGTATTCGTTACAATATGTTTTCTTATTTTTCGTGAAAATCATTACGCGGTGTCACTAGTTAATCTTTTTTATATGGAATATCAAATAATGATTTCATGTGTAATTGAAGCATAGTTATATCTTATTGATTGGATAGCAAGATTTCTTTGGCTGCCAGCAGGGGCATTCGTGTGCCGACTTCCTGTACATACTCACTTGTTGAGGCTATATACCTCTAGTGGAATTCGCAATCACAGTGTGATCAATCTCTACACTGTTTGCCACCTTGTACATTTAACATGTTGAGGTCATATAAGTATCTATGGGGAAACTTTTATTTACTGTAGGAATGAATGGCATTTTTGTGGAATTTATCGGGGTATAAACTTGGAAATGTCGCGGGAATACTGGACGATGGCCGGAAGGCCTCGTCCAGTATTCCTGCGACTTTTCCAAGTTTATATCCCCGATAAATTCAACAAAAAGGCCATTCATTCCTTATAATTCCAGCATTTGAAATAAATTCATCAAGAAAATGTGTTTATTTTCCGTTTACTTAAGAATTATTTTAGCTGCGCCTCACGGTTACGGAAAGTAGTTTGGCGTGGGAGTTTACTGAGATATAAATTTTGGACAGAGACTCGCTACGGGCCATCAAATGTTAGGGAATTGTGTAAATATTTTTGTGCTGGAATTATAATCTGTTCAGGGTCTACACTGCTTGCCATATGGGGCATAACCGCTTGTTGAGGCTATACATGTAGAGGAAATATTGCATCATCACAGGCTGATCAGGGTCTACATTGTTTCAAATCACTTGTTGAGGCTATAATATATTTGTTTTATAGCCATACTGTACGATAATACATGTAATTTAATTGTTGCAATATATCCAGCACATAACTGGATTTGCAGATAGCAAAACCCGAGGTCTGATATTATTGGACTAAACTTGAGGTAAAATGAATGTTATAATTTAACCTTTTCACCCCTAAGTAACTGGAAATTGGAATGTATTTTTACCGGGAGACATACTGTCTCCACGCTATTGGTATCGTGATTCTGGCCGTTTGCACGTGTCTACTTTCGGAAGTGGATCTCTGTTCATCGGGGCACGTCTCAATAGGCTCAATTTGCGTTCGCAATTAACAACAGTCGGGTGACATTTAAAGTCAGCGAGTGAACTGAAAGCAAGTTATTAATAGCAACGGCAATGCTCAACATTATGTGTAAAATAGTTGGCATGCCCAACTTTACTTTTGAAGAGAACAAATTGCTGTTATTGAGACGCCCCCCGTATCGCTATTAGGATCGTGATTCTCTCTCTTTTCATCGGGGGACGTCTCAATAGGCTCAATTTGCGTTCGCAATTAACAACAGTCAGGTGACATTTTAAAGTCAGCGAGTGAACTGAAAGACAAGATTATTAATAGCAACGGCAATGCTCAACATTATGTGTAAAATAGTTGGCATGCCCAACTTTACTTTTGAAGAGAACAAATTGCTGTTATTGAGACGCCCCCCATATCGCTGTTGGGATCGTGATTCTCTGTTCATCGGGGGACGTCACAATCGGCTCAATTTGCGTTCGCAATTAACAACAGTCAGGTGACATTTAAAGTCAGCGAGTGAACTGAAAGCAAGTTATTAATAGCAACGGCAATGCTCAACATTATGTGTAAAATAGTTGGCATGCCCAACTTTACTTTTGAAGAGAACAAATTGCTGTTATTGAGACGCCCCCCGTATCGTGTACCACACAGTCGCAATGCGACGTCGAAGGCCATTTCTTTTTCATATTGTGGTTTATGGGCGATTTTCGAAAAATTCATGAAAACATTTTGCCGTTCATGCAGCATACACGTATGTAGGCCTACGCCCAGTCATAATTTTGAAAAGATTTCACATAATACGTCTGCAATATACCTCGTAAAACGGTTTATTAGTCGGACATAAAGCACCTTTGCTTCATCAACCTATTTGTGTTTACAGCAGGCTGTATTTTACAAACACCAGTAACTGATAAAGTTCTCCAAATTTGCAGATTGTACATCCAATAATCAACATCGAATATATTTCTAACAAGGAATTTCTGAGTATGCAAATTCACAAGTGGCTACTTGTCTCCCGCCAGTCAGTACTTTCAGTACTTTGATTACATGTTAATTTCCGGATCAATCCAATCGCCACAAAATGGTTTTCAGACTAATCCATTTATGAAAAGGGGATATTTTTGTTCTGAAAAATAAGAAAATTGTCTGCAAAAAGTGCAGATCCTGATGAGACGGCTCATCTGGATCTGCACTATTTGACAATATCACTATACAGGTGGTGATGAAAAGGTTAAATAAATGTTAGTTGTATTTATGTTAGTTGGCCAACTAACAGAGAATTAGCATTAGCAATCTACTCATATTATCGTGACGTATATAATTATGTGACTGGAGAAATGGGGCTTAGTCGATTTGTGGCCAGTGTAGCCCCTGATCAAATAGAACACTTGTGTAGCCTGACAGCAATCTATATGACATGCTGCCCAGTGATTTACCGTATTTCTGGTAGCATTTATTTTCTTGATGGAAATGTTTCCTCCTAGACATTAGCGAAATTTGTAAATTTTGACGTTATAAGCTGGTCTAAGAGAAAATTTCAAATGTAATATACAATACAATTTATTCCACTACCATTTTGAAATACCAGATTTATTTCCCTTGATATCTGTAAATCCGACAAAGAAACTTGTGCTCCGCACCCGCTCGTTTCTTTATAAGACTTCCAGATGTCTCGGGATATAAATCCGGTATTTAATAATGGTAGTTGAATAAACTCTATATTGCTTGTTAGACGCATGAGTGGTGTTTCATTAATGGAATGACGAACAGTCCAGATCCTGATCAGACTGTGCGGGTGCACATGCTGATCTCGATATACACTGGTCGCAAAACCCATAAACCCCATTTCTCCAGTCACAGCCACATATAACATTGTTTGCAACCCTGTACAAATGCAATGGTAGGACTGAATATATTATGAATCATTAACCCTTAGACAACTATCTTATTTTTTTGTCGTCTGCTGTTTATTTTCATCAAAAAGATGCTTTGACAGTACTTTAGAATAATTTACAACATGTTTTGACAGCACTTCAGAATCATTTCCATTGGAAATGATTCTGATGTGCTGTCAAATCATGTTTTTTTGAGAAATAAAGCAAGATATAAAAGGATTAAAAGAAACAGCAGACGACAATTCTTGTGAGTAGAGGTCTAAGGGTTAATCCAATACACATCTATTATACAGTGAATTGCAGCAGTTGTTACATGCAAGTAATAATTGGTTAGTTGTGTCATGTTTCTTTGAAAAATGTGTATTATGACAACACTGAGAACATGCATAATTCAGATATGTAATGGCAATTATTATTTATTATGAAGGTCAATTACCGCACAAGTTGACTATAATTGTTATAGGCCCTGGGCGTACCGGTGTCACAGGAAATTCTCCCCCCTGGAAAATCTTCCCCCACCCCCCCCCCCCCGGGGGGGGGAAGATTTCCAGCGTCGAGCCTGGAAAAAATATCCCCCCCCTGGGAAGAATTTCCTAGAATATTTCCAGGCTCGACCATTCTCCCTCCCCCACCCAAAAGTTTGTGTTTGAATGCTACAAACCAGAATTATTTCCCACCAAACATGTGCGCATAGGCACAATGTATGTCATTTAGTAGTATAAGAAAGGGGAAGATAAAAAATCCCCTCCCTCACACCCCACCCCAATCTACCATATGCATAGTGTAAGTCCCTTGATAGACAATAATATCACAAGATTGGGGGAAGATTTCTGATCAAGTAAAAATGTTTGTGTAGAACAGTTAGCATGTTACACATATTGGCGGGTGGAGAGGGTTGGGGAGGGATATTTCCTAGGAAAATCCCACCCCCCCCCCCTCCATCAATACATGCCACATGCTATCTCTTCACTACTTACATTTCATTTTATCAGAAATACTCCCCCAATCACCTGCTATTCTTCTCTTTCTCTACAGAGGGACACATTCACATCCACTTTGCATATGGTAGATGGTGGGGGGATATTTCCCCCACCAATTCATGCCACATGCTGCCTGTTCTACACCAACATACATTATTTTTTTTCTTCAGAAATACTCCCCCAATCATGCGCTATTCTTGTCTACAAAGAGACATCCACATCCACTATGCATATGATGGGGCGGGGGGGGGGTATGGTAGATGGTGGCGGGGGGGGGGGGGAATATTTCCTAGGAAAATCTACCCCCCCCCTCCCTAAATACATGCCAAATGCTATCTGTGTTACACCAACATACATTTCATTTCATCAGAAATACTCCCCCAATCGTGGGCTATTCTTTTCTACAAAGAGGCATTCACATCCGCTATGCATATGGTAGATGGTTGGGGGGATATTTCCTAGGAAAATCTCCAAAGTTAGATATGTAATGGCAATTATTATCTATTATGAAGGTCAATTACCGCACAAGTTGACTATAATTGTTATAGGCCCTGTGCGTACCGGTGTCACAGGAAATTCTCCCCCCTGGAAATCTTCCCCCGCGCGGGGTAAGATTTCCAGGGTCGAGCCTGGAAATATTCACCCCCTGGGAAGAATTTCCTAGAATATTTCCAGGCTCGACCATTCTCCACCCCCCCCCCCCCCCCCACCCAAATGTTTGTGTTTGAATGCTACAAAGCAGAATTATTTCCCATCAAACATGTGCGCATAGGCACAATGTATGTCATTTGGTAGTATAAGAAAGGGGAACATAAAAAATCCCCTCCCTCACACCCCGCCCCAATCTACCATATGCATAGTGTAAGTCCCTTGATAGACAAGAATATCACAAGATTGGGGGAAGATTTCTGATCAAGTAAAAATGTTTGTGTAGAACAGTTAGCATGTTACACATATTGGCGGGGGGAGAGGGTTGGGGAGGGATATTTCCTAGGAAAATGCCCCCCCCCCCCCCACCAATACATGCCACATGCTATCTCTTCACTACTTACATTTCATTTTATCAGAAATACTCCCCAAATCACCTGCTATTCTTCTCTTTCTCTACAGAGAGACATTCACATCCACTTTGCATATGGTAAATGGTGTGGGGGGGGGGAAATATTTCCAAATAGGAACCCCCCCCCCCCCCCACCACCAATTCATGCCACATGCTGCCTGTTCTACACCAACATACATTATTTTGTTTCTTCAGAAATACTCCCCCAATCATGCGCTATTCTTGTCTACAAAGAGACATCATCCACATCCACTATGCATATGGTAGATGGTGGTGGGGGGGGGGGGGTATTTCCTAGGAAAATCTCCCCCCCCCCCTCCCTAAATACATGCCAAATGCTATCTGTGTTACACCAACATACATTTAATGTCATCAGATATACTCCCCCAATCGTGGGCTATTCTTTTCTACAAAGAGACATTCACATCCGCTATGCATATGGTAGATGGTTGGGGTGGATATTTCCTAGGAAAATCTCTAAGTTAGAAATGTAATGGCAATTATTATCTATTATGAAGGTCAATTACCGCAGCACAAGTTGACTATAATTGTTATAGGCCCTGTGCGTACCGGTGTCACAGGAAATTCTCCCCCCTGGAAATCTTCCCCCGCGCGGGGGAAGATTTCCAGGGTCGAGCCTGGAAATATTCCCCCCCTGGGAAGAATTTCCTAGAATATTTCCAGGCTCGTCCATTCTCCCCCCCCCCCACCCAAATGTTTGTGTTTGAATGCTACAAAGCAGTATTATTTCCCACCAAACATGTGCGCATAGGCACAATGTATGTCATTTGGTAGTATAAGAAAGGGGAACATAAAAAATCCCCTCCCTCACACTCCACCCCAATCTACCATTTGCATTGTGTAAGTCCCTTGATAGACAAGAATATCACAAGATTGGGGGAAGATTTCTGATCATGTAAAACTGTTTGTTTGTGTAGAACAGTTAGCAAACTTAGCATGTGACACATATTGGCGGGGGGTGAGAGGGTTGGGGAGGGATATTTCCTAGGAAATTCCCCCCCCCCCCCCACCAATACATGCCACATGTTATCTCTTCACTACTTTCATTTAATTTTATCAGAAATACTCCCCCAATCACCTGCTATTCTTCTCCTTCTCTACAAAGAGACATTCACATCCACTTTGCATGTGGTAGATGGTGGGGGGGGGGGGGATGTTTCCTAGGAAATCCCCCCCACACCAATTCATGCCACATGCTGCCTGTTCTACACCAACATACATTATTTTGTTTCTTCAGAAATACTCCCCCAATCATGCGCTATTCTTGTCTACAAAGAGACATCCACATCCACTATGCATATGGTAGATGCCCCCCCCCCCTCCCTAAATACATGCCAAATGCTATCTGTTTTACACCAAAATACTTTATACTCCCCCCAATCGTGGGCTATTCTTCTCTACAAAGAGACATTCACATCCGCTATGCATATGGTAGATGGTTGGGGGGGGGGATATTTCCCAGGAAAATACTCCCCCAATCATGGGCTATTCTTGTCTACAAAGAGACATTCACATCCGCTATGCATATGGTAGATGGTTGGGGGATATTTCCTAGGAAAATCTCCCCCCCCCCCTCCCTCAAAATAAATGCCAAATGCTATCCGCTATGCATATGGTAGATGGTCGGGGGGATATTTCCTAGGAAAATCCCCCCCCCCCCCTCCCTCAATACATGCCAAATGCTATCTGTTTTCTACACCAACATATACATTTCATTTCATCAGAAATACTCCCGCAATCACCTGCTATTCTTCTCTACAAAGAGACAATCACATCCACTTTGCATATGGTAGATGGTGGGGGGGGGATATTTCCTAAGAAAATCCCCCCCCCCCCCTCCCTCAATACATGCCAAAATACTATCTGTTCTACACCAACATACATTTCATTTCATCAGAAATACTCCCGCAATCACCTGCTATTCATCTCTACAAAGAGACAATCACATCCACTTTGCAAATGGTAGAGGGGGGGGGGGATATTTCCTAGGAAAATCCCCCCCCCCCAACCAATACATGCCACATGGTATCTCTTCACCAACTTTCATTTAATTTCATCTGAAATTCTCCCCCAATCACCTGCTATTCTTCTCCTCTACAAAGAGACATTCACATCCACATGCTGTCTGTACTACACCAACATACATTATTTTGTTTCTTCAGAAATACTCCCCCAATCGTGGGCTATTCTTGTCTACAAAGAGACGTCCACATCCACTATGCATATGGTAGGGGGGGAGGGGATATTTCCTAGGAAAATCTCCCCCGCCACCAATACATGCCACATGCTATCTGTTTTACACCAACATGCATTATTTCATTTCATCAGAAATACTCCCCCAATCGTGGGCTGTTCTTGTCTACAAAGAGACGTCCATATCGACATGCATATGGTATGTGGCTGGAGGGGGGTGGGGGATATTTCTAGGAAAATTTCTCTCAACCCCCCCCCCCCACCAATACATACAACATGCTTGCTGTTCTACACAGATATACTGTTTTTATTTTCTAGACCCACCCCCACCATGTGCTATACATTTATACCAATCATATGCAGCTATGGTAGAGATTTAACCTAGAGAACTCTACCAGCCAACATACATAATAGTTATGGTACGGTAATGGGGAATTATTGCATATACCGGTAAATAGAATCTCTACCGCCCCTCCACCACTATATTGTCTATGTATAGATATTATACTAAATTGGATAGCTCTTTTATAGCAAATGCTGCCTCGCCTATTCACATACTTCTCCACAAGCAGAAATACATTATGACTATGTTAGTTGGGTATACATGTAGGGATATTACGTCCTCTGTTACCAACAGACTGGTTCTAGCATGTGCATTTTGTATGCTCCTGAGCACGATATCAACAATGTATATGAAAATACATTAAAAGTTTTGTGGACAGTGTCAGTGAAGGGGGAGGGGGTTGAGGAGAGAATTTGTTTTACCATCTCTGCGCACCAAAGATTTTTATTTCCAATGTGACTAAACATGTATACTCTATATATTCCCGTATCATAGACCTCCAGAAGTAGTAGCTTAAGCTTAGTAATTTGCAAAAACAAGATGGCCGCCAATGAAAAAGTACTTTACTACATGTAGGGGTATATCGTGTTGTAGAAGCAGATTTACGGTAAAAGCACAAATACCAATAAACTTCAGGCATTTAATACTTCATAGACGACTAAATGTTTATCAATCCATTTTATTAGGAATATGATGTACAGAAACCAACATGGCCGCCATTTTATACAAATTCAATTAATTATACCCCCGAAACGAGTTGTGGGGGGTACTGGAGTCAGGTTGTCCGTCCGTCCGTCCGTCCGTCCGTCCGTGCGTCCGGGTAAACTTAACATCAGTGAAATATTGTTATAACTTCTATTTCCTTCATCTAAAATGCTTTATATTTCACACATGCATTCCTGTAAGGCTCTACTACCATGCTGTGCCAAATCCACGACCGTCCAACCCCCGCAGATCCCAAGGTCAAGGTCAAATACTTAGTCCGTAAAATTAACATCAGAGAAATATTGTTATAACTTCTATTTCCTTCATCTAAAATGCTTAATATTTCACACATGCATTCCGGTAAGGCTCTACTACCATGCTGCGCCAAATCCACCACCGTCCAACCCCCGCAGATCCCAAGGTCAAGGTCAAATACTTAGTCTCTTTACAAAACTTTACATCAAAGAAATATTGTTATAACTTCTATTTCCTTCATCTAAAATGCTTAATATTTCACACATGCATTCCTGTAAGGCTCTACTACCATGCTGTGCCAAATCCACGACCATCCAACCCCCGCTGATACCAAGGTCAAGGTCAAATACTTAGTCTCTTTACAAAACTTAACATCAGAGAAATATTCTTATAACTTCTATTTCCTTCATCTAAAATGCTTAATATTTCACACATGCATTCCTGTAAGGCTCTACTACCATGCTGTGCCAAATCCATGACCGTCCAACCCCCGCTGATCCCAATGTCAAGGTCAAATACTCTTTACAAAACTTAACATCAGAAATAAGTTATAACTTCTATTTCCTTCATTGAAAATTCTTATTATTTCACTTGTGCATTCCTCTAAGGTTGTACTATCATGCTATGACAAATCTACGACTGTCCAACCCCCACTGATCCCAAGGTCAAGGTCACATACTTAGTCTCTTTACAAAACTTAACATCAGAGAAATATGTTATAACTTCTATTTCTTTCATTGAAAATACTTAATATTTCATATGTTGTGACAAATCCCCGCTGATCTCGAGGTCAACGTCACATACATACCGTATAACCTCGACTTAACGCCCCCTTCCTAATAAACCCTCCCCCTCCCCCCACAAATAAAACAAAAAATATTTTTATTTTATCAATGACCGCCAATTTCAAACACAAATACCGTAATAACCCATGTGTTTTTCGGACGGGTAAAAATAATTATTATTTTTACTGTCCGAATATATAGGTTCCCAAAAATAATTATCGAAATTGCTGTCCGAATATTTAGGGTCGCCAACCTCCAACCACCGGAATGCAATGTTCTCCGATGCTTTCTGTAAACGCCACGGGGCAATTAAATGCTCTGATGATTTCTGTGAACGGAGGCAATTAAATAATCAATATAATACAAATGTGTTACCTTATTATTGGAAAAATAATCCCTGTATTAATTGCAATACTTAAATCCAATTCACCAGATAATCCAAGTAGCATGTGGAAAAATCGATCACTCCATGCTAACACCGTATTGCCAGTAGTCGTGTCCGCTTGGTGAGACATCGTGTTTTTTTTAACTGCGACACAGATTTCGGACGAGCGGGTAGACAGACGCACGCGGGTCATTGTTATCACGATGACTAACGACTGACTGGCCTGTCCATCCGTACGTTTTTAAATAAATGCTTACAACTTATACAAGATCACCTTTTTTTGCCACACGCAAGAATCGAACTGTCAAACCAATAGGCAATACTCCATTCACCGATTTACATTATTATATATGCGTAAACGCGGGTATTATACCAGTATTACCACCCGTATTGCATCGGTTTTTTTTCGATAATAATTTTACGCTCTGAAATGTATGTCAACTTTCAACGTCATTTACGGAAGATACTATGACAGATTTTGAAAATGTCTGCTCCAAAATTTATGTCAGTTTTCAACGTAATACAGAAGTCGATGGTATTTTAATATCTGCCACGAATTCGAATTCCAAATCCGAGAACTCGATTACACCCGACACATACATATTACACACGAAATTCGTGTGTTGCTTTGTGTAAAAAAAAAATCGATAACGCTCTGTCGTGTCAAATGCCAGGTGTTCACCTGATGACATCATTCAGCGCGAGGCTGTAAACTGTGTGACCTTTAGGCTATGTTTATTGAAATTGACTGATTGGTCAATACGTCGTTTGATCTGTGCCGCAAACGTCGGGGAAAATCAAGGGGCAAAATGCTGAGGAGACGCTATTATGTTTGCGGAAAATCCTAAATATTTTCCTTCTATGCGCTCAGAAGTATACGTCGCCGACCACCATTTGAACTGTCTAGTCGAGACGGTTCAAATGAGTGGTCACAACATGTACTTTCATTGAGAAATAAAAAAAATATATATTTCATACCCGTAAAGGTGTATTATGTCAATTTCTGAAAGGACTTGGTTAAATATACACTCTCGATTATCATGATTATACGACTTCTTGTCGGCCTTCAGTTTCAGACATGAAAGGAATGCCGCATCTTTACAATTTCTCTGATGTCGTTTCTGGCCGACACCAAACGAAATTTGGACCTTTCATGATTATGTGATTGATATTTTTAACTTTAAAGTTAAAAAACATTTGCACCATTTACATAATCGCTAATGCGGACTCGACAACACCTTTCATTGGTTGTTGGACCTCTACCACCCTGTGACAAATAAACGCCCCCGCCCCCTTTTGTAAAATGTAACTCCTCCGGGGGCGTTAATTCGAGGTTATACGGTAGTCTCTTTACAAAACTTAACATCAGAGAAATCGGTTATAACTTCTATTTCCTTGCTCGGATCTGCTTCATATTTCACACACTCATTGCTCCAATGGACCTCTACCACCCTGTGACAAATTCACGTTCATGCCGCTCGCGCTAATCCCAGAGTCAAGGTCACAAGCCCACACACTTGGAAATTTGTACGTATTTTAGGGGTACCTGGGCCCACGCGGGGGGTATTCCGTAAGCCTCGCTTACTGACCAATCTAGTTATTTAAAGAAACAGATGCGTACGAGCAATTATGTGTAGACACCACACACTTATATAAAACTAACATAGTACCAAGGTGTTTCGCATATTGGTATTAATAATAATACGCAACAAAAACATAACATTTGTGGTATAGAGTTGTAATATTTCATATACAATATGGCCGACCTTTTGAAATGCATATCCAGTTTCTGGGATATTTATATGCAACGTCTTTGTATCAGCAGATACAGAATGGTTAATGCAAATTCAATTCTGATATGTGATGACATACAATGCTTATAAACCAATTTCACGATGAAAAAGAAAAGTGGGTAAATCCAAAATGGCCACCATTTTATACGAATTTAGTAAACTATACTTATAACTTTGTCAATGTCGGTACCACATACCCGTTCAAAACTTCAAAGATCACACGTATTTTATACACATTCGTTGATCTACAGCTTACTAAAAGCTTGAAAAGGAACATAACATATTAATTTGCATATTTAAGATATCCATCACTGTAAAATTGGAACAGCAATTTCTGGAATTCAGTTCACGTATTACACAAAACATATCAAGGAAGAGCAAACCGATCAGCTTCGACGATTAAACCATTGGCATGCCTCAATACTCGTTTGAGGCAAATATGATTTGGCCGCTATTTCATACAATACGTGTAGCAATGAAACTAAATCCCCATGTACATTATATCGGTCGCAGCTGAATAATTGTGTATTATATATCTGTTTTAGTATGACTAGAATATGTAATACATACCCGTTTTTAGCTCGCCTGCATGAAGTGCAGAAGAGCTTATGGCATACCCCCGGCAGCGGCGGCGTCTCGTCGGCGTCCACAAACTTAACGTTGGGGTAACTGTCTTATAACTTCTGTTTCCTTTCATGGAACATCTTGTTATTTCATACATGAATTCCTCAGATGACCCTCTATCATGCTGTAGCAAATCCATGACCCACCACCCAATCCTTACTCCAAGGTCCAGGTCACAAACTTAGCACATTCATAAACTTAACTTTGGGGTAAATGTCTTATAACATCTGTTTCCTTTCATGGAACGCCTTGATATTTCATACATGCATTCCTCAGATGACCCTCTATCATGCTGTAGCAAATCCACAACCCACCACCCAACCCTTACCCAAAGGTCAAGGTCACAAACTTAGCATGTTCATAAACTTAACATTGCTGTAAATGTTGTGTAACTTCTGTTATTTACAGGGAACGCTTTGATATTTCATACATGCATTCATCTGATGATCCTCTATTGTGCTACAGCAAATCCATGCCCCCCCCCACCACCCCCACCCCTTTCCCCAAGATCAACATCATAAACTTAACGTTGGAGTAAATGTCTTTTTATAACTTCTGTTTCTTTACAGGGAACGCCTTGATATTTCATACATGCATTCTTCTGATGATACTCTATCATGCTATAGCAAGTCCATGACCCACCCCACCCCTTTTCCCAAGGTCACGGTCACAAACTTAGCACATTCATAAACTTAACGTTGGGGTAAATGTCTTATAACATCTGTTTCCTTTCATGGAACGCCTTGATATTTCATACATGCATTCCTCAGATGACCCTCTATCATGATGTAGCAAATCCACAACCCACCACCCAACCCTTACCCAAAGGTCAAGGTCACAAATTTAGCATGTTCATAAACTTAACGTTTGGGTAAATGTTGTGTAACTTCTGTTCTTTACTGGGAATGCTTTGATATTTCATACATGCATTCATCTGATGATCCTCTATTGTGCTACAGCAAATCCATGACCCACAACCCCACCCCTTTCCCCAAGATCAACATCATAAACTTAATGTTGGAGTAAATATCTTGTTATAACTTCTGTTTCTTTATAGGGAACGCCTTGATATTTCATACATGCATTCATCTGATGATACTTTATTGTGCTATAGCAAATCCATGACCCACCCCCACCCTTTTTCCCAAGGTCATGGTCACAAACTTAGCACATTCATAAACTTAACGTTGGAGTAAATGTCTTATAACATCTGTTTCCTTTCATGGAACGCCTTGATATTTCATACACACATTCATCTGATGATACTCTATCGTGCTATAGCAAATCCACGACCCACCGCGCACCCCTTACCCCAGGGTCAAGGTCACAAACATAGCACATTCATAAACTTAACGTTGGGGTAAATGTCTGATAACATCTGTTTCCTTTCATGGAACACCTTGATATTTCATACATGCATTCCTCAGATGACCCTCTATCATGATGTAGCAAATCCACAACCCACCACCCAACCCTTACCCCAAGGTAAAGGTCACAAACTTAGCATGTTCATAAACTTTACGTTGGGGTAAATGTTGTGTAACTTCTGTTTCTTTACACTTTGAAAGCTTTTATATTTCATACATGCATTAATATGATTATCCTCTATTGTGCTACAGCAAATCCATGACCCGCCCCTCACCCCTTTCCCCAAGATTAACATCATAAACTTAATATTGGGAGTAAATGTCTTTTTAAAACTTCTGTTTCTTTACAATGAACGCCTTGATATTTCATACATGCATTCATCTGATGATCCTCTATTGTGCTACAGCAAATCCATGACCCCTCCCCCCCCCCCCCCCACCATTTTCCCCAAGGTCAAGGTCACAAACTTAGCACATTCATACATGCATTCCTCATGTGAATAACTATCATTCTGTAGAAAATCACCAACTTACTGCATTCATAAACTTAACGTTGGGTTAAATTTTGTTTTACTTCTGTTTTCAAGGAGCGCATAGATAGTTCATACATGCATTCATCTTAATATTCTATATCATGCTATAGCAAATCTACGCCCCACCTTCCACCACTGACCTCAATGTCAAGGTCCACCGCACACCCCTTAACCCAAGGTCAAGTTATATAATATTCATGTTTTTTATATAACTGTGCCAAGTTTGAGTGAAGGTTGCCAACAGGCGAGCTTCGTTGTCTTCTGACAACTCTTGTTACATCTACAATACATTGTACTTTGTGCTTATCATGCGATTGAGGGACTGTACATGCATTTGTTTGATTAAACGTGTAATATCCGCCAACGCTCATTAGTAATAATATATCTGTCTTAAGATTGGAACGTATTTAATTGTATCATGTGTTATTCCGTTTTGTATTTTGTCTCGTGCATTACCATGCACGGCATACTGTGCAAGAAGAAACGTCTATATGAGTAACAAAATGAACACAATTCATATGACAAAATCAAATTTAAGCGAAATTATTTAATATAGCCAATTAATATAATATGCATGCAGAAATCAAAAAAAAAATCAAAAAAATCGCCAAGTTGTTGTTGTTGATTCCCCCCCCCCCCCAACCCCCACTGTTTTTTGTTTTTTTATTCGTACCTTGGACGTTTTTGTCTGTATTTTCCCTATCATAGTTTGCTGTGTCCGTAATTTGCCGACTCTATGTCCGTGATTCCCCGGTCCGTATTTCACCGTTTTCTAGTATTTTCAATTACACTGTGAACTCGGTAGTACACGATTCACTATAACACATGCTCGGTTAGTACACGGTTGTGCGTTGCCTCCCGGTTTGTTTGCCTATTTGTATATCAAAATCGTGTTAAATGTGTAACAGACTATTGTCAGAAATCGTGTTATATTTGCGATCATGTTGCTGCCGAAAGTGGTATTATATTGTTAATTATTGATTGCGGTATGTATTATCTCTTTTCAACACCATTTACGGAAACTATTTTCGAAATCAATATCGGCGAAATATGGCGACAGATCTGCGTATAATCCAGAGTGTTTTTTAGCTCACCTGAGCGAAGCTCATGTGAGCTATTGTTACCGCAATGTGTCCGTCGTCGTCCGTCGTCGTCGTCGTCGTCCGTGAACATTTTCAAACGTCTTCTCCTTGGTAACCATTGGGCCTATGGTCACCAAACTTCATGGTCATGGTCCTTAGGTAGGGGGATTACAAAATTGTTAAAATGACGTCATTACGTAATCCAAGATGGCCGCCGTCTAAAAATAGCACAAATTCTTCAAAAATCTTCTTCTCAGGAACCGCCAACCGGATTTCGACAAAACTTGGTAGGAATGATCAATGTACATTGCTCTTTCAAAGTTGTTAAAATGGTGACCCTGGGGTTAAAAATGGGCGTGGCCCGTGGGGTCAAATTGGGGTCAAATTTTATTTTTGACTGAATATGGTCATTTCATATATCAAATTGAAGGTATCAATGAGGCGATCACTCTGGTGCATGTTTTGTCGAAATCGGATTGTTATGTCATCCAAGATGGCCGCCGAAAGGTCAAAAGGTCGTTCTTTTATTAGAGATTTCAAAATTCTTCTTCACATTAACCGCTTGGCCCATGGTAGCCAAACTTAAAAGTTATGGTCCATGGGTGAAGCCTTTTCAGATTTGTTAAAATGGAGGTCATCGCTAATCCAAGATGGCCGCCGTCTAAAAATAGCATAAATTCTTAAAAAATCTTCTTCTCATGAACCGCTTGCCGGATTTCGACGAAACTTGGTAGGAATGTTCGATGTACATTGCTCTTTCAAAGTTGTTAAAATGGTGACCCCGGGGTCAAAAATGGGCGTGGCCCGTGGGGTCAAATTGGGGTCAAATTTTATTTTTGACCGAATACGGTCATGTCATATATCAAATTGAAGGTATCAATGAGGCGATCACTCTGGTGCATTTTCTATCGAAATCGGATTGTTATGTCATCCAAGATGGCCGCCGAAAGGTCAAAAGGTCTTTCTTTCATTAGAGATTTCAAAATTCTTCTTCACATGAACCGCTTGGCCCATGGTAGCCAAACTTAAATGTTATGGTCCATGGGTGAAGCCTTTTCAGATTTGTTAAAATAGAGGTCATCGCTTAATCCAAGATGGCCGCCGTCTAAAAATAGCATAACTTCTTAAAAAATCTTCTTCTCATGAACTGCTTGCCGGATTTCGACGAAACTTGGTAGGAATGATCGATGTACATTGCTCTTTCAAAATTGTTAAAATGGTGACCCCGGGGACAAAAATGGGCGTGGCCCGTGGGGTCAAATTTTATTTTTGACTGAATATGGTCATGTCATATATCAAATTGAAGGTATCAATGAGGCGATCACTCTGGTGCATTTTCTGTCGAAATCGGATTGTTATGTCATCCAAGATGGCCGCCGAAAGGTCAAAATGTCGTTCGTTTATTAGAGATTTCAAAATTCTTCTTCACATGAACCGCTTTGCCCATGGTAGCCAAACTTAAAAGTTATGGTCCATGGGTGAAGCCTTTTCAGATTTGTTAAAATAGAGGTCGTCGCTAATCCAAGATGGCCGCCATCTAAAAATAACATAAATTCTTAAAAAATCTTCTTCTCATGAACCGCTTGCCGGATTTCGACAAAACTTGGTAGGAATGATTGATGTACATTGCTCTTTCAAATTTGTTAAAATGGTGACCCCGTGGTCAAAAATGGGCGTGGCCCGTGGGGTCAAATTGGGGTCAAATTTTATTTTTGACCGAATATGGTCATGTCATATATCAAATTGAAGATATCAATGAGGCGATCACTCTGGTGCATTTTCTGTCGAAATCGGATTGTTATGTCATCCAAGATAGCCGCCGAAAGGTCAAAAGGTCATTCTTTTATTAGAGATTTCAAAATTCTTCTTCACATGAACCGCTTGGCCCATGGTAGCCAAACTTAAAAGTTATGGTCCATGTGTGAAGCCTTTTCAGATTTGTCAAAATGGAGGTCATCGCTAATCCAAGATGGCCGCCGTCTAAAAATAGCATAAATTCTTAAAAAATCTTCTCATGAACCGCTAGCCGGATTTCGACGAAACTTGGGGTAGAATGATCGATGTACAATGCTCTTTCCAAAGTTGTTAAAATGGTGACCCCCGGGGTCAAAAATGGGCGTGGCCCGTGGGGTAAAATTTTATTTTTTGACCGAATATGGTCATGTTATATATCAAATCGAAGGTATCAATGAGGCGATCACTCTGGTACATTTTTTGTCCAAATCGGATTGTTATGTCATCCAAGATGGCTGCCGAAATGTCAAAAGGTTCTTTTATTAGAGATTTCAAAATTCTTCTTCACATGAACCGCTTGGCCCATGGTAGCCAAACTTAAAAGTTATGGTGGTCCATGGGTGAAGCATTTTCAGATTTGTTAAAATGGAGGTCATCGCTAATCCAAGATGGCCGCCGTCTAAAAATAGCATAAATTCTTAAAAAATCTTGTTCTCATGAACCGCTAGCCGGATTTCGACGAAACTTGGTAGGAATGATCGATGTACATTGCTCTTTGAAAGTTGTTAAAATGGTGACCCCGCGGTCAAAAATGGGCGTGGCCCGTGGGGTCAAATTGGGGTCAAATTTTAGTTTTGACTGAATATGGTCATGTCATATATCAAATTGAAGGTATCAATGAGGCGATCACTCTGGTGCAATATTTGTCGGAATCGGATGATTATGTCATCCATGATGGCCACCAAAATGTCCATTTATTCAAGATTTTTAACGTCTTTTTCTCAGGAACCACATGGCCGATGCTGGGTGAAGCATTTTCAGATTTTGTAAAATGAGAGTCATCGCTTAATCCAAGATGACCGCCATCTAAAAATAGCACAATTTTTTAAAACACATGAACTCAATGTCACATTCTCCTCTGGTGTTCATGGAGTCAGGTGAGCGAATTAGGGCCATCGTGGCCCTCTTGTTTAACCCGTTCCTTTCGGAATACACATTTACGGATATGAACTTTATTAAGTATTTTATTTTTGTTATTTCTCACTGAAAGTATATGTTGTGACCACTCATTTGAACCTTCTCGACGAAACGGTTTAAATGGTGGTCGTGGCATATACTTCTGAGTGCATAGAAGAAAAATATTTAGGATTTTCCGCAAACATAAGCGTATCCTCAGCATGAAATGGGTTACTGATTGCCCCCATGATGCGAGGATGAAAGTCGCACGTTCGCTACGTCTGCGGCACATCAAAAGGCGTGTTGACCAATCAGTGCAATTTCAAAACATAGCCTAAAGGTCACACAGTTTACAGCCTCGTGCTAAATGATGAACACCTGTTAGTTGACACGGCTGGGTGTTATCGATTTGTTTCCACAAAGCAACACCCAACTTTCGCCTATGTAATATTTCAAAATCAGTCGTATCTTCCGTAAATGACGCTGAAAGCAGCCTATAGCTATGGCGAATTTGCATTGTCCGCTGACGTAATTATAATGTTTTTAATTAGAGATTGGCGAACATTGTAAACCATGTGCAGACTACGCGAATCCACTGCCTGGTCTGGCTGCTAATGCAATAAGCCGGGATTTGTCATAGATAGAGACACAATTCGCATAAACACGTTTGCCGTGTCATAAATAGTCTGGTTCTCGGTAGTATTGTTTCACTGGGACGCATCAGACAGGGTACCAGCTTAGTGACGAATACGAAACTGACGTCAGCATCCGCGTGCATTGATATTTGATATGGCTTTGTGTTGTAAATCTTGACACGCGGTGTGTTTGATGTCGGCCAGCTGACTTAGGCTTGCCACTTTCATCAGCATCGTGTAAACACACAGTTTCAAAACTAATGATAGAGTTTTATAACTTTCGTGGAATTGCATTATGCATATTGGGATTTGGCGTCATGCATGGCGTCATGCAATATTGTTCACGGCAAAATGACACCAACTGATATGGGCCCGGTAAATGTTTTCAAAAGATAATTAAAATGATAGAGGCCAGATTGTGATTCGGCAGAGAAAATGTCGACCGGATCTGATCTTGGTATACACTGTTTGCCTTCGGTATAGAAAATGTGTACCGAATGTGACACAGGGCCGGAACGAGTAAGGTGCGAGTAAGGCACGAACTGTTTAGAATACGAATCCATATTTCCAATACCGGATGTTACCAAAAAGACTAACAACAACCACAAATATAGGAACGCATTTTTTTTTTTAAAAATTTGGTCGTTTATGTCAATATTTCGAGTGGAAAAAAATACTCATGTATCTAAATGTATTTATAAGATGCAGGGGCTTTCTGGGATACAAATCTGAGTAAAAAAAAATACGACTTATAATCGGCAGAATACGGTATACGCGAAATTACGCCAAATTAGACTATGCGAACGTTAGCAATGTCGACGTTACACTACTGGTGTACACTGTTCTGTTATTAACACTTTGTGTAAGTAAACATGTATTAAATATAGATGACAGTCCATGCAACCAACATTTTGATATGAATATCATGAGTATATGAGTCTGACATACCTGTTTGAACATGTAGTGAACATTATATATCACTTCATTCATTTAATAGTTTGTCCTTACTCATAATTGCTTACATTATGTTGTTTACTGACCTTAGGAAAACATGACGGCAAAGCAAGCAAGAGGGTTATCATCTGTCATCAGTAGCATTACAAAGAATGTCAAGATACCCACGACTATCGCCGAACACGACTATCAAAACAACGTATATTAAGCGGTTCACGTTCTATTTCTAGCTGATTGCCCGAGTGTGTATTTGTGGGACCGTTCTATCGGATGTATTATTTTCTATTTTCCATGCACATGATGCTTAACCGAACCTAAGTGAATCAATATATGTCTTAGTTCTTAGTTTTAGTGCAGGTGGGCTATTAATAATTACAACCCAATATTGAATGGATATGCCATTCGCTCATGTTGCACATTCATTGACATAAACTATTTGTATACACATGCGAGTTTCTGACTAATCCACCATATGTATGTTAATTGTATCACTTGCATGCCGCGTACAGTGATACAAATTCCAAACAAATGCAATATAAGATGTCCCTCTAGTTGCAACTACACATTCTGAAATGGTATATGTTTTTCATAAGCATGAATTCCATGGCCAGCAGAGTATGATTCAGAAATGTAAGTATATTAAATAATATAACAATGTTACATATTGCATGTAAACCAATATAAATTAAATCCAAACTCCAACTGCTGGTCGTGGAATGCATGTTTGTGCCACGTCGAAAGCTCCGCCGCTATGTCGCGTATATGTTTAGCCTGATGTATTATTGCGTTTATTATATACATCGGTTCATGTGTCTCCTTTGGGTATCGTTTTATAAATTATACATAGCATAGCATGCACAAAGATAATGAGATATGACAACAAAACATGTATGAAACGGCCACAGAAATAATGTATTCACATTGGGTTGTTTATCATACTGAAAAAGATAACAAATAGAACTAGGAATACATGTATAAACTTGGATCATGAAACTTGAAGACTTACAGGCAAACTGAATAATAATTCTGGATAAACCCAAACCACTATGTTGACGTATATGTTTTGACTAATTTCTCGTGACACATTCTGGTGGATGCTGACGTGGGGTAGATAGAATGTATCGCCATGATTTTTGTTTTTCACACACAGCTTGTCATACAGTGCACCTCTTTTTTGTTATTACCAATGTACGGTGGTCTATTATATGTGGTCTCATTTCGGTATATTATCAATATTCTGAATAAAACAAGCAGTACAGAGGCTAACTTTGGACAAGCAGAAAGAAGAAGTATTATATTTTCAGCTTTAGGTTCGATGCCCCAACCAAGATGCAGTAAGTACTGACAGTGCAAATTAATACTACTAAAACCAAAACAAAACTATTTTGATTATAATATAATATTCGCCCAGTATGTGCAGCATGCCAAGGGGTAAAACAATCTCCTTTTCGTTCCTTCGTTTATTTTCATACTTCCGAACATAAACATGACGAATTGTAATATTTCGTAAATGTTGTATTTTCTGATAACCATGACATACTGTTTGCATATTTGCGATACATGCTTTCATTCTATAGCTGTCCTAAGGCTAATAGTCAAAGTCAAATGACGTTTGCGCTAAAGCTTCTGGCAACATTTGCGTTAATATACTATCCGTCCATCCAATTGGCGGCCGGGGTTCTGCATTGATGTCAGAATATTAGTTTTATATTGTTTATTTGCAAAGTACCTTCAGTTGCCATAAATATACAACGCATACACCAAGTTGACATGTACTGTATCAGGCGCGGATCTAGGTTTCTGAGAATGGGGGCGTTGTCGAGGTGCACACAGTGGACCAAGTTTTTCTATGGGTGTCCGGGGCATTGCCCCTACCTACCCCCCCCCCACCCCCCCCCCCCCGAAAATAAATTGAAATACAGATGTCCTGAAATGATGTCCTGGGTTTTACGGGATTTAAAATCCGATTCGAGCTGGTAATAAACTGTTATATTTTGTACCGCTATGATGATATTCGTTTGTAAGTTAACTGATTATCAAAACCACATACCTGTAATCAGCTGAAAAATGATTTCATGCTGGTCTGTCGCATCTTTTTCGCGACAGGCTCCATCGTGCAAATCTAGAGCAGTCAGGTTATTGTTGTTGTTGTTGTTTCTGCTGCGTGCACATGTCCCGTGTTTACTTTTCATGGCACCGTAAATGATCAACGCTCTATGATCAATCATGAATCATGCGAATACAATGTAAAGTAGCTACAGTAACAAACACAATACATATACATATTCAATCGTTTAACTGTTCACGTTTTTAAACATATATCGAACATGTTTGTCCATCATGAATACCATCATGACAATTTCATATCAGTTCATATGTGCGTAACCTCCGTGGCTGAACGGGGGGGTTGCAACCCCCACAACCCAGTGCTAGATCCGCGCCTGTGTATTCATGTTACGACCGCATACTAGTAACATTGGCTGAACGAGCAATTACCGTTAAACGAGGATGGCTGGTATACTTGTGATAGGAGAATTCAAATTAGTACTTAATTTAATTACTGATAATAAACATAGAGTATTAATACTATTACATAAACACGTTAATAACCAGGCCATTATGCATGCATATATAGCAGATACTGATTCCATAAAATGTGTATTAAATATTATTTTCGGCAAAATATTAATATGCAAATGTGTGCGTCGGTCTCCATATAAGCACCATTAGTCTACACATACATACGTACATAGCGTACTTGTGAAAACACAACGGCTGTACACATATTTTACATATTAAACAATACAAAACTCTTACCTTTAGGTTTCTAGATGTACACAAATTATAATTATTGATTAATATCATATACTCTTATTTAAATACTTCCAACGTATATGATTAGGACATAGTAGTCTAAACAGCATTGCAACGTTTAGATTCGGACTGAAACATGATGTACTCATTGATATAGTCATGGCCTATCAATTAACAGTTAATAATCGACCCAGATATAGTGAGTAATGGCGGTCATCTTTGATATATACAAATTAAAATAATTATATTTGTTTAAAATATGAGAAGTAAATAATTTGCAATGTGTCACCTCGTATGTGTCAGAAATTGTTATTATTTCCCTTCTGGTATTACCGGTAACTGGTACAAAATCATGCAATTCGATCTGTTAGTATACATAACACTGGCCGCCACCCTTTCTCATATATATTTGAAAACTTTAATTATCTTCTGACATATGCCATTGTTAGCATGATTGTTGTCTAATCATCTTGTGAGCCGTCTATGTTGCTTGGTACCGAAGCTGATCATGACAGGCAGTGTGTGCCAACTGATCCGCATAATCAGCACAATTTGTATAAATGGCGGCCATCTTGGATTTATTTAACATGTAGATATCACAAAATAGCCTGGTAAACAGGTGGCTGCATTATATTTATTAATTATCTGAAGTTGCTTGGCAAATTCCCTTTGTGTATGCATGTACGATACATCTAGAGAGAAACATTCAATAAAATGTATGTAATTTTCAACAGGTACTGCCATCTTGTTTGTGGAACTTAACAAGTGTGCACGACTGTTTCTAACACATGTAATGTTCAGGATACATATATCTGAACATCTTCTGACCTTATTACATTCAGAACTAGTGTTTGATAGCCACATTGAGAGCACGTCTTTGTCTTCGTCTTTATTTACATATTTTATGAAATTCTTGTAAAATGGCGGCCATCTTGGATTTTCACAAACTCGGTTCTTGCTTATATCGATTGTTATATATTCGGTAATGTATTAACTATTAAATAAATGAAGATGCGCTAATATGACCCTTCTAATATTAGTTCCACAATGAATTATATATCCTACGGTAGCCCATGCTTTTTTCACTGGCGGCCATCTTGTTTATGCAAATTAGTGGGCTTAAGCTACTGAAAAGTCTATCATGCGGAAATAAATATACAGTATATGTGTCTAAACATATTGGCTCCAGAAATTGTTGGTGCGCTCGGATGGTACCGACAACCCTAACGCGCCCAAGGCCTATTGTTATGATTCAACAAGTATGTGTGGCAGGTGGGAGCACGCGATGGGTAATTGAACGATCGGGGTTCATCCTTACCGGAATCCCGACTGGAGACCTGGTTTACATACGTCTTTGGCATTTTGTATGTGACAGTTGAATCTGGTTATGCCCCTTATGTGAGTATTACGATATTCGTAATCCTATTTCAGGGGAAGGGGCCAAATTACTTTGGTGTGGTATGGACCTGGCACCAGGTCAGGTTATTCTAATTTCAGGGCTGAATATATTTGTTCTCGATATAAATATTCCGTTCTGATTGGGATTTTCCCCCCAATGCAGCAGGTTAAAATGGGATCGAACCCTTACATGACCTTAGCTGTTGATAGGCCGTTAAACACTAATAAACAAACAAACAAACAAGTATTATGTGGTGTTGTTTCATCAGAAGTGATTTATATGTATGCAAAACAGCTGTCGGCCTTAACAATCGGATTGCCAATATTGTCGCTAAAACGTCTATTCTTGTGAACACGTATGAAATGAATCCCTCCTTTTACAAATATGAACTAATTGCAGTATAGTACAGTAGCGCTTTTCTGTATTTCACATCAATGTCTGTCTAGGGATGATGCTTCATTATGCACACCCCACATCCAAATTCTGAAGGTCAAGGTCATTTATTTACTTTTAATGTTCACCGGTTTTGTAACAGGAATGCGTTAAAGTTATTGTTTTTTCACAATATCTCTTTAACCCCTTGCCACACTTTGATAATATTTCACATCAATGTTCGTCTAGGGATGATGCTTCACTACGCACACACCCACTTCCAAATTCTGAAGGTCAGAGTCATTTATTTACTTGTAATGTTCACCGGTTTTGTAACAGAAATGCGTTAAAGTTATTGTTTTTTCACAATATCTCTTTAACCCCTTGCCACACTTTGATAATATTTCACATCCATGTTCGTCTACAGATGATGCTTCATTACGCACACCCCCACATCCAAATTTTTAAGGTCAAGGTCATTCATTTACTTGTAATGTTCACGGTCAAATGCCTCGGTAGGCGCGACACCGCTTCCGTGGCGGAATACTTGTACTATCAAGGCTGCTAACGAGGGGATTAGCTTCGTAATAATGATACCATTTTGCTATTGTGACCCACACCCGAACACTCGAGGTCAAGGTCACTGATGACATATGTTCATTTTTGTCGCGCCTGCTTTAGCTTTAGCAGAGGCACGACTATAGTCGGCGCTTTTTCCGTCCTCGTCCGCGTCGTCGTCGTCGTCCGTGTCGTCCGCTTTTTTTGTAAGGCAAATGCGTTAAAGTTATTATTTTTTCACAATATCTCTTTAACCCCTTGCCAGACTTTTATAATATTTCACATCAATGTTTGTCTAGGGATGATGCTTCAATACGCACACCCCCAAATCCAAATTCTGAAGGTCAAGGTCATTTATTTACTTTTAATGTTCACCGGTTTTGTAACAGAAATGCGTTAAAGTTATTATTTTTTCACAATATCTCTTTAACCCCTTGCCAGACTTTCATAATACACTGCAGCTCCATTATAACGCGGTGGTCGGGGTCCAAGATTTCAAACCGCGATCGAATCCGACCGCGTTATAAAATTTCGGGACATGCACGGGTACTGGTACTGCACGGGTTACTGGTATCATTTGCATTTCGGTTACCAACTATTGCGGGAATTCCATTAGCAACAGACCCATATAAAATCATGTCATTTGAACAGAAGTTAAAGTAATTATTAATAATGCCTATGACATACACACTTGTATGTATTAATGTATTAAACATATGAGTTATTTATAAAGTCATGCTTATTACGTTGTATAGTGCTCGCGATAGACAGACGCTTATTACAATGTATACTACTTGCGATCAACAGACGCTTAAACGGATTAATTGATAATAAACAATGCCTATGGTCACGTGTCCTGCCTATTCATGCGGTTGATACGTGCATAATCTCAGGATGTGGGGTCACGTGATCTATTGTTTACGCTGCAAGTCATATTGATGAATGAAATTTACGATTTAAGCGAGATTGCCGTGGGCTGCAGTGTAAACAATAGACCATGTGATCCCATACCCAGATAATGCTGAAACACCAGTCTATTTATAGAACGCTAAATATTACACCTGGGAGTATAAACACGTTTGCCGTGTCATAAATAGAGTCTGGTTCTCGGTAGTATTGTTTCACTGGGACGCATCAGACAGGGTACCAGCTTAGTGACGAATACGAAACTGACGTCAGCATCCGCGTGCATTGATATTTGATATGGCTTTGTGTTGTAAATCTTGACACGCGGTGTGTTTGATGTCGGCCAGCTGACTTAGGCTTGCCACTTTCATCAGCATCGTGTAAACACACAGTTTCAAAACTAATGATAGAGTTTTATAACTTTCGTGGAATTGCATTATGCATATTGGGATTTGGCGTCATGCATGGCGTCATGCAATATTGTTCACGGCAAAATGACACCAACTGATATGGCCCGGTAAATGTTTTCAAAAGATATTAAAATGATAGAGGCCAGATTGTGATTCGGCAGAGAAAATGTCGACCGGATCTGATCTTGGTATACACTGTTTGCCTTCGGTATAGAAAATGTGTACCGAATGTGACACAGGGCCGGAACGAGTAAGGTGCGAGTAAGGCACGAACTGTTTAGAATACGAATCCATATTTCCAATACCGGATGTTACCCAAAAGACTAACAACAACCAAAAATATAGGAACGCATTTTTTTTTTAAAAAATTTGGTCGTTTATGTCAATATTTCGAGTGGAAAAAAATACTCATGTATCTAAAGTATTTATAGAAGTGCAGGGGCTTTCTGGGATACAAATCTGAGTAAAAAAAATACGTCTTATAATCGGCAGAATACGGTATACGCGAAATTACCGCCAAATTAGACTATGCGAACGTTAGCAATGTCGACGTTACACTACTGGTGTACACTGTTCTGTTATTAACACTTTGTGTAAGTAAACATGTATTAAATATAGATGACAGTCCATGCAACCAACATTTGATATGAATATCATGAGTATATGAGTCTGACATACCTGTTTGAACATGTAGTGAACATTATATATCACTTCATTCATTTAATAGTTTGTCCTTACTCATAATTGCTTACATTATGTTGTTTACTGACCTTAGGAAAACATGACGGCAAAGCAAGCAAGAGGGTTATCATCTGTCATCAGTAGCATTACAAAGAATGTCAAGATACCCACGACTATCGCCGAACACGACTATCAAAACAACGTATATTAAGCGGTTCACGTTCTATTTCTAGCTGATTGCCCGAGTGTGTATTTGTGGGACCGTTCTATCGGATGTATTATTTTCTATTTTCCATGCACATGATGCTTAACCGAACCTAAGTGAATCAATATATGTCTTAGTTTCTAGTTTTAGTGCAGGTGGGCTATTAATAATTACAACCCAATATTGAATGGATATGCCATTCGCTCATGTTGCACATTCATTGACATAAAACTATTTGTATACACATTGCGAGTTTCTGACTAATCCACCATATGTATGTTAATTGTTCCACTTGCATGCGCGTACAGTGATACAAATTCCAAACAAATGCAATATAAGAGTCCCTCTAGTTGCAACTACACATTCTGAAATGGTATATGTTTTTCATAAGCATGAATTCCATGGCCAGCAGAGTATGATTCAGAAATGTAAGTATATTAAATAATATAACAATGTTACATATTGCATGTAAACCAATATAAATTAAATCCAAACTCCAACTGCTGGTCGTGGAATGCATGTTTGTGCCACGTCGAAAGCTCCGCCGCTATGTGCGTGTTATGTGTTTAGCCTGATGTATTGCGTTTCTTCTATACATCGGTTCATGTGTCTCCTTTGGGTATCGTATTATAAATTATACATAGCATAGCATGCACAAAGATAATGAGATATGACAACAAAACATGTATGAAACGGCCACAGAAATAATGTATTCACATGGGTTGTTTATCATATCTGAAAAGATAACAAATAGAACTAGGAATACATGTATAAACTTGGATCATGAAACTTGAAGACTTACAGGCAAACTGAATAATGATTCTGGATAAACCACTATGTTGACGTATATGTTTTGACTAATTTCTCGTGACACATTCTGGTGGATGCTGACGTGGGGTAGATAGAATGTATCGCCATGCTTTTTGTTTTTCACACACAGCTTGTCATACAGTGCACCTCTTTTTTGTTATTACCAATGTACGGTGGTCTATTATATGTGGTCTCATTTCGGTATATTATCAATATTCTGAATAAAACAAGCAGTACAGAGGCTAACTTTGGACAAGCAGAAAGAAGAAGTTATATATTTTTTTTCAGCTTTAGGTTCGATGCCCCAACCAAGATGCAGTAAGTACTGACAGTGCAAATTAATACTACTAAAACCAAAACAAAACTATTTTGATTATAATATAATATTCGCCCAGTATGTGCAGCATGCCAAGGGGTAAAACAATCTCCTTTTCGTTCCTTCGTTTATTTTCATACTTCCGATAACATAAACATGACGAATTGTAATATTTCGTAAATGTGTTGTATTTTCTGATAACCATGACATACTGTTTGCATATTTGCGATACATGCTTTCATTCTATAGCTGTCCTAAGGCTAATAGTCAAAGTCAAATGACGTTTGCGCTAAAGCTTCTGGCATCATTTGCGTTAATATACTATCCGTCCATCCAATTGGCGGCCGGGGTTCTGCATTGATGTCAGAATATTATTTTTATATTGTTTATTTGCAAAGTACCTTCAGTTGCCATAAATATACAACGCATACACCAAGTTGACATGTACTGTATCAGGCACGGATCTAGGTTTCTGAGAATGGGGGCGTTGTCGCCCCCCCCCCCCCCCCCCCCCCGAAAATAAATTGAAATACAGATGTCCTGAAATGATGTCCTGGGTTTTACGGGATTTAAAATCCGACTCGAGCTGGTAATAAACTGTTATATTTTGTACCGCTATGATGATGTTCGTTTGTAAGTTAACTGATTATCAAAACCACACTACCTGTAATCAGCTGAAAAATGACTTTCATGCTGGTCTGTCGCATCTTTTTCGCGACAGGCTCCATCGTGCAAATCTAGAGCAGTCAGATTATTGTTGTTGTTGTTGTTTCTGCTGCGTGCACATGTCCCGTGTTTACTTTTCATGGCACCGTAAATGATCAACGCTCTATGATCAATCATGAATCATGCGAATACAATGTAAAGTAGCTACAGTAACAAACACAATACATATACATATTCAATCGTTTAATTGTTCACGTTTTTAAACATATATCGAACATGTTTGTCCATCATGAATACCATCATGACAATTCCATATCAGTTCATATGTGCGTAACCTCCGTGGCTGAACAGGGGGGTTGCAACCCCCACAACCCAGTGCTAGATCCGCGCCTGTGTATTCATGTTACGACCGCATACTAGTAACATTGGCTGAACGAGCAATTACCGTTAAACGAGGATGGCTGGTATACTTGTGATAGGAGAATTCAAATTAGTACTTAATTTAATTACTGATAATAAACATAGAGTATTAATACTATTACATAAACACGTAATAATAACCAGGCCATTATGCATGCATATATAGCAGATACTGATTCCATAAAATGTGTATTAAATATTATTTTCGGCAAAATATTGATATGCAAATGTGTGCGTCGGTCTCCATATAAACACCATTAGTCTACACATACATACGTACATAGCGTACTTGTGAAAACACAACGGCTGTACACATATTTTACATATTAAACAATACAAAACTCTTACCTTTAGGTTTCTAGATGTACACAAATTATAATTATTGATTAATATCATATACTCTTATTTAAATACTTCCAACGTATATGATTAGGACATAGTAGTCTAAACAGCATTGCAACGTTTAGATTCGGACTGAAACATGATGTACTCATTGATATAGTCATGGCCTATCAATTAACAGTTAATAATCGACCCAGATATAGTGAGTAAATGGCGGTCATCTTTGATATATACAAATTATAATTATATTTGTTTAAAATATGAGAAGTAAATAATTTGCAATGTGTCACCTCGTATGTGTCAGAAATTGTTATTATTTCCCTTCTGGTATTACCAGTACTGGTACAAAATCATGCAATTCGATCTGTTAGTATACATAACACTGGCCGCCACCCTTTCTCATATATATTTGAACTTTAATTATCTTCTGACATATGCCATTGTTAGCATGATTGTGTCTAATCATCTTGTGAGCCGTCTATGTTGCTTGGTACCGAAGCTGATCATGACAGGCAGTGTGTGCCAACTGATCCGCATAATCAGCACAATTTGTATAAATGGCGGCCATCTTGGATTTATTTAACATGTAGATATCACAAAATAGCCTGGTAAACAGGTGGCTGCATTATATTTATTAATTATCTGAAGTTGCTTGGCAAATTCCCTTTGTGTATGCATGTACGATACATCAAGAGAGAAACATTCTGTAAAATATATGTAATTTTCAACAGGTACTGCCATCTTGTTTGTGGAACTTAACAAGTGTGCACGACTGTTTCTAAACACATGTTATGTTCAGGATACATATATCTGAACATCTTCTGACCTTATTACTTCAGAACTAGTGTTTGATAGCCACATTGAGAGCACGTCTTTGTCTTCGTCTTTATTTACATATTTTATGAAATTCTTGTAAAATGGCGGCCATCTTGGATTTTCACAAACTCGGTTCTTGCTTATATCGATTGTTATATATTCGGTAATGTATTAACTATTAAATAAATGAAGATGCGCTAATATGACCCTTCTAATATTAGTTCCACAATGAATTATATATCCTACGGTAGCCCATGCTTTTTTCACTGGCGGCCATCTTGTTTATGCAAATTAGTGGGCTTAAGCTACTGAAAAGTCTATCATGCGGAAATATATACAGTATATGTGTCTAAACATATTGGCTCCAGAAATTGTTGGTGCGCTCGGATGGTACCGACAACCCTAACGCGCCCAAGGCCTATTGTTATGATTCAAGTATTGTGTGTGGCAGGTGGGAGCACGCGCTGGGTAATTTAACGATCGGGGTTCATCCTTACCGGAATCCCGACTGGAGACCTGGTTTACATACGTCTTTGGCATTTTGTATGTGACAGTTGAATCTGGTTATACCCCTTATGTGAGTATTACGATATTCGTAATCCTATTTCAGGGGAAGGGGCCAAATTACTTTGGTGTGTTATGGACCCTGGCACCAGTCAGGTTATTCTAATTTCAGGGCTGAATATATTTGTTCTCGATATAAATATTCCGTTCTGATTTTGGGATTTTCCCCCCAATGCAGCAGGTTAAAATGGGATCGAACCCTTACATGACCTTAGCTGTTGATAGGCCGTTAAACACTAATAAACAAACAAACAAACAAGTATTATGTGGTGTTGTTTCATCAGAAGTGATTTATATGTATGCAAAACAGCTGTCGGCCTTAACAATCGGATTGCCAATATTGTCGCTAAAACGTCTATTCTTGTGAACACGTATGAAATGAATCCCTCCTTTTACAAATATGAACTAATTGCAGTATAGTACAGTAGCGCTTTTCTGCTCCTTGCCTATTTGTATATACTAATATCGTATACATATCGTAATCATATAGTATTGGTATATTTAATGAGCATATCGTATGATCATATAATATTGGTATGTTTGTACCGTATCATACGAATATTATACAAACATACGATATCCGTTCGTATATACGATATATCCGTACGGATATGGTATGAATATACCATAATCTGGTATGTTTGTACGATACAAACGTACCAGAATTATACACATGTATAAAAATCGTATACACGTACGATTTGAATGATATATCTATACGATATTATAAGTTATTGTGATTCTACACAGGCTATATGGTGTAATATTGCCCGTCTGGAGGTATGTTCACCCGAGGCGATAGCAATCGGTAGACGCTTGCAAAATGTCTTCATTGGACGCCAGGCACCGGAGGGGAATCGCAATTCCTGTATGTCCGACGGTCTTGGCAGGTCATATTATATATATGACCAGGCAAGCTAGCCAATCAAAAGCCGAGAAACTTATCTGCGGTATGACAATTGTTGGTATGTACGGTACAAACATACCGTACGTTTATATTATATGCATATCGTATAGAAAACATATCGTATTGGTATAGTATACGTATAGTATTGGTATAGTACGTACAGTTGACCTGCAGAAAAGCGCTACTGTATGTGCATATGCATATGTTGAGAAAGCAAAGAAGTAATTCCGTCAGAAAAATAGAAACAATTGAGGAGATATGCTGCTCCGCAAATTTAAGACAGGTTTTTAGACGCACACTTTGTTTTAAAATCAGAATTTTTAAAGACCAGCGAAATCGCGTTGTATAAGAAATGGGTATACATTATTATTCTGATATATAAATCACAATCATTATTATTATCTACTTGTTACAGATATATGATGCTGGGAGGCACGTGTTGCCGTACTGCAGCTTTGTCAATGTCCAGGTGTGCGAGAAAACATCCCAGGGCAGGGTCAAAAGCACCAGGGCCACCGTGCTGCTGGAAAACCCACAGGGGGAGAACATTGCGACCGCTGAGCAGCTCAAAGATGAGGTGGGTGGGTCGGGTCTGGGTGTTTGTTGCACATCTGTGATGATATAATAAATGATTCCAGGCCCCTGATTATAAAGCTTACAAAGCTTACCAACTATGTTCATGATTCTCACAGTCGGGAAGTTCAGTGTACTCGATCTCAGTCAATCCAACTGCCTGATTTAGAGCATAAATTTTAAGAATGTCAGTGTTTTAAAATCATAGGCCCCAGCACATGGGTTGCATATTTCCCCTATACCCACCTTCCTATGCCTTATGCCCCACCAATTTATTTGGGGGGGGGGGCATTATGTTTTACCCCTGTCCGTCCGTCCGAACATGTTATTTGTAAGGTGAATGCGTTTTAAGTTTTTTAATCTTCGTAATATTTGGCCACAATGTCTGTCTAGTAGGGATGGTGCTTTGTTTCACATATAACCATTGCCTGAACACCCAAGGTCAAGGTTATTGGAGACTTATGTTCACCTTGTTTGTAAGGCAAATGCGATTTAAGTTATTAATGTATTCTTAATAACTAACTCGTTCAACAATTTCGATAATATTTGGCCAATGTCTGTCTAGGGATGCTGCTCTGTTTCGCACATGACCCACACCCGAACACTCGAGGTCAAGGTCAATGATGACATATGTTAATTTTTGTCGCGCCTGCTTTAGCTTTAGCAGAGGCACGACTATAGTCGGCGCTTTTTCCGTCCTCGTCCGCGTCGTCGTCCGTGTCGTCCTCTTTTTTTGTAAGGCAAATGCGTTAAAGTTATTATTTGTTCACAATATCTCTTTAACCCCTTGCCAGACTTTTATAATATTTCACATCAATGTTTGTCTAGGGATGATGCTTCATTACGCACACCCCCAAATCCAAATTCTGAAGGTCAAGGTCATTTATTTACTTTTAATTTTCACCGGTTTTGTAACAGAAATGCGTTAAAGTTATTATTTTTTCACAATATCTCTTTAACCCCTTGCCAGACTTTCATAATACACTGCAGCTCCATTATAACGCGGTGGTCGGGGTCCAAGATTTCAAACCGCGATCGAATCCGACCGCGTTATAAAATTTCGGGACATGCACGGGTACTGGTACTGCACGGGTTACTGGTATCATTTGCATTTCGGTTACCAACTATTGCGGGAATTCCATTAGCAACAGACCCATATAAAATCATGTCATTTGAACAGAAATTAAATTAAAGTAATTATTATAATGCCTATGACATACACACTTGTATGTATTAATGTATTAAACATATGAGTTATTTATAAAGTCATGCTTATTACGTTGTATAGTGCTCGCGATAGACAGACGCTTATTACAATGTATACTACTTGCGATCAACAGACGCTTAAACGGATTAATTGATAATAAATAATGCCTATGGTCACGTGTCCTGCCTATTCATGCGGTTGATACGTGCATAATCTCAGGATGTGGGGTCACGTGATCTATTGTTTACGCTGCAAGTCATATTGATGAATGAAATTTACGATTTAAGCGAGATTGCCGTGGGCTGCAGTGTAAACAATAGACCATGTGATCCCATACCCAGATAATGCTGAAACACCAGTCTATTTATAGAACGCTAAATATTACACCTGGGAGTATAAACACGTTTGCCGTGTCATAAATAGAGTCTGGTTCTCGGTAGTATTGTTTCACTGGGACGCATCAGACAGGGTACCAGCTTAGTGATGAATACGAAACTGACGTCAGCATCCGCGTGCATTGATTATGGCTTTGTGTTGTAAATCTTGACACGCGGTGTGTTTGATGTCGGCCAGCTGACTTAGGCTTGCCACTTTCATCAGCATCGTGTAAACACACAGTTTCAAAAACTAATGATAGAGTTTTATAAACTTTCGTGGAATTGCATTATGCATATTGGGATTTGGCGTCATGCATGGCGTCATGCAATATTGTTCACGGCAAAATGACACCAACTGATATGGGCCCGGTAAATGTTTTCAAAAGATAATTAAAATGATAGAGGCCAGATTGTGATTCGGCAGAGAAAATGTCGACCGGATCTGATCTTGGTATACACTGTTTGCCTTCGGTATAGAAAATGTGTACCGAATGTGACACAGGGCCGGAACGAGTAAGGTGCGAGTAAGGCACGAACTGTTTAGAATACGAATCCATATTTCCAATACCGGATGTTACCAAAAAGACTAACAACAACCACAAATATAGGAACGCATTTTTTTTTTTAAAAATTTGGTCGTTTATGTCAATATTTCGAGTGGAAAAAAATACTCATGTATCTAAATGTATTTATAAGATGCAGGGGCTTTCTGGGATACAAATCTGAGTAAAAAAAATACGACTTATAATCGGCAGAATACGGTATACGCGAAATTACCGCCAAATTAGACTATGCGAACGTTAGCAATGTCGACGTTACACTACTGGTGTACACTGTTCTGTTATTAACACTTTGTGTAAGTAAACATGTATTAAATATAGATGACAGTCCATGCAACCAACATTTGATATGAATATCATGAGTATATGAGTCTGACATACCTGTTTGAACATGTAGTGAACTTATATATCACTTCATTCATTTAATAGTTTGTCCTTACTCATAATTGCTTACATTATGTTGTTTACTGACCTTAGGAAAACATGACGGCAAAGCAAGCAAGAGGGTTATCATCTGTCATCAGTAGCATTACAAAGAATGTCAAGATACCCACGACTATCGCCGAACACGACTATCAAAACAACGTATATTAAGCGGTTCACGTTCTATTTCTAGCTGATTGCCCGAGTGTGTATTTGTGGGACCGTTCTATCGGATGTATTATTTTCTATTTTCCATGCACATGATGCTTAACCGAACCTAAGTGAATCAATATATGTCTTAGTTCTTAGTTTTAGTGCAGGTGGGCTATTAATAATTACAACCCAATATTGAATGGATATGCCATTCGCTCATGTTGCACATTCATTGACATAAACTATTTGTATACACATGCGAGTTTCTGACTAATCCACCATATGTATGTTAATTGTTCCACTTGCATGCCGCGTACAGTGATACAAATTCCAAACAAATGCAATATAAGATGTCCCTCTAGTTGCAACTACACATTCTGAAATGGTATATGTTTTTCATAAGCATGAATTCCATGGCCAGCAGAGTATGATTCAGAAATGTAAGTATATTAAATAATATAACAATGTTACATATTGCATGTAAACCAATATAAATTAAATCCAAACTCCAACTGCTGGTCGTGGAATGCATGTTTGTGCCACGTCGAAAGCTCCGCCGCTATGTGCGTGTTATGTGTTTAGCCTGATGTATTGCGTTTATTCTATACATCGGTTCATGTGTCTCCTTTGGGTATCGTATATATTATACATAGCATAGCATGCACAAAGATAATGAGATATGACAACAAAACATGTATGAAACGGCCACAGAAATAATGTATTCACATGGGTTGTTTATCATATCTGAAAAGATAACAAATAGAACTAGGAATACATGTATAAACTTGGATCATGAAACTTGAAGACTTACAGGCAAACTGAATAATGATTCTGGATAAACCACTATGTTTTGACGTATATGTTTTGACTAATTTCTCGTGACACATTCTGGTGGATGCTGACGTGGGGTAGATAGAATGTATCGCCATGCTTTTTGTTTTTCACACACAGCTTGTCATACAGTGCACCTCTTTTTTGTTATTACCAATGTACGGTGGTCTATTATATGTGGTCTCATTTCGGTATATTATCAATATTCTGAATAAAACAAGCAGTACAGAGGCTAACTTTGGACAAGCAGAAAGAAGAAGTATTATATTTTCAGCTTTAGGTTCGATGCCCCAACCAAGATGCAGTAAGTACTGACAGTGCAAATTAATACTACTAAAACCAAAACAAAACTATTTTGATTATAATATAATATTCGCCCAGTATGTGCAGCATGCCAAGGGGTAAAACAATCTCCTTTTCGTTCCTTCGTTTATTTTCATACTTCCGATAACATAAACATGACGAATTGTAATATTTCGTAAATGTGTTGTATTTTCTGATAACCATGACATACTGTTTGCATATTTGCGATACATGCTTTCATTCTATAGCTGTCCTAAGGCTAATAGTCAAAGTCAAATGACGTTTGCGCTAAAGCTTCTGGCATCATTTGCGTTAATATACTATCCGTCCATCCAATTGGCGGCCGGGGTTCTGCATTGATGTCAGAATATTAGTTTTATATTGTTTATTTGCAAAGTACCTTCAGTTGCCATAAATATACAACGCATACACCAAGTTGACATGTACTGTATCAGGCGCGGATCTAGGTTTCTGAGAATGGGGGCGTTGTCGCCCCCCCCCCCCCCCTCCCCCCCCCCCCCCGAAAATAAATTGAAATACAGATGTCCTGAAATGATGTCCTGGGTTTTACGGGATTTAAAATCCGACTCGAGCTGGTAATAAACTGTTATATTTTGTACCGCTATGATGATGTTCGTTTGTAAGTTAACTGATTATCAAAACCATATACCTGTAATCAGCTGAAAAATGATTTCATGCTGGTCTGTCGCATCTTTTTCGCGACAGGCTCCATCGTGCAAATCTAGAGCAGTCAGGTTATTGTTGTTGTTGTTGTTTCTGCTGCGTGCACATGTCCCGTGTTTACTTTTCATGGCACCGTAAATGATCAACGCTCTATGATCAATCATGAATCATGCGAATACAATGTAAAGTAGCTACAGTAACAAACACAATACATATACATATTCAATCGTTTAATTGTTCACGTTTTTAAACATATATCAAACATGTTTGTCCATCATGAATACCATCATGACAATTCCATATCAGTTCATATGTGCGTAACCTCCGTGGCTGAACAGGGGGGTTGCAACCCCCACAACCCAGTGCTAGATCCGCGCCTGTGTATTCATGTTACGACCGCATACTAGTAACATTGGCTGAACGAGCAATTACCGTTAAACGAGGATGGCTGGTATACTTGTGATAGGAGAATTCAAATTAGTACTTAATTTAATTACTGATAATAAACATAGAGTATTAATACTATTACATAAACACGTTAATAACCAGGCCATTATGCATGCATATATAGCAGATACTGATTCCATAAAATGTGTATTAAATATTATTTTCGGCAAAATATTGATATGCAAATGTGTGCGTCGGTCTCCATATAAGCACCATTAGTCTACACATACATACGTACATAGCGTACTTGTGAAAACACAACGGCTGTACATATATTTTACATATTAAACAATACAAAACTCTTACCTTTAGGTTTCTAGATGTACACAAATTATAATTATTGATTAATATCATATACTCTTATTTAAATACTTCCAACGTATATGATTAGGACATAGTAGTCTAAACAGCATTGCAACGTTTAGATTCGGACTGAAACATGATGTACTCATTGATATAGTCATGGCCTATCAATTAACAGTTAATAATCGACCCAGATATAGTGAGTAAATGGCGGTCATCTTTGATATATACAAATTATAATTATATTTGTTTAAAATATGAGAAGTAAATAATTTGCAATGTGTCACCTCGTATGTGTCAGAAATTGTTATTATTATTATTCCCTTCTGGTATTACCGGTACTGGTACAAATCATGCAATTCGATCTGTTAGTATACATAACACTGGCCGCCACCCTTTCTCATATATATTTGAACTTTAATTATCTTCTGACATATGCCATTGTTAGCAGATTGTGTCTAATCATCTTGTGAGCCGTCTATGTTGCTTGGTACCGAAGCTGATCATGACAGGCAGTGTGTGCCAACTGATCCGCATAATCAGCACAATTTGTATAAATGGCGGCCATCTTGGATTTATTTAACATGTAGATATCACAAAATAGCCTGGTAAACAGGTGGCTGCATTATATTTATTAATTATCTGAAGTTGCTTGGCAAATTCCCTTTGTGTATGCATGTACGATACATCTAGAGAGAAACATTCAATAAAATGTATGTAATTTTCAACAGGTACTGCCATCTTGTTTGTGGAACTTAACAAGTGTGCACGACTGTTTCTAACACATGTTATGTTCAGGATACATATATCTGAACATCTTCTGACCTTATTACTTCAGAACTAGTGTTTGATAGCCACATTGAGAGCACGTCTTTGTCTTCGTCTTTATTTACATATTTTATGAAATTCTTGTAAAATGGCGGCCATCTTGGATTTTCACAAACTCGGTTCTTGCTTATATCGATTGTTATATATTCGGTAATGTATTAACTATTAAATAAATGAAGATGCGCTAATATGACCCTTCTAATATTAGTTCCACAATGAATTATATATCCTACGGTAGCCCATGCTTTTTTCACTGGCGGCCATCTTGTTTATGCAAATTAGTGGGCTTAAGCTACTGAAAAGTCTATCATGCGGAAATATATACAGTATATGTGTCTAAACATATTGGCTCCAGAAATTGTTGGTGCGCTCGGATGGTACCGACAACCCTAACGCGCCCAAGGCCTATTGTTATGATTCAAGTATTGTGTGTGGCAGGTGGGAGCACGCGATGGGTAATTGAACGATCGGGGTTCATCCTTACCGGAATCCCGACTGGAGACCTGGTTTACATACGTCTTTGGCATTTTGTATGTGACAGTTGAATCTGGTTATACCCCTTATGTGAGTATTACGATATTCGTAATCCTATTTCAGGGGAAGGGGCCAAATTACTTTGGTGTGGTATGGACCTGGCACCAGGTCAGGTTATTCTAATTTAAGGGCTGAATATATTTGTTCTCGATATAAATATTCCGTTCTGATTTTGGGATTTTCCCCCCAATGCAGCAGGTTAAAATGGGATCGAACCCTTACATGACCTTAGCTGTTGATAGGCCGTTAAACACTAATAAACAAACAAACAAACAAGTATTATGTGGTGTTGTTTCATCAGAAGTGATTTATATGTATGCAAAACAGCTGTCGGCCTTAACAATCGGATTGCCAATATTGTCGCTAAAACGTCTATTCCACATGAGACAACTCTGACTCACCGTCACGAGCCATGTGATTTTGTGCCCAAGATATGTGATTTACAATGTAATATTTGTAATATTTTCCGTAAATGATGTAGAAAGTTGACTAAATGTTCATAGCAAAGTATAGCATTTTAATAAAAAGTTTATTTGATTTGTATGTGGAATATCGCATGTGCGGAACTTGTATATTCATACACAGGTGATTCTAGCGTGTCTTGGATGGTCAATTATTGTTTGTATATACATGAAACACCTTTCTAAACAATGTACACAACAATTCAAATGCGCCCGGATATGAAGATTATGTAATTACATAATCTTCATACCCGGGGGCATAGTTACATAATCTTCATACCCGGGCACATTTGAATTGTTTTGTACATTGTTTAGAAATGTGTTTCATGTATATACAAACAATAATTGACCATCCAAGACAGGCTACAATCACTTGTGTATCCATATACAAATCAAATAACCTAAAAATATTTGCTATGTAAATTTTGTCAACTTCCGACGTCATCGACGGAAAATTTTCTACAACAGGTCAGGGATGGGATGTGGCCTAGGGGTTAGAACACCTGACTTCCAATCCGGAGGTTGTGGGTTCAAACCTCACCTTAGGCATCAAAAATACTTTCATAGTACAGCTGAATCTCGTTATCTCGATATCGCTTATCTCGATATACATACGTCCGAGGTCCCGGCAGAATTCCCTATATAAATCATATATTTTACTCCTGATAACTCGATATCGGATGTGTCGATATATTGGTTTAGTTGAAGTGGAAATCGAGTCCCAATAGTATGTTTCCTTCACATTTGTATTCTGATATGTCGATGTGAAAATTACTTGAAGCGCCCGGCGCCGCCAAGTCTGAATCAGCGCGATTATCTCAGGTAAGTTTTCACACGTCTACAGAAACCAAAGACACCGCCGCCGCTTTTAAAGTTGCACGACCAGTTAAAGCAGTTCACTTAAAACCGTATTAATTAATCAGTTAAACTTAATGTGATATCAAATCTTTTTAATAACAGAAAAATTAATTAAACGGTGAATAAACTCAAGCCGCGATTTTAACCAATTAATGTGTGGTATAACAATTGAAATAAGGTGATCCAATTTAAATTTATTAACACCAAATTAACATTCATTAAACAGTTCATCAACTGATTGACCTGTCATAACTGAGTGAATACACCGTGTGTCTTATAAACGCGAAAATCGGGTCGATCAAATCACTTCTGTTCGCAATGACATTTTCCGCATGCGTGTATTCATTTGTATTGTTGACATAGATGTGTACTGCTTTTGATTTAATAAAAGTTGATTTCTTTATTCTGTGTTGTTGTTATTCATTTATCCCATGACAATAGATAATGCGGTCAACATTTGTCAATGATTTACAAATTCAATGATTAGGCAGTGCATCAGAATCGTCACCAATGGAGACGCATCTCATGTGTTGTCAAACACGTTTTTGTTAAGAAATGAGAAAATAAAACTGCAGACAAAGTTGTTTTCCAGTCTAATTTTAAATGTCGCATGAGAATCGTCTATGATAGAGACGAATCTCATGGGCTGCCAATCATGTTTTGTTTATAAATGAGACAAAAGTATCAGACAAAACGATAGATTAGAGCCGCTTTGGCATGGGCCGACTTTGTGTGTGTGACGGACGGCGCTAGGTCCGACGTGGTTTGGGAACGGAATTTGTTTCTTCAATAACATCGTCGGAGACGACGAGCGTTGACATTTAGTTGTAATGATTATTCATTGATGTGTATTACATGTGTGTTGAAAATCGCTCGTTTACACTAGCTCAGTCGCTGCGAAAAAGCATAAACAAATTGTGTCTAATTCACCGGAAATTGTATAGCGTATTCGATATATTTAGTAACATACGCATGCGCATAGTGTAAAAAAGAAAGTGCGCACATTTTTGAAAGCCCGGAAATAAAGTAAAGGGGCATTTCTGAAGCGATTTTGTTCGGATTTTTTTCGAGATTTTCCGAATTGTTATCTCGAAGTTCGGATATGTCGATATATTTTCATCGGTCCATTCGACTTCGAGATAACGAGAATGACCTGTATTTCCATCCCACTGGTCTGTCGGATGAGACTTTAAAACAGTGGTCCTGTCTCTATATGACCTTAGCTGTTGGTGGGATGTTAAACCCTTTCACTTTCTACAACAGATGCAGTCTGTGTTCAGTGTTCGCGATCGAAATCTCCAGGCTTTCACTGACTCCACCCTCGCCACCCAGCTGTCAGACGATTTTGGGGGAGGTACACTGTATCTCGCCACCAGCCCCGTGCCGCCCGGTCATCTAGTGATCCCCTATGACATGGATGATCCCATATGCTACTTCGCCAACGTTGAGTGGACAAAGGGAGAAAAGCCTAAGAATGGGACATTGTTGTTAGAGAACCCGAGTGGGAATATTCTCAGTTTTAAAGAGCTACTCCTTCAGGTATGTAAATATGCTGATTGCGTCATGGCAGGTCGTCTGTATATGACTATTCTATTTTAGGGGAAGAGGCCATGTGACTTTGGTGTGGTATAGACCTGGCACCAGGTCAGGTTATTCTAATTTCAAGGCTGAATATATTTTTCTCGATGTAAATATTCCATTCTGATTTTGGAATTTTACCCCAAATGCAGCAGGTTAAAACGGAATCGAACCCGTTTGCCCGGCCTTAAATGACCTTAACTGTGAATAGGCCGTTAAGCACCAATAAACAAACAAACTGTATAATTATGATTACAAGACAAGATCAGTTTACATGTAGTTTTCAAATATGTGGTCATGCCATATGTTTGTTGTTTTTATACGCCCGTTTGAAAAAACGGGATGTATTATGTATTCATCTTGTTCGGGCGGGTGGCAGGCGGGCGGGCATAGCTTGTCCACGCAATAACTAGAGGTCTACTTGACGGATTATAACCAAATTCGGTATACATGTTTATCACGGGAAGACGAAGAAGGCTATTGATTTTGAAAATTTTCGATGACTTATCTACCCTTGGCGGCCATTTTTAATTTTCGCACTGTATTCTTGTCCACGCAATAACTCTACAATAGTTCTACTTCACCGATCGTAACCAAATTTGGTATACATGTTTATCAGGGCAAGATGAAGAAGCCTATTGGTTTTCAGTGAGTTATCTCCCCTTGTTGACTGGCCTTGCCTCGACCTTCGAAACTCTTGTTGTCGAGCCCGCTTGCGGAAAGCGAGACATAGTGATCACAATGACGTCCGGGTGTCCGGGCAAACATTGAGGGTTTAGGGGCTAGGGGGAGGAGCCTAAGACAATAGACTTATTCCGTATAGCCCCTAATAGTGTAGCAGCAGCACTTAAATAAGTGCTCTAGTTAAGCAGATGGGTCAACCGGAAGTACCACATTAAGCGTCATATATCAAAATGTACGTCTTGGTGTCAGGATTCTGAAATCCTATGTTGCCATTGCGGTAATTTTGAGATTTTGGGGTAAAAATACGGAATTTTAGATAACAAGTGGGGAAAACTGGAATCAACAAATTTTACGAAATTGTTTACAACTGTAATCTACATATTCATATCATATACATATATGATATTGTACAATATAATTAAAGCATTTTCTGGCATATTAACCATACATTTTAGTTAACCGTTCCAAGACGGTCCCCAATTTAACACTTTTGCAGTGAAATTGCAAATAGGTATGGAAGCCAATGATGCCAGAACATTTTCACATTTACATTTTCAAGTACAGGAATGAAATTTGTAATGTAAAGTGTATTCACACAATATCTTCAATTGTTCTTGTGTTAATTAGTACATAATTGGTACCATCTTAGAGCAAAAACACATCAATATGTCTCAAAAAGTGGCACACTCAGGATAAAATTGTGGGCCAGTTTACATCTGGTAAATCAAGTTGTCTTAATTCCTTTAACCAACTGTATTAAAATATAAATGATTGTTCTCCATATTTAATAAATAAGTACCTCCTTATCTGTCTCAGAAAATTACCTGGTGGTTGTTGAAAACAAAGTGAAAGTGGTAAAGTCTTAATTTCAGTTCAAGCTCCATCTACCAGGTATTTATCCGGGACAATACATACCTCCATGGAGGTATTTACTTCTTA
>CM055266.1:45501832-45519113 GCA_029237695.1 Conchocele bisecta
CTCCTCTACCGCCCTGTGACAAATTCACATTCGTCCCACCCCCGCTAAGCCCAGGGTCAAGGTCACCGACTTGGTGCGTTCGAAACCTTAACGCTCGGGTAAATGACTTATAATGAAATATGCCTCGTTTTCTTTGGCTGCCAGCGGGGGCATTCGTGTGCCGACAGGCCACATTTCTAGTTGTATTTTACTTTTACAAATGTATTATAGATTTTCTTATTAAAGGTACATGCCCACTCAGTAGGCACAAACTGTTCTTTATATCAGAGACATCATCTGAGACATTTTCTGGCAAAATAAAAGATTCAGTCACCATTACCCCACGTATTGATTGACATTATTATACATTTTATATCAAATGTAAATTTCCACACTGATATCAGGGGCGATAACCTTGCTATTTATTATCTGTATTTCTTTTTTGATGTGCAATGATCATACTTTATAATCTGTCGAAAATATTATTTTTTCAGGTGAAAAATTTAATTAGTATAAATAATTAAAAAATATCATACCTCATTTGCATATGAAAATAGCCTATACCACTGCGCGTCACTATCAGTAAAATAAATATTACTAAATTAGTTTATCTGTATAGTGGGCAGTCATAATTTTTAGAATGGTGGAATAGTGCCTATGAGTGGGCATGTACCTTTAAATACGGAACAAATGATAACAAAATAAAACAAATTTAAAAATTCACTTATTTGAGCTACAAAAAGCAAACATTGTTTACTTTTTTGCAGCTCAACTAAGTAAATATCAACTTTATTACAGTATTTTCTCGACTCAATTTGAAAATCAATTCGTATTTTCACATTGCTGTGCGTATTTTTGTACTCCCACTTTTGATAATCAATGCGTATTCTGCTAAAATAAGTGCGTAAAATATGCCAATTACACACCATATCTGGAGAACAGGGGCCCGTTTCACTAAACTTCTTACGACTAAAATGTTCGTAAAGCGCAGATTTAGAATCGTCTGCAAATTTGAATTGATGGATTTACATTTATTGAGCATAGGCTGCATATGCAGCCTATGCTCAATAAATGTAAATCCAACAATTATTTACAAGAAAACAGTGTTAATGTGAAGAAATTTACAGACTATCATAATTTTGCACTTACGAACATTTTAGTCGTAGGAAGTTTAGTGAAACGGGTCCCTGAACTCCCTGCAGTTGTGGTACAGTTGTAGCTGAGATTCCACCAATGAAACTTCTTGATTTTGGGTAATCATGTCACTAACATGCTCAGAGAATGTTGCAATCATGGGTGTGCTCTTTGTTAACATTTGTTATCGAGGTCAAGCAACTTGAATGCCCTACCATAGCCTAATTTCCTCAACCAAAAATACTGCTTGATTTGACAGTGCTCAACACATTAACCCTTAGACCGCTACCCAGAACAATTGTCGTCTGCTGTTGCTTTTATATCTTGCCTTATTTGTCAATAAAAACATGGTTTGATAGCACTTTAGAATAATTTCCAATGGAAATGATTCTGAAGTACTTTTGAAGAATGTTGTAAATTATTCTAAAGTGTTGTCAAAACATGTTTTTGATGATAAAAATGGAAAATAGAAAATAAACAGCAGACAACAACAAAATTAAGATAGTGGTGTAAGGGTTAATGCACAAATGCACTGAGAAACGTGCTCTGCCAATAGACAGAATTACTGACGTGGAATGAACACATCTTTTCGTTGGTTAGCACAGTACATACTATAGGAATGAATGACCTTTTTGTGAAATTTATCGGGGATATAAACTTGGAAAAGTTGCGGGAATCGCGAATTTTCCAAGTTTATACCCCGATAAATTCCACAAAAAGGCGATTCATTCCTTATAATTCCAGCATTTGAAATAAATTCATCAAGAAAATGTGTTTATTTTGACAGACGGCAGCCATTTGTTTACATTGACAGCACTGACAGCGCACCTGTAGAAAGTAGTTTGGTGTGGGAGTTTACTGGGATATAAATTTTGGACAGAGACTTGCTATGGGCCAATGAAATGTTAGGGAATTGTGTAAATATTTTTGTTCTGGAATTATATTATCATGATTGACGTACACCCTGATCAAGCTGTACAGGCTGGTGCTTGGCTAAACAAATGGAAAATGGCCAAAACGATAAAATGGTCAGAAAGTTCTGTAACCATAGACTGCCATTGTAGGAGTCGGTGATGGCTCTACTGGACGGGAAACACATACAGGAGCGGGAACTGTTCGTCCATATCTTGTCTCGTGCCGAGAAGTTCGAAGGAGCCCAGCAGATGGCGACACTCAGCACCCAGCAACAACGGGTCGACAAAACCAAGGAGCTGAAGGAGGCTCGCAGGAGAACTATTCAAGGTGTCCATTGTTGAGAAAGATGTTTCATGTATATACAGTCTAAACTCGTTACCTCAAACTCTCTTAACCCTTTCAACGCTAAGTAACTGGAATGGACTGTCATATGCTAATTTTCCGACCAATCCAAACGTCACAAAATTATTTTCAGATTAGTCCATTTTTGAAAGGGTATTTTTGTTGAAAAAATATGAAAATTACCTCAGTCCCCTGGCCTTTAAGCAAACGAGTGTAGACTGTACAAACAATAATTGACCATCCAAGCCATGCTATAAGCACCTGTGATAAACGGGCCACATTTACTAACAAAGTGTCACATGTAAACAGATGAGCGTATGGAGGACCTGGAGTCGCTAACGGAGGCGATGGTGTACCGGAAGGAAACGTGCCGTGCCGAGATGGTAGCCCTCTCTACAGAAACCAGTGTTGATGAAGAAGAGATCGTACGTGCCCTCATGGCGGACCTACTTGAGTACCAGAACTCTGAGGCTGAAAGACTCGTACTGAGCTTGGTGGAAAAGGTAATGTAGAATTTGGACAATTGATAGAATAGAGAAGATCGTACGTGCCCTCATGACGGATCTAATCTAGTACCAGAACTCCGAGGCTGAGAGAATCGTACTGAGCTTGGTGGAAAAGGTAATGTAGAATTGGGACACTTGATAGAATAGAGAAGATCGTACATGCCCTCATGATGGAACTACTCGAGACCAGAACTCCAAGGATGAGAGACGTCCGCTTGGTGGAAGGGTAGCTCTTGCTAGAATAGTTTAGAAAAGAACATACACTTATTTCCGTGATGCAAAATAGAGTTTAGTTTATTAAAATGTGTGATTGTATTACATTGTATATATTTTACAAGCTCTTACTTACCTTTTCAACACCACAGCCTTAGCTACAACAATTTGCCTCCGATATATGTTATCTATGGCTACAATTTGACCCAATTCAAAAAATGTGAGCAACCGAAGTGCATACCCAAACCCTTTGCAAGTGGGTCTTTATTTAAACTGTATATTTTATACCTTTAAACAAATAATCTTTAATGTAGAACTAGTAAATAACCAAAAATCATAAAATGGGGAAATCATTTTCCCATAGAAGCCATCTTTTCTCTAGTTGTTGTTCAACATTCTACATAACGAAATGAAGCTTTCAAATTTACAAGATATACATGCAAATGTCAGATAAACACTGTGACACGGTAAAATAGCCAATTTCTGCGTGTGTATGTTCTTTATTAACAATTTATTGATACAGCCTGGACAGTTTTATATGGCTAACATATCAAACACGTCGGATAACCGATTGCAAAAATCACTCTTCCATGTGTTACATTAAAGAGATGCTACCCTCGCGAGAGGTATGGAGCGGGGTAGCAATTTTGTTTCTGCACAGGCCTGTGTAGTGTATTGGCAAAACATGTAGATCCAGATGACCGGCTCATGACCTGCATTTTTTGCAAGTAATTTCATATTTTTTAGAACAAAAACACCCCCTTTTCATAAATGGACTAGTCTGAAAATCATTTTGTCGCTAGCGCTCCCTCATATAATTCCTTATAAAAAATCTAATAGTGAACAATAACTTATACTAACAAACTCTTGTTTTCAGCATTTTGACGAAGTGTCGAAGTACCAGCATCAGATCCTGGTTGACAACAGATGGATCTGTCCGAGAACATCGCCCTGGTTGCTTCTCCCAGGAGCGACGAGATGGCGCCAACGAGGTGGACGTCATTGAGGCGCTCAAGGGCAAATACGACGCGCTCAAGGATCAACTGCTCGCTGAGGCCTCTTTGATGAAGGAGGTGTGTCTGACTTTTGGGTGGGTTTGTCTAATGGATTTGGGATGGGTTGTGGCCTAGGGGTTAGAAACACCTGGGGCCCGTTTCACTAAACTTTCTTACGACTAAAATGTTCGTAAGTTCAAATAAATTTAAGATCGTCTGTAAATTTCAATTTATGGATTTACATTTATTGAGCATATGCTGCATATGCAGCCTATGCTCAATAAATGTAAATCCAATAATGATTTACAAGAAAACATTGTGAATGTGAAATTTACAGACTTTCATAATTTTGCACTTACAAACATATTAGTCGTACGAAGTTTAGTTAAACGGCCCCTGACTCTTATCTGGAGGTTGCCGGTTCAATCCTGGCATAGGGCATCAAAAAATGCTTTTATAGTATCTGTTCCATCCCACTGGTCTGTTGAACGGTGGTCCCGTCTCTATGTGACCTCAGCTGTTGCTGGGACGTTAAAACTTTTCACTTTTTATACGCCCGTTTGAGAAAACGGGACGTATATAGTATTCACCTTGTACGGGTGGTCAGCAGCGGTGGGAGGCAGGCGGCAGGCAGGCAGGCGGCAGGCAGGCGGCAGGCAGGCACAGCTTGTCCATGCAATAACTAGAGTTCTACGTGACAGATTTTTAACCAAATTCGGTATACATGTTTATCACGGCAAGACGAAGAAGCTGACAGAATTAGTGACAGCAGTATAATTGCATAAAAACACAGAAATCTATTTTTGAGATGACGTTACTGTGTGAAAATAAAAGAATTTGACTGAAACTATAGAAGTGGGGCTACTATTAGAAAGGGGCTTACTTATATTATTATTTATCCCGTCAGCACAGTGCGTATGTGCCGTGAAACACGGTGCCGTGAAACTATATCCTGTCAATACGACCTAATCACTGTGTATGAATATGTGGGGTGACTGGGGTTATTTTTTTCCATTTAAAAGCCATTTGTACGTGTTGACAGGATAAATAGAATAGTAGGTTAGTGCCGTGAATGGGAAAAATATCTGGCGCGGCATGGAAACGAGATCTGCTCGTCAGAGCCTCGCCTGTCCCCGTTTCCTAAGCCTTGCCAGATATTTTTTACCCGTTCACGCACTAACCTACTATTCTCTGTACATACGGTATGACATTGGGTTTGGGTCTCCTATGTTAGTTATCCAAGGAAATAGAGAACTATATGTTGTATTGAAAAACAATTGTATTGGTGAGTTTACAATTTTGTCCACAGACAAGCATTTCCGTCTGTATAACATGACTTTAACTGGAGAAATGGGGCTTATTCGATTTGTGACCAGTGTAGCTCCAGTAGCTGATTTCACCAACATTGCAAAGTATACTTTTCTAGCAAAGTATAGTTTGAGGGAGTAATCATTTATTTTTCCCCGAAATGCATTATTTCATATAGCACTAACGACTGCATATATCTGATGATTAAAAGTATGCAGAATTATTACACTGAATTTATTACATTATCACAGCCAAAATGGCTGTGATAATGTAATAAATTCAGTATAATAAAATTTAATAAATTTATCCTAAAATTGAAAATTTCTCCCTCAAAGTATACTTTGCTAGAAAAGTATACTTTGCAATGTTGGTGAAATAGGCTACTGATAAACTAGCACACTCGTGTAGACGGATAACAATAAATATTCCTTGTTAGAAGCACGACGGGTGTTTCATCGTTCTAATGTGGATCAGTGCAGATCCTGATCAGACTGTGCGGATGCACAGGCTGATCTGGAACTACACTGACCGCAAAACCCATAACCCCACCTCAGGTACGTTTTTTATTTTTGGCGTTTTTTGTTACCTGGGAGTTGAATTGGGTTATTGCCCATTATAAAAGTAGTAAGATTAGTACTGATCCTACTGCTTTTGGGAGGGGCGGCCAAGTGATTCTGGTGTGGCGAGGACCTGGCACCAGATCAGGATTATTCTGATTTCAGGGCTGAATATATAGTTTTTTTATTGTAAATATTCAGTTCTGATTTTTGGATTTTCTCCCCATTTGTGTCATGTACTTGAACATGTACATGTACTTGTACAGGTAATATATGGGATTTAGTACTAAACTCATTGACCCGGCCTTAAAGGACCATAGCTGTTGATAGGCCGTTAAGCCCCAACTAACAAACACACAAACATAAACCCCATTTCTCCAGTCTCAGCCATATATGACCTTGCTGTTGAATGGACATACAGATCCCATTCAATCAATTACTATCTGTTTCAATGAAATCTTCAGTTCGTGCGAGTCAGTGGAATAGAATGTCAGAGACGGAGCGACAGAAGAAGATATTCCAGCTCAAACTCACGGAGAGACAGCTGAGAAAGGAAGGCAGAAAGGACGAAGCCAATGCCCTTATAGGTTTGTATAATATTATGGACCTGGGGGCCGTTTTACTATACTTTGTACGACTAAAATGTTCGTAAGTACACATTTAGGATAGTTTGGAAATTTCAATTGATGGATTTACATTTATTGAGCATACAGTGGGGTCAGCGTGTAAGTGCACACACGAACGAACACGACAGGTTGGTTCCAACCTGTCGTGTTCGTTCGTGTGTGCACTTACACGCTGACCCCACTGTAGGCTGCATATAAATGTAAATCCAATAATTATTTACAAGAAAACAGTTAATGTGAAATTTACAGACTATCATAATTTTGCACTTACAAACATTTTAGTCATACAAAGTTTAGGAAAAACGCCCCCGGTGTTATAAAAAACATTGAACATTAAAGTGGCTGTATCTCATATGGTACTTCCGAAGATGCATTTCACAAAAACAGTTGAGATATCTCAATAAATGTTGTATGAATACAGTCGCAACTTGTCACTGGTCATAAACATGCGTTTGTCGACTAATTATCGCATTTGATGTCAGTTTTTGATATCGTAAACATCAACTCCCGGAAATTTCTTGTTAAATTGAACTTGGTTGTAGGCCTATTTTTGGTTTTCTGGTACATGAGAGTTGAATCCGGTTATACCCATTATAAAAGTAATAAGATTAGTACTAATCCTATTACTTTCCGGAGTGGGGCAAAGTTGCTCTGGTGATGAGGACCTGGCACCAGGTTAAGTTATTCTAATACACCCCCCACGCCACCCCCCACCTCCCACACGCCTAAAATTACCGTAGCTGTTGACTTGCCATTAAACACCATTAAATCAAATACAATCTATGCAATGTGTCTATCCGAATATTTTTTCGTCCGACAACAGTACCTCATAGTAATATAGCAAGAACTTATTTATTGACCTACCTTCGTGTTTCATTGTGTAGGTCTAATCTATCCATATTATCGTAAACTTTGAAGCAATTGGACTTAATATTGGTAAGTATATACACTATAGTGTGTATTCAGCAACAGTGTTCCTTTCTGTTGGTGTTACAGGGTTTGCACCCGGTTCATGATTCATAAACAGTTGCATTATTCTAAGAATAAAACCAACATTAACCCTTTCACCCTAAGTAACTGGAATTGAATTTGATATATTAATTTTGCAACCATTCCAATGGTCACAAAATGATATTCAGATTAGTCGATTTATGAAAAGTGAGTGTTTTTGTTCTCAAAAATATGAAAATTATTTTCAAAAAGTGCAGATCCTGATGAGACGGCTCGTTACGAGCCGGCTCATCTGGATCTACACTGTTTGCCAATACCACTATACAGTACAGGCCTGTGGTGTTGAAAGGGTTAAACTGATGTCGATGAGTAAAAATAATTGTATGAGGGGTATTTATTTTTTGTTTTGTCTGTCCATCCATTTTGTTCAACATTTCATCCGTCCATCCATAACATTTACATAAATGAGTTTGGTGCGCATGCTCAAGGTCAGTATCAACAGACATTGAAAGTGGCGTTAATTTGTTTTAAATATTTGTGTTAGATTTTATGTATGTAATTTCTCTGCAACTGTAAGCCAGAGTCACTTGAAACTTTATATGCTTATTTATTGTCATCCATATTTTCTGTCCATGGTATTTAATTTACTACATACCAAAACTGACTTTCGAGAATTCTTAAGATTGACACATGTCTGCCAATTCCAAATTCCATTCAAAGGTCAACAAAGGAACACTGCACCAGCCACACCATGTACAGTGATTAATTTACTGTGCTTCACTATTTATTTATTTCGGGGCATCAAACACCATACAAATTGGTGCTGCAGTCTACACCGGCATAACATGTTTCACGTCGAAAAAATGCACCCGTTTTCCTACCGAGATGCCACTCGGATCTACTTTGAGATATACCATAAACATTTTTTAATCTAGTGATCGGCGCAAATTTCTTGCACTGGTTACTAGACAACATTATGTTTTATGCTGTATATTCTGCCCATAGCTGAATTGGAATTTGTCAGGAATCCTGCGTCTATTTTGACTTGAAATATTTCACGCCAGCACGGAGTGCAACGCCCGCGATACATGTACATGTTCTGGAGCCCGTTTCGTTAAACTTTGTACGACTAAATGTTCATAAGTGCAAAATTATGATAGTCTGTAAATATAATTTTAACAATGTTTTCTTGTAAACAATTACTGGATTTACATTTATTGAGCATAGGCTGCATATGCAGCCTATGCTCAATAAATGTAAATGCATCAATTGAAATTTCTAGACAATCCTAAATTTGCACTTACGAACATTTTAGTCGCACAAAGTTTAGTGAAAACGGGCCCCTGTGTCCTGATAATGATCTTAGTTGCCTATTAGATCAATTACTGGCGCTTCATTCATGGAATAGCAAACATTGCAGATCATGATCAGATTGCGCGACCCTTGGTAACAACTACTTGTGACATTGACTTGAGAAATGAAGCTTATCACATGAAATCTTTGTTATGGCATGTTTTAACTATTTTTCTCTGTGGAGTTTTTCAAATATATGCGAAAATAGTCAATGGCGTCTGCTCACTGAAACATATTGGCTATCTCCAAGTTTTTCTGCTCTTTGGAGGCTGAAGTCGTGTGATAAACAGAATCTCAAACTCGTTTCCCTTTGATATGAGATTTATCAAATGGAAACTCGTTTGAGGTCCTCTATTTATGACGTGTGTGACCATTCAAGCTCTTGATATGCTCAGAGTTTAATAAGGATCTATACTGTTTGTTAGAAGCCTAACTGTTGTTTCTCCGGCTGAAAGGCCAAAGATTCAGCCATGGATTAGGCTATGTGGATGTGGTGGCCAATCTTGGATTGTACTTGTCACCAATGCTGTATATCACATTCAGGTCCCGTATGCAGAGGGGGTGCGACAGATGCATACACACCGCCCTTAGCCCTTTCAACACCACAGGCCTGTATAGTGGTGTTGGCAAAAATTGTAGATCCAGATGAGCTGTCTCATCTGGATCTGACACATTTTGCAAGTAATTTCATGATTTTGAGAACAAATGGACTGGTCTGAAAATAAATAATTTTTTGATGATTGGATTGGTTGCAAAATTAACATGTCAAAATCCATTCCAGTTACTTAAGGGTGAAAGGTTAATCTGCCGAGTTCTGTCCGTTGATGTGCAAAAAAAAAATGTGTGGCCCGTCACGCTGTCGATAACGCACCCCTCTAAATTAATTCCTGCGTACGGGCATGTCATTTCTCCAGTCACAGCCATAGTTTAAATAATAAATCAATATTATTGGTCAACCTTTTTATGCCCCCGCCACCGAATGGTGAGGGGGGCATATAGTGTTACCGGCGTCTGTACATCCGTACGTACGTATGTTCGTCCCAAAACCTTAACGCTCGGGTAAATGGCTTATAATTTCTGTTTCCTTGCTCGGATCTGCTTCACATTTCACACGCGCATTGCTCCAATGGTCCACTACCGCCCTGTGACAAATCCACATTCATCCCGCCCCCGCTAAGCCCAGGGTCAAGGTAACGGACTCAAATAAAAGTTCAAGTCAGGCGTAGTTCGAGGGAAAGAAATACTTGTATTATATTTTCTGTATCTATATTCACACATTAGCTGTAACTCGTCAACTACATGCACATGTATATCTTTGGCCCGTTTCACTAAACTTTGTACGACTAAAATGTTCGTAAGTGCAAATTTAGGATCGTCTGAAAATTTCAATTTCAATTGATGGATTTACATTTATTGAGCATAGGCTGCATTATGCAGCCTATGCTCAATAAATGTAAATCCAATAATTTTTTTGCAAGAAAATGTTGTTAATGTGAAATTTACAGACTTATAACTCACAATTTTGCACTTACGAACATTTTAGTCGTACAAAGTTTTAGTGAAACGGCCCCCAGTATTGTAGGTTAGGACAATTGTGTTAGCTCTATAATTAGTGTTTTACAGATATTTCTTGTGATTCAACATAAATCATGTCTTGGTATCACCTTAAACATTTTATGCCACACCGCGACAGTGGATGGAGCATTTATTGTTACCCTTGTCTGTTCGTCCTGTCCTCATAACCTTTAAAACCATAATGGGTAGTCTTGAAACTTGGTACGCACCTTCCTTATAGTGTGTAGATGCGCAAAGTGAATTTTGATTTTTTAGTTGACCCCTGGTTAATATTTTATCTCCCCATTTTAATTTTGCCTTGTAACTCTTAAAATGAATAGCTCGTCACTTGATTCTTCATAATATAGCTTCATTATGGTGTGCAGAAAGTGCACAAAGTTTGATTCGCGACTGGACCATCTATTATCTCCCTTTCATGACTTAGAATTTTGCAATTTTGCCTTGTTTTCTATCAAAGTGGTAGATCCATTGAACACATTTTCTAGATTCATAAATGCAGGGATTCCACTGGCGATCGACACTTTCGCAATTGGCGATAAAAATAAAGAGTTGGCGATAAACAATTACAATTTTTGATTATTTTTTTTAATTTTCGATTTTCTTTTTTTTCTTTTTGAAGTGGCGATTTTTTTATTTTCCCCAACGGAATCCCTGAAATGATGAGTCCAAGATGTTGCCAGAAAATCTTTCTTGTGGCAATTATTGAAAATAAATGAAGATGACGTACTTGCTTTGCACATTGAATGTTAACCCTTAGAATGCTGGAAAAAAATAATGTCGTTTGCTGTTTTTCATGTTTTGCCTTCTTTCTAAATAAAACATAGTTTGACAGAACTTTAGAATCATTTCCAATGGAAATGATTCTAAAGTTCTGTCAAACCATGTGTTTGATGAGAAAAATGGAAAATAAAAACTAAACAGCAGACGACAAAATTTATTTCAGCATTGTCAGGGTTAAAAGATACGTAGTGGACACCAGCCATATTCTAAATAACAAGCATAGTTCAAGTATAGTACAGTCCAGCCGTGTCACTAACAATTGATCCAAAGTTTGCATTTCTTCTACAGTGAAACCTCTAAACCGGACACCTGGGAGGTCCCCAGGGTGTCCGGCTTAGAGAGGTTTCACTGTAAATCAGGCATTTGATCATTATGAGCCGTAGTTGTGTGCTATGTGATCACTAACAGTCGTTATCACCGGAGATAAATGACCAAGAAGTTCATCAAAAATAAGATGTTCGGTTTAGAGATGTTCCCTTGTACTTTCTAAAGTTGAGAAAACTATCAATAATTAACACTTACTACTCTGAATTAAATGTTGTCGTCTGCTGGAAATGTTTTATTTTCAATATTTCTCGATAAAAACCTGTTTTGGCAGCGCATAGAATCGTCTACACTGGAGATGATTATCATGTGCTGTCGAAACAGTTGTTTTTTTGTTAAGAATTAAGGCAAAAATGAAAAACAGCAGACGACAATTTCCGTCTCCCGCGTAGTGAGAGTTAATCTTACATTTGTACTGACTATAATTTGTGGTACACAATAATGACTGCAAGTAATGTTATCTGCTAATAGCTGTCCATACATGTACTTCACTACCGACGCTGCAGGTTACACCAGTGTGTCTAGAAAAATAGGTTATTGAATATTTCTTGACTTTGGGAGGCTTGACTAGGTGTATTTCATTATTCTACGAAACTGAATGTTAGCTCCAGTTTATTTTGACATCTTGGAAAATGGCGCATGCTATGCTGTCTCGCCAGTACGGTTTCACGTCAGAATTTAAGGTATTTTTCGGGCATTTGTAGCGAATATTTGAGGTGGTTATGACCCCGCTTTGGAATCATTTTCAGGAAATGGTGTGGTGTTACAAGTGACAAAACAAGTCATAACAAAGCCTCTGTGCCTCATATTTTCATGAAAACAATTCCGACAATTTCAGTCGTGTTGAAATTTCTGGCCAAAAATAGGTGGAGTGTGGTAACTTAGTGAAAAAAAATAAATATACACATCTGATGCGGCTACTGCATTTTTATTGTGGCACGCGATTTGTATTTCTTCATTTGCAAGTATTTTTCAGTATTTGTCGCACGAGAGCCTCCTTAACTGATTGTGAGTGATTGAATATGTGCACCATGGTGTCTTTTCCTGCATACAAGTCTGTATAGGTATAGAGTTTGTGTCATCAACTCCTCCAAAAACTTTCTGTCAATCGATCCCTCAATGTGGGTATTTTGTGACTGGTGGCACTCTTGTTAAGATGATATGTTGCCACTTACTATCAGCTAAATAGCAAACATTGCTGTATTTGCTGTGCCATGTTTCAGAAAAATTGCAATTGTTGATTGATCCCTGAGACCACCCAACATGTCGCCAACCATTACATATTTACCTCCCCTGTCCCTCAGTAGCTCTCCTGTAGGGCCTACATGAGAGCTACTGAGGGACCAGGGGAGGTAAATATATAATGGTTGGTATTGTACTGGGTGGTCTCCCCTACAGGAGAGCTACTGAGGGACCAGGGGAGGTAAATATATAATGGTTGGTAACATGCTGGTGGTCTCCCCTACAGGAGAGCTACTGAGGGAACAGGGGAGGTAAATATGTCATAGTTGGTGACATGTTGGGTGGTCCTCTCCCCTACAGGAGAGCTACCGAGGGACCAGGGGAGGTAAATATGTAATAGTTTGTGATATGTTGGGTGGTTTCCCCTACATGAGGGTTACTTGGGGACCAAGGGAGGTAACTATGTAACAGTTGGTGACATGTTGGGTGGTCTCCCCTACAGCGGGTTGGAGGGCAGGGCTGCGAGGTGGACCAGGAGTAAATATGTAAACATTGTGAGGTGATGTTGGGTGGTCTCCCCTACAGAGCTGCTGAGGACCAGGGGAGGTAAATATGTATTGGTTGGTGACATGTTGGGTGATCTCCCCTACAGAAGAGCTGCTGGTGTACCAGGGGAGGTAAATATGTAATGGTTGGTGACATGTTGGGTGATCTCCCTACAGGAGAGCTACTGGGGGTCCAGAGGTATGGGGTGATGTATTGGTTGGTGACATGTTGGGTGATCTCCCCTACAGGAGGGCTACTGGGGTACAGGAGAGTAAATATGTAATGATTGGTGACATGTTGGGTGGTCTCCCTACAGGAGGGCTACTGGGGTATACCATGGGGCGTTAAATATAATGATGTGACATGTTGGTGTCTTCCCTACAGGTGCTACTGGGGTACCAGGGGCGTATTGTAATGGTGGTACATTTGAGTGGTCTTCCCTACAGAGGCTGCTGAGGAACCAGGGAGGTAAATATGTAACAGTTTGGTGACATGTTGGTTGTCTCCCTTACAGGAGAGCTACTGAAGGACCAGGAGCACCTGCATAGACTGATGGGTGAGACGGCAGAGGAGCAAGGAGGAGAGCTGCTGAGAAGCACAAACTACGACAACAACGACTCGAAGAAGGTACATCGATCACTGTTCACCTTAACCCATAGACTGCTATCTTATTTTTTTTTGTTGTCTGCTTTTTCTTTCTATTTTACATTTATCATCAAAAACATGCTTTCACAGCACTTTAGAGTAATTTACAACATGGTTTGACAGCACTTCACAAGCATTGCCATTGGAAATGATTCTGAAGTGCTGTCAAACCATGTTTGTATTGAGAAATAAGGCAAGATATAAAAGCAACAGCAGACGACAATTGTTGTCAGTAGCGGTCTAAGGGTTAAAATGTTGTATCCACATGTTTCAATGCAATGAGATAATTGCCGATAGGCAAGAGGGAATATATATATAGCGTTAGTCCATGTATGTACGTGTATACATAACTCCTTTCATTTTTTCTCAATTTCTCAATAAAAACATGGTTTGACAGCACTTCAGAATCATTTCCAATGAAAATGATTCTAATGTGCTGTCAAAGCGTGTTTTTCGATGATAAAAATTGAAAATAGAAAATAAACAGCAGACAACAACAAAAATAAGATAGCGGTAGGGTTAACATGGTTTTTCAGATTGTAATTCCATTGAGAAAATTATTCATTTGTAGGCCACACCACGTCATTACATTATTCTTTTAATGTCCCAGCCAGCAATGTTCATAAACTAGCATCAGAATCGTTATACAAGTTATTGCAATCTGAAAGTCACAATTTCCCCTGAACTGAAAGCATGTAATATGTAAATTTATTTAACTACAGATTTGAAATACGATATATATTTCCATTGATGTGTGTATTAAGTCCTTTAACCGTTAGAATGCGGGAACCAAAAGTAGTCATCTGCTGATAATTCATATTTTCTTTTCTCTCAGTAAAAACATGGTTTGGTACCATTTTAGAATCATTTCCATTGCAAATGATTCTAATGTGCTTCCAAACCAAGTTTTTTGATGAGAAAAATGGAAAAATAAAAAATATTCAGCAGACGATACAAATTAATTCAGCATTGTAAGGGTTAAAAGAAACGTGTGTTACTCACTTGTTTCTGTATTAATTATATTTTTCACTGGCCACGCAGGATTCAGTCCACCCATTATCCTTTGTACGCATCGCCTAGCACTACAGATATTTCAACGGCATTACTCCAGTGTAACAACCGCAAAACGATTGCACAGGTTCGAATCCCTGGCCCATGATAAGTATAAAATTATTTGAAGTATTTCTCTGGTCCCTGTGTATGATGATAAAAATCATATGATGCCTCCGTTCACGAGTCTAAGAAAGAGAAATAATACGTACAGTTGAACCTCCGCGAACGGCCACTTCTCTACAACAAAGCCCTGGCTGTAACAGCCGATATTTTATATCCCACTTGTACAATTGTCTCTATATTTTAACCCTTCCTACGCTGTTGACGGAAATTGCCGTCTGTTGTTTTTCAACAAAAAACTGGTTTTGACAGCACATGAGAATTGTCTCCACTGGTTTTTGTCGAGAAATATTGAAAATAAAACATTTCCAGCAGACGACAACATTTAATTCAGCGTAGTAAGGGTTAACCACCATACAACAGCCACCTCTCTACAACAGCCAGTTTTGTGTCTTCCCATGGGTGGCTGTTGTAGTACTGTAGTTGAACCAAGTGTAATCAATTTGGCTCATGTGTGGCAGGTTACTCCGAGAAGGACTGTGACATCCTGGAGCGCCAGGATGCCGACCTGATCACCGAGCGTGATAAACACAGGAATAGGAATATTCTCCAGGACCTTGAGGATCGCTTTGACGAGGTAACCCTATATGGGCCCGGGCCCGATTATATGTGGGTTGTTGATTGGGGGCATGCGAAGGGTAAGTTTAAAGGTGGGGTTTCATCCTTACCGAATCCCGATATCCCTTGTTTGGCCCTCAGGTACAGTTTTGGCTTTCTTGCTACTTGAGAGTTGAATTAACCCTTAGACTGCTACTCACAACAATTGTTGTCTGCTGTTGCTTTTATATCTTGCCTTATTCTCAATCAAAACATGGTTTGACAGCACTTCAGAATCATTTCCAATTGAAATGATTCTGAAGTTTCCAATGCAAATGATTCTGAAGTGCTGTCAAAGCATGTTGTAAATTATTCTAAAGTGCTGTCAAAGCATGTTTTTGATGATAAAAATGGAAAATAAAAATAACCAGCAGACGACAAAAAAAATAAGATAGCCGTCTAAGGGTTAACCTGGCCTAAAAAGACATTAGCTGTTGACAGGCCGGTAAACACCATTAAATAAATAAATATATAAATAAATATATGTGGCTATGACGGGAGAAATGGGGCTTATGGGATTTGTGACCAGTAGATCCAGATCAGCCTGTGCATCCGTACAGTCTGATTACTAGGATCTGCACTGTTCGCCTTTCCATCACTGAACCAGCTGGCATGCTTCTAACAAGCAATATGAAATGTTATCAGGCTATAGGAATGTGCTATTTGATCAGAGCTACACTAGTCACAAATCAATTAAGCCCGATTTCTCCTGTCACCGTCGCATATAACAGTCCTAGCATATACGAGACAATCCATGGTATTTTGTACCTTAGATGATGTGTGATTTTCAATAATTCCAGCACAAAAATATTTACACAATTCCCTAACATTTGATTGGTCCGTAGCAAGTCTCTGTCCAAAATTTATGTCCCAGTAAACTCCCACGCCGAGCTACTTTCCGTAACCGTGAGGCGCAGCTAAAATAATTCTTAAGAAAACGGAAAATAAACACATTTTCTTGATGAATTTTATTTCAAATGCTGGAATTATAAGGAATGAATGGCCTTTTTGTGGACTTTATCAGGGATATAAACTTGGAAAAGTCGCGGGAGTACTGGACGAGGCCTTCCGGCCTTCGTCCAGTATTCCCGCGACTTTACCAAGTTTATACCCCGATAAATTCCACAAAAAGGCCATTCATTCCTATATTAAAATATTAATAGAAACTGATATTTTCTGAAATCACGTGGAAAGTTGACAAATTTTCATTGCAAATTTGGAATTCCATTCTACCAAGTTCATCCTTACCGGAATCCCTACTGGAGACCTGGTTTGGCCCTCACATACGTCTTTGGCATTTTGTATGTGACAGTTGAATCTGGTTATACCCCTTATGTGAGTATTACGATATTCGTAATCCTATTTTAGGGGAATGGGCCAAGTGACTTTGTGTGGTATGGACCTGGCACTAGGTCAGGTTATTCTAATTTCAGGGCTGAATATATTTGTTCTCGATGTAAATATTCTGTTTTGATTTTGGGATTTTCCCCCCCGATGCAGCAGATTAAAATGTACAAAATCCCCATGGCGTGTGTCAATTATGTGTTATATCTGTTCAGGAGAAACGTGAGTTGATTGGT